>OY856409.1:773152613-773730113 GCA_963693085.1 Alisma plantago-aquatica
AGTAATGTAGTAACAGATTTTAACATATATAAAAAACATGAAATATTTCTCACGATAATAATGGCCTTTTAATTGCATGACCATATAATTCCAACTCATTCCCCACATGATCTAGATAATAGACAGTGAACATCGTGGGGACAATAACTAGTAACTCCCAATGCCTACCACTACAGGTAAGAAAGTTAAAAATTAATAACTCAAAATCCACTATAAAAATGTAATTTTTTTAAATCCAAATTATAAGCAAAGTAAACTTACTCAACATTGAATGGAGCTATTATCAACGTCTTATTATTTTTACCAAAATATTGAAAAGCATCACAGCAGTATGAAGTAACTAAAAAGGGTCTGTATGTACAAGACTAATCAAAGATGGAACCGAAAATCCCACATGGGAAAACCCAAAATCTCTACATATCTTGTGTAAGTGGCTGCAAAATATGTATTATGTATGCATTAATATATAAGAAACCAGATCACCATATATAAAACAAGGTATATGGATGTGTAAAGAAGATCTCACCATATCCATAGCTCTATCATAGATGTGTTCATCCATTGATAATGAACAACTCCTAAATATATTGTATAAATATCTTGTTTTCATATGATTGAGCTGCATTAATACCTATGCATTAATATATACGTATGCAGAACTTGTATTACGTATGCATTAATACGTATGCTAAACTTGTATAAATTGATTGTTATCGTATGATTTACCTATAGCATCCTCCGGAATAGTAACAATTATAGGGAAATTTGTATCATGTTCACCGATCCATACTGCCACACCCCTACAATTAGGACCTATCGAGGCATGTAGGTCCCTTGCAAGCCAACTTGGTAGTCGAGGAGGTGGAGGTTGAGATGTAGTGGGTCTTGTCTTTTTTACCTGTATATATACTTTCAGATCAATTGACTCATATATATACACTAATAAATTAAAATAATGGAAATTTATCATATAATATCAGTATAGAGGACATCCGCTTCGGGCCACAGTATCACTCTGCCTACTACCTCACCAAGTGTTTCAGCATCTGGGTGTGCATGAGGCAGTGCAAGATCTGGCCAGTCAGGGAATACATGTATCGGGCTCACACGTACCACACCATCTGGTACTAGATACCCATGAAACATGCACCCTTTAAGGGGTGGGTAAGCCGATGCCTCTGCAATGATATATTCTTGACTTTTTAGTCGGCATGGCTTCAACCCCTACAAATTTATGTAAAGAATGTTATATGCATATATACACAAACATATCATCTTGAACATACTAGCTATTATGTCATAAAAATACTTACAGAGGACATGCTAGGTGGTGGGTCTATAGGATTACTCCCAACGACTTCTACAGAAGGAGAAGAGCGGCCCACCACAGGTACTGTCTGAGTGGCAGGCTAAGACACCTTCCACTTCTCCATTGCTTCTTGGATTCTCTTCGCAATTAACAAATCTACCTATACATGGATAAAAGAAATGCTAGCTTCTGATTATTAAATTCCCTTTTGCAATAACATTCTAAAATAAAAATAGGTTACCTCAGCTTGTGAAAGTCTCGCTTTTGGGACATGTTTGCGCTGGGATGGCCCAAAGAACGCTTTGATGCCCACACCAGTGCATGCACCCCGAACACGTCCAAGATGCTTTGGGTTACCCAGAGCAACTTCCAGTTCATCCCTTGTGCCCTCAGGGATGAACTTGCCTTCCTTCCTCTCCTCGTGCAACTCTCGCTAATCACCATCGACAAAAATTAGTAAGTAAACATAACAATAATCAATATCGATCTATTACTCTAAGAGATGATTTTTACCATTTTTGCAGCCGCCTCAGCAGTTGCGGGCTTCGGTATGTCTCCCTTCTTGTTTTGCCTTCTAGCTATCCACATAGCATGGTGAGGAAGAGGTGTGGGAGAAGTAGTAGAGGACTCTATAGTCTCCTTGGTAGCAGTAGGTTGAGTAGACTCAGCCTGTAGTCTTCGGCGAACGCCTGCATATCCTCTTGGACCCATTGTGTGGTCATGCACATTTAGTGCATGCCTTGCTCTTTGTGCCTCACTGACGACCTAGTTAGTTAGCACATTGATTTGGTTAGTAACACTAAAGGTTAATCTTGAATAGGTGAATACATAAAAATGTATATTAATTAAATTGGGAGTGGCGCTTAATACCTTGAATTCATCTATTTTTCTTTGGATAACAAATGCCTCCCAGTCTTTGGGTTCTAGGTAGTTCCATTGCTTTGTGGCTTCCTTCTTATCAGCATCGTGTATGTAATCTTGGGTGAGATTGGTCCTATAGTTCCTTAGGACCCTCCCATAGCATTGCATCACACATTTACGATGCAACTTTTCATCCAGATCAAATATGCTCTACAAATTAAATAGAATTGCTATTAACTAGTATCCTAAAAATTAGTAATTTACACAAATAGAATTACAAATAATAATAACTCACACATAGTTCCTTCAATATGTGGTCATTCTTCCCCTTAGGAACTTTATTCCAGGATTCTAGGATAGGACTACAATGGCTGCGAGTAAGAACCCCAAGATATGAAACAAATGAATTGCGGTTCACTCCATATGGATTTCTTGCATGATCAAAATCCACAGCCAATTTGGGTTCATTGCCCCTTTGCTATATTAACTTGTTCATCATTGTGATGCCCCTCACGTTCTCAATTTTCATTTGCTGCTCATCAAGTGCTGTAATTTCTTCAGGGGGCACATCATCAACCTAAAATTTGATAAAAAACACTCATACATGATATAATAATAAATGAACAGATAGATAGAAACCTCAGGGATATATTCTTAAAACTTACATGTCAGGCGGTGCAAGCATGTCCTCACCCTCATGGTGATCATCAGCACGGTCATCATGGGAATGCTCACCCATCTGAAAGTTCACATTCAAATTATAAATTTCACATTGTAAAGTAACACTAATTGTAAAGTTCACATTGTAAAGTACACATTCATATTGTAAAGTAATTCACTTTGTAAAGTTCACATTCACATTGTAAGGTTCACATTCACATTGTAAAGTAATTCACATTGTAAATTTCACATTCACATTGTAAAGTCCACATTCACATTGTAAAGTTCACATTCAGAAAAATAAAACATAAAAAAATATAAACATTCAGGCCTCTACTATTGTGATCTTTTATCAATTAACAATCCTTCATTGTGATCCCCGCGAACATACAAGTCATTGTGATCCCCAGCTTCAGTGTTTGGTGGTGTTGGCAACCCAACTGAGAATGGACTGGAGTCATCATACTTATCATAGTACTCTTCTTCATCAATAGGAACTTAAATGAATTGTCTTTTACCATGAAGAACAACTGACCATTTATCATTTGCAGGATCATCGATATAAAATACTCATTACTCCTGTGATGCCAATATGAATTGTTCACCCTTCTTGCCAATCTTTTCAAAGTTCACTAACATGAAACCCAATTCATCCACTATAACTTCTTTGTTGTTGTCAACCCAATTACATTTAAAGAGAAGAATTCTGAAATCTACATAGTCAAACTTCCGTATGTCTTTAATGACACCGTAATATGACATTTTAGCTTCATGTGGACTCTTATCCTTTGCACTTGTAGAAAACAATGAAGATGCCTGAAGGGTGACCCCACTATTTTGGATGGCACTCTTATCATCTTCACGCTTTGTGTAATACTAGAATCCATATATGTCAAACCCTTCATAAGACATAACATTCAATTTTGGTTTTAAGGTGAGGCATTTGATGGTTTCAGTAAGATTATCTAGTGTTTGAGATAGTTGATGTAAGACTTTATCTTCAAACCACTTAATAAATGTCTTGTTATGCTCTCTAACAAGCCACATTGAATTGGATCAAGGATATTGTCTCTTGATGAAATTAGTATGTTCCTTGATATAAACACTCACTTCGTCGATGTTGTGTAAAATATACAGGTGACCTTGCTCCAACTACTCATGGCTGATTAATTTCACATGTGATCCCAAAATATGTTTGCCAAAATGCTCCTCAATATTCTTGTCATTCACAGGAGCATCCTTAGCACTCAGAATGTCATTGCAAAAATCTATAACCTCTCGCGCCACATAACCCTCAATAATACCCCCTTCAAGCCCATTACAGTTTCGAACATCACCTTTAAAAATTCTCATGTATCGTTCAAAGGGATACAATCAATGCAAGAAAACTGGTCCCAACATTTTCACTTCCCTAGTCAAGTGGACAACAAGATGTACCATGATATCAAAAAATGAAGGAGGAAAATACATCTCAAGCTAACATAGGGTAACAACCATTTCTATTTGCAATTTATCAAGAGTATCAGGTGTTGGGTTTTAGGGGAGGCAGAGAAGGCAGCGGAAACAAAAAAATTTCTCCTCCCCAAACCCAAAACAAGGAAATGAGAACGCCTATATAATAGGAAAGGATGGTTTGTGGAATCATACCGTGTCCCGAGACTTGCTCGGCGATAATACCTTGCAGCTTGCATGACCTTCACCTCCAGTCTTGGACGGTGTCTGTGCAGCTCCTGGTCGCACTGGGACTAATGACTCCTGGTATCACCAGGATGTCGAGATTGACAGTTGTCCTCCGAGCGACAAAAATCTCCCACCTCTGAAGTAGTCCACACGGACCACCGGGAACTCCAATCACCTTGTCTCACAAGGAATTGGAAGGAGTCACACCCTCCTATCAGTGTACTAGTCACTGACACACTCTCCTGCCACCAGTCGCTTTCTGCAGTTGTCTTTCCCTTGTTGTGCCTCCCTTATCGGGTAGCACTTGCTCGGGCTCTCTCAGTTGCCAAAACCAGAGAGAACAACAACTTTACAGAGCAACTGGTTGCACTTTGTTGTTCTTTGAGAAGCCCCCAATACCCCTATATATATAGGAGGGTCATGGGACAAGGTTCTCCATCTCGGAAAATGCGGGACTAAAGCAGGAGTAGAAGGGTTCACTATTTTCCACAAAAACAACCAACTGCGCAACCTGAACCGATCATTACATTTCTGAAACGGTCAGTTGGGGACCTGAGCCGGTCAGTTGACACCTCAACCGATCAGTTGGGACCCATGAAACGGTCAGTTCACTTCTGAACTGGTCGGTTCGTGGTCCTGGTCAGTTCCCGATTGACTTTTCTTCTTTTGTTTCTAATTGGTATCAAATACCAATCCTTGTTCCATTCAAATTAGGCAAGTGAAACAAAAGGAAATTTCTCACCAAACCTACTTTCCCAACTTGCTCGGTTGCAACAGTTGAACCGATCGTTTCAACACTTGAAGCAATCGTTTCACCCTGTCCATGAGCCGATCGACTCACCACTTGAGCCGAACGGTTCACCAAGCTGAGTCGATCAGTTCATCACATGACCGATCGGTTGGGAGTGCAGATTGTGCAAAATCAGTCAATTGCAGTTTCAATCAATATGATACTCTAATCAATGTGTCCAACACCTTGAACATTATGATATTGAGCTATCAATTAATTGAGTGTTTAATTGAACTACTAAACTCCTTTAGTAATTAATCTAAACATTGTTTGTGGACAAAACTCCTCTTCTAGGTTAAATCATGTGTGTGACCCTACAAGTCCATTTCACGTTGGTAGTAAAAGTCAATAACACTTATGACTTTACAAGAAAAGAGAGGTGTCTAGTCACACATCAGTGCTACCCAAGTGAAATAGAAAGTTGGAGAACAAATTTCAATCCTACAATCCGTGAATGGTGTTACAGTGAATGTATAATTCTTTTGTCACTGATATCCTGAATGACTTCGAGGCATGGAACAGTCATCCTGTCAATGTTCATTCACTTTCTTGATCTCAGAGTAGATTGGAAGAGATATGTATGACATCAATATCACATACTGATTCACACATGCATGCACGCCTTTCTCAATCCTACTCATCAAGTGGCCATGGATATCAAATTCCCTCAGGAGGGACAAATCCCATATCTATCACTCACCCCTCAAAAGCCCCATGTGTCAAAGCCACCCAATCATCACCTTTATAACAACCCATGTTTCAGGACTGCGTTTGATGATGTCAAAGTGTGCCCAACGACATGTGTTGAGTGTAGTGATTTCAGGTCAAAGAATCACACTCACCACCATCACTCTGAGTACTGACTGTAACTACCATGTCATGGTTCCATGTGTCAAACTCACGGTAGGTCTGTCTGGTACACTTGTTCTCTAACAAGTACCTATGTGTTTGGTTTGATATCTCTATATCATGACTAATGAGATTTTGTCATCAACAAACACCACAATCTAGTCTTGTGTGTCATTGCTGTCTATCTAACTTCCACAATGACATCTGACTAGGGACATAACAAGAATGTACAAACTCTTAGCATATGTATGATCTCATTGTTCAGGTCCTTAACCTGAAAGCATACGTCATTGAGTACTATCATTCTCTAGACATTCAATCTGTTCTATCACTATCTCAAATGACTGAACCAGAAAATATTGGAAGCTTGCCTTGGATGTTTATCAAATCAATCTTAATGTATCCCACCAATCATCCCATGATTGGCTCTCAGGGCATACATACCAACATCAGGGTCAATAACTTTGTTGCACACATTGTTGAAAAAGAAACAAAGTATGGTGATTGCAAATCGTACATGCTTCGACAATATAGATCAAATTGCCACAAGCAATATTTGTTGCTTTAGAGTGTGACAATCATGATATTTAAGACCTATCAACTTCAAATCTTTCATTGATACCAATGTATGGATGTTGGATGAGTAACCCTATGACACCATAACATTTATCAAGCATTCACAAAAAGTTTTCTTCTCCTTTCTAGATAATGTGTAACAAGTGGGAGGTAAGTATGTTCTCCGATCACTACTAACTACTTTTGTTAATTTTGTCCTTATTCCCATTTCACGTAGGTCCATTCTATATTTTATCCCATCTTTACTCTTACCTGGTATATTCAACAGAGTACCGATGACGCTATCACATACATTTTTCTCAAAATGCATGACATCGATGCAATGCCTGACTGTCAAAGAACTCCAATATGGAAGATCCCAAAATATTGACTTCTTCTTGAATAAATACTTGTCACTCTGTGTGGCTATCATACATTGTGATCTCTTACCAAATTCATTGGTGATGTCTTTTACACTTTTATAAACATCCTCCCCTGATATAGATTTGCACTATGTTCCTCATTTTGTCCATTGAATGCTTTGCACAACCTACGATACAGATGAAATTTTGGAAGAAACCTTTGATGACCAAGATATATAGTCTTGCTGCCATGTTTTAGCCGTATTGAATCAATGTTCTCTTCACATATAGGACACACTTTAGATCCTTTGACACTATATCCAGACAAATTCCCATACACTGGAAAGTCATTCACAGTGCAAAACAACATAGTGTGCAAATGAAATGTCTCTCTTCATGAAGCATCATAGGTCATCACACCTTCACCCCAGAGCTTCTTCAAGTCATCAATCATAGGTTCAAGATAAACGTCGATATCATTTCCAGGTTGTTTAGGGCCCGATATCAAAGACGACATCATAACATACTTATTTTACATACACAACCAGGAAGGAAGATTGTATATAACAAGCATAATTGGCCAAGTTCTATGTTGGCTGCTCAATTTCAAGTATGGATTCATCCCATCTGTACAAAGCCCAAGTCTTAGATTACTGTCTTCTTCATCGAATTCACGGTATAATATATCAATATTCTTCCAATGTGGGGAATCAGACACATGTTGTAGGATCCCATCATTATTTTTCTTAACATTTGCATGCCAACTCAAATTCTTTACATCTATAGGATTGGAAAACAAGCATTGAAACCGTGGTATTATTGGTAGATAGCACATCACCTTGGCAGGAGAACCGGTTTTGGACTCCCCGATGTCGTCAATTTATACCTTGATGCACCACATTTCTAACAATCTTTCATATCCACATAGTCCTTTTGAAATAATACACAATCATTCGGGCATGCATGTATCTTCTTGGCCTCCATTCCCATTGGGCACAACAATTTCTTTAACTGGTATGTTGAGATAGGCAACTCATTTCCTTCAAGAAGAATTTCTTTCAACAAAGACAACAATGATGTGAAGCTTTTTTCGCTCCATCGATTGTTAGCTTTCATTTTATACAATCTCAACACAGCGCTAAGATTGGTAAACTTACAACTCATGTATAACGATATCTCAACATCATGCACAATGTTTCTAAACATGGGAGGTGGATCAGTGTTCTCTACCCCGCAACTATCCAACATCGCATCAACGATGTCTATTAGAACCAGTTCATTCACATCTACATCATCGAAGGCAATTTCTTCTTCCACCCAAGCACTACTATCGGCATCCACTGAATTCAAGTTCGACATCCACTGATTTCAAGTTTGAAATCTCTCCATGACAGTGCCATTCTGTATAGCCTTGTACAATCCCATTGCACATGACATGACTTTTGATTTCATCACTAGTGCTGACTTTCAAGTTGTTACTGTAATGCCTACATGGACATTAGAACCTATCTCTAGGTTGTTTCATATGTTCCTCGGGAAATCTAATAAACTGATCAAGACCAGATATAAACTCTGGGGTGCAGCGATTGTGAATGAACATCCATGATCTATCCATTCTATGATCAAAGAGAAAACAAGTATATATTAGGACAAGATTAGGGTCTAGGGTTAACAAATACATGTGATGTCATTCTTATATATAACAAATGTACATGTACCACCTTTGCCATCCTTGATTACCTAATCTCACTAGTAAGGTATAATGTGTATTGGGTTTTCAAGAAAATTTTGGTAGAATTTCCCCACTGTTCTCCAAGTACATATGTACTTAGAGACCAAACGGGGAAATGCTACCAAAATTTTCTTGAAAACCCAATACACATTATACACTTACATCCTAAGTGAGATTATGTGTTCAAGAACAGTCCCAAACTGGGGACTATCCAAGATTTATTCCTAATGAGTAAATCTTGGGTGGGTTTCTAGGCCAACAAATACATGTATGTTGTCATTCCAATACCTACAATCCTAGTTTCATCATTCATATCCTAGGTTTCATGTAACATCATTGAATCTAGGTATCATATTCTATAACATTGATTTCAACATTTCAAGTGTCCATGCATGTTCATCATCTTGGATAGATATTTAGATGTTAGGGTTTCATCACAATTGATGTTAGTGTTTCATCACAATTTTAGGTATCATACATAATATGTAGATGTTAGGGTTTCATCATTCAATAGGGATAGATGTTAGGGTTTCATCACAATTGATTTCATCATAATTGATTTTCATCACAAGATTTGAACATAATTGATTTCATCATATAATTGAACATAAATAATTTGAACATAATTGATTTCATCATATAATTTATTTCATCACAAATTCTTAATTGATTTCATTTAAATATATACCCTCCTTTCTTCCTTCTCCTTCCTTACCAACAACAAGCATGACTGTGTGGGCTAGCCATGGTCGTGGCTGTGTTGCCTGAGCACGGCCGTGGTCAGCCAACACAGCCACGGCCCCAGCCCACACAGTTGTGCTTGCTGTTGGTAAGGAGGAAGAAGGAAGAAGAAGGAAGAAGAAGAGGGGCATGGAGGAAGAAGAGGAGGGCCTACCTGTCGAGCAGCTAGCAGCGTGGACACGAGCTTCATCCCTGTCGGCAGCGGTGGCAATGGTGGTGTGAGGAGCAGCGGCACCGAGTAGAGAAGCAATAGGAGAAGGAGGCGGTGGCGACGACGAGTAGAGAAGTAGAAATAGTAGCAGGCAGTGGCAGTGAGCAGAGAAGAAGCAGTAGCAGCAGGCGGCGGTGGTGATGACATAGCAGGAAGTAGGTGCGGCGGCGGCGGCGGGAGGAGTCTGTATTCACGATGAAATAGAAGAAAGGGGAAGAGTCTGCTTCTCGGGGGCTAATAAGTTAATAAAAAGGCATCATTTATCTTAAAAAAGGGCACCTAAATAGAATAAGTATCTGCTGAAAATAACAACCGACGTCAATTGGACAATCCTTTACCCTAAATTTTATTGGAGGGGAGGGTGCGTGAACCCTTACCATCGTCGTTTATTCCATGAAAACCGATGCCCATATGGTAAAAACTGTGTGCAATTGTTATCTTCTTTAGGTGTTTGTTCTTAGGTAAAACACCGATGTTGTATGTGACACTTTGGGGGCAATTTTTTTTTGCTCAAAATTTTCGATTTTGTAGCTATTTTAGGCATCAGTTTCTTTTCGTCATCTGACGCTGAATAAAAAGTGATACCATGTCTGGCTAGTCTTCTAATATAGTCATCGATTTTCCTTAAATGTCGACATGTAATGTTTATCAACGTCAGTTTCTTTAAAAAATTGACGCCTCGAAAAGTGACGTTGAACGTTGTTTCTGTAGTAGTATTAGTTTTATGATACCCAAATTTGGTCACATTAATGATTAATTTTACAAAATGACCATGTGTATGATTAAATTATGAATCCAGGAATGCAAAAATGACCTAGATTGGAATTATAAACCACAAATTAAGGCCATTCAATTCTCTCTATAACCACTTGATTTATTAGTTTCTTAATCCTAGTTGGATCTAGTTTGGGTGCGGCCCAACTGTTGTGTCTGTTCTCCCCCTCTCTTTTTGACATGATCCAATTTGGACCTTGGATCATGTCACATGGATCCTCCCTATTGATCCAAATAGATCGGTGGTCCTCTTCTTCTTCAAGTTTTTACATTGAATCACAACTCTATCAGGAGCTTTTAGAATGCTAAGATATGTCAACTTCAAATCCTTTGAGAAATAATCACTTGGGATTTTTTTCTTCATTAATTTAAACCTCTTTTCTCACTCTCTCTTATGTCCTAACAACCTCTCTTGCTCAACTTCTTCCTATGCTACCCCTAGAATCTGCCATGGCTGCGGGTTTGGGCACCGACACCCTATACCCCCTCATCCTTAGATAAAGGGTGTGATGGAACCATGGGGATAGGTGTCATGACCAGATTCATTAGGAATTACCTAAACCCCATATCAACCTAAGGCAGGTGCTCTTGCGAGCACCAACCACATGGGAACCACCACAATGCTTATGCTCGTTGCATGCAATTTGTTGGGTGAGTGGGGAGGATCCTTGATGCCTGATGGGGTGCCATCCTAACTAGATAACTTATGAGTATAAGAATTTAGTCATCTAATGTATGTCTCATTTGATGGTGTTATACCCTAGATTTTCTATAAAATATCTAGCCCATGACAAAGATTCATTTGATTGCATGTATGTTTCCATCTAGGTGAGGAAGATGTCCCAAAACCCTAAGATGATGAATGTGATGTGTAAAATCCATCATCAACCTCATCATCAGGTTAGTGGTTCCATTTTGAGAAATATAATGGTTGTTCTTGTTTTTGGATGTTGGGTAGATTTTTTTTAAGGTGAGATGGTTTTGGTTAGCAATCTTATTTGACAGAGATAGGTAACAACTTGAGTTTCTTGGGCTTGAGAAGTTCTTTTTAGCTACAAATGAGATAATAGCAAAAACTCAATGTTGAGAATGATGTTGTTTCTCTGGAATAAAGTGAATAAAGTGCATGACACCTTATATAATACCACTTGTGTTAAAAATTGATTATATATATGTTAAGAATGTCTTATAAGCTTGACCTAATATGAAACCTTGCCATGAAAGATGTATTTTTAAAATTTTGAGCCTAGACTCGTTGATGCATTTATGATCCTAGTTTGAATAAACATTATGTATAAATGCTAAACATCAAACCCAAAATGAAAAGTAATAAACATAATAGGTGACAATTTCTAGAATCATTGGGGAAATCTATAACATGCATGTAATTTCAACTTGATGAAGAAATATAGGGGTGAAGATAATGTTAATTGAAAGTCATGATGATGAATATTCCATTTTAAGCTATTAATGACATGGATCTTCATAATCACCATGAGTTGGTGTATGTGTGTGAGAAAAAACCCTAATTGCTATGAGTATAAGAGATATGATCCCAACATTAAAAGAATGCCATACTAAAATGAAACACAAAGTAACATTTCTTGATTTTAGGATTAGTACACCCTAATTTTTTTTCTAGTGCATGATACCAACCTAAGTGTGCACCCCATGATGGTGGATGCATTTTCACCTAGGGTTTACCTAAATAAAACAATATCAATTTTGACATTAGACTATGATCTTTGATGTTTAAGGACAAACTCTATTTTATGGAGGAAAGTATGTTACTATCTGACATTCTCTCTCCACCTTCTTTCACCTTATATATATATTGGGGACTCATGTTACTCAATCAGATATCAATTTCATAGTTTGAGTGATGTGATACTCCAATTTTGGCACATCGAGAATGAATTTTACAATGTGTGAATTTAATTTGCAAATGTGAACTTCGCATTATGATTGAATATGTTTTGTTTTATAGGATCTCAAGAGTACGAGGACGACTGGTGGGGGCCTAGTAAAGGTGATCTCTACCTCTTTCATGGTGCAAGTCTTCCATGTCAAGTACATGCTACTCCAGCTCCTGCTATCCTATTGAGCGATTTTCCCTTACTGTGGCACTACAAATATGGTCATCCTTTTGATGGAGAGTCTGCAGATGTTAGAATAAAATTTAGAGTTTCATTCCTATCATTTTGCGAAACATCTTAGGATTTATTAACCTAGTCATGTTAGTAAGAGGACTCTTTGTCCCTTTGATTTATTTCACAATGATGTCTGGTGTATTGTAATGGAAAGTAGTTATAATGGTTTTTGATATTTTATTTCCCTTATCGATGATTTGTCTCGTATGATATGGATATACTTGTTGAAGAGTCAAGATTCTCTATTGTCCATTGTCAAACATTTTCATCAAGAAATAAAAGTTCAATTTGAGAGCAATATTAAGATTCTCCAGTCTAATAATACCTTGTAATGTGTTCAACATGCTATGGATGATTTTTGTAGTTCTATTGTATTGGTAAATTGTACGTAATTTCCTCATACTCCTCAATAGAATGGGGTAGATGAGAGGAAAAATTGTCATCTTCTTGATATCACCAGGATGATCATGTTCCAATCCAATGTTCCTAAGAGATTTTGGTTTAATGCTTTACTGACAACCTATTTTATTATTAATAGGAAACCTTCTTCTACTCTTCATAGAAATACTCCTTTTTTAATTTTACATCCTACTGATCAACCATTTTCTGTTCCTCTTAGGCTGTTTGGATGTACCCCTTTTGTTCACAATTTTGATCCTAAAGTTGACAAATTGTCTCCCATGTATATTAAGAATCTCTTTCTTGGATATTCCAACACCAGTAAGGGTTACAAGTGTCACTATCCCAAACTTCATGGGATGTTTGTTTCTAGAGATGTCACCATCTATGAGTCCACCCCATATTTCTCTAGTGTTCCCAGTATGGGGGAGGAGTTGTGTGAACTTGAGGAAGTGTCGTCACTATCATATAGTGAGGGAGTGTTTCCACTACAATATGGTGAGAGAGTGTCACCTATAATTTTTTAGGAAGATCCATCTAGAGTTGTTCCTTTAATTCAAATTTATTCTTATGTGTATCATAGATGAAGGAGACAAGATCATGATGAGGTAGCAATTCCAGTCAATGAGCCCCCCATCTTCGTCTGCTCAAGATAATCCTAATTATCCATCTGACCTCAATGTTCCCATTGTTGTCCACAAATATGTTCACCATTGTACTATTCGACATCCTATCGGGGGTGTTTGCTGCTTGTGAAATTTGCCTAAGGAGGATCATTCTTTTGCTCTTGGAATTGATTCACTGAGACTTCCAAAGAGTCATGTTGATGATATGAAAGATAATGGTTGGTTACATGTTATGAATATTGAAATGGGTACACTTATTGAGAATGGAACATGGGATCTTACTAATTTGCCTACATATAAGAATATTGTGGGCTACAAATGGGTATTCACTATTAAAAATAACCCAAATGGTAATTGCAGAGTGAATGAAAGCTAGATTGGTGGCAACATGATATACTTGGACATATGGTCTGGATTTCTTTGAAACCTTCTCATATGTGGCTCATCATAATTTTGTTAGGATTCTTTTGCTCTTTTTTTATCACCTTTGACTAGCCACTTTTTGAGGTTGATGTCAAAAATGCCTTCCTACATGGTGATGTACAAGAAGAAGTGTACAAGGGGCAACCTCCTAGTTTTGTTTCTCAGGGGGAGTATCAGAAGCTATGTAGGTCGAAGAAAGCCATTTATGGGTTGAAATAGTCTCCTCGAGCTTGGTTTGACAAGTATATGTTGATGATATTTCTATCACTAGTAGTGATTTAGTAGGCATATTAAATGTGAAGGATGGCTTGCATAAGCACTTTCATATAAAAGATATGGGGAAATTGAGTTATTTTCTAGGCATTGAAGTACTTTTCTCTCGTACATGTACTAATTTGTCTCAATGAAAATATGTATAGGATGTTCTTCATGAGACAGGGATGAGTGCATCCAAGCATGTGTCTACTCCCATGGACTATCATGTAAAGGAAAATTATGATGATTCTGATTATTCTGATCTAGGATATTATAGGAAGATTGTTGGTAAGCTGTTATATTTGACTATGACTCGTGCTGACATTTCATTTGTAGTAGGAGTGGTGAGTCAACATAGGAGCTCACCAAAGTAGTCACATTGGACAACAGTCTACCACGTTCTAAGGTATCTTAATGGAGCTCTTGCAAAAGGGATCACAAACTACAATCCTAAAACTCCTCCATCTACTTTGGTTCTCACTGGCTATAAAAATATAGATTGGCCTCGTTATCTAAATGATAGGAGATCTACATATGGGTATTGTACTTTTCTATGAGATCACCTTATCGCTTGGAAGACTAAGAAGCAAAATGTTTTTGCTCACTCAAGCAAGGAAGTTGAATACAGAGCAATGACTCAATCTTGTTGTGAATTACAGTGGGTTCAATTTGTGCTTTTTGAATTTCAAATATCTATGCTATCTAATGTAGAGCTCAAATGTGATAATCCAGAGGCTATCTATACTGCCAAAAATGCAATTTTCCATGAATGCACTAAGCATATAGAAGTTGATTATCATTTTATCAAAGATCAAATCAAGAATGCGAGAGTGGTGACTCGTCATGTTAGATATAAAGATCAACTTGTTGATGCTCTTACAAAGCCTCTAGATCTAGCAATGTTTAAGAACCTTAGTCGCAAGTTGTTCTTACATGATGTGTACACTCTATCTTGAGGTGGTGTTAATATAGTTGTTTTACATTATAAGTATTTCATTATGTCATTTATCTTTACAGTTGGAGTCTTACATAAATTTTTAGTTAAGTTATTATAAAAGGAGCGGTAGTGTATTGCACCTTAGACACATGTTGCATTAAAACACCCTAATTTTCTTATTTACACATATGATTACATCAAATATCCCAAGAGACTTATATCTAGTATTTAAAAGATTTGTTCTTCGTGTATGTATGACTTGATTTCGAAAAATTCATGGATTTGCATGTTTTAGTATTTGGAAAGTGTCTATCTAATATGAAGTCACTAAGTGTAAGAATTAGAGAGAAATAAATGGAATACCTTATTCTTCATAAAATCTTTGTATGAAGGAAATTTATCAACATGAGTCAACAACATCATAATTTTGACTAATTTGGGTCAATCCCTTGGTGTTAACCCTAAACATGGATATGTCCAGTCAATCAATTTACATAAACTTTCGTGTACGATAGCTATTTACACCAGACAAAATTTAGGAATGGAATCTAAGGAATCATATTGAATACATGATTATTTAATTTAGTTACACAAAATTGTTAATAATTTATTCATTCATGCTAATTTAATTTTTCTTAACATAAACAATGTACTTTTCCAATCATAAAATTCCATCAGAATTTCATTAATTAATTATGTACATGAAAATAAAAATAATAAAAATGAATGTAAAATATGAAGTATTCAATTCCCTAAGGAAAATTTGTCATCTAAATCAAACATATTATATATAATGTAATTATCTCATTGATCGATATACAAATAAGATTACAGTTTATATATATATATACATATATATATATGTATATATATATTTATATACATATATATACATATATATGTATATATATGTACTTAGACATTTTACCCAATAACTTAGTTTCTTGAATGTGGATTAACATTCAAAGCATAGTTCTCTTCTTCCTCCTTAAGTACAAGAACTTTAGGAAATAAGAAATTGACATAAAGAGTGAGAAACGAGGTGGATTCAATATATTTCTATTTCAATTTAGAGAAAAGATAGAAACCAAACATAGGATAGAAGAAAATCATAAAACATTGTCAAGGTTGAAAAATTATATGAGTCAACCGACCATATGAAGTAGGAATGCTAATTCTTCTCTTTTAATTCTAGCTCCTTTAGAACCCTGTAATCTCAACCTTCCTAAAGAATTTGGATACTAAGAGTGTTGGATGTGAGTTAGAGGTGCTTGGGTCAAATCGGTTGCCTATGAAGCAGATTTACATCCCATTTTTTTCTAGACAAATTACGTCACATTTGTTTTTATTATGGAAGGTCTACATACATGTTTTTCAGTTGTTCAATAGATAGATCTACATGCACTGCAAGTGTTCATCTGAAATACTGACCAACAATACTTGCAAAAACTACAATAACAAACAATTAGAAGAGACCACATCAGAAATTGCATTCACACACATGGTACTACATTCTGATTCACACTTCATTCTATTCTCATAGTGATATGCACATACACAATTCATTCATACACGTGCAATTTCATTCTCATTAGAATGTACAAAAGTAATTCTCATTGTATTCATATCTCATCACATTTCATACACACATTTGTATACACACATCATTCACATATGCACCAATAATTCACTTGCATCAAATTTAAAGTTGCAAAAAGTCATTACTGTCAGATGTATACAAATACAATGACATAAAAGTTAATAAACATCGTAATTTATAAGGCTTTATTGTGTTAAACAACCACAGAGACAGTGACATAATTTAAGAATTTGATTTGATCTTTTTATATTACCAAATGAGAATATTTACTTATGATTCAAGACTCTAAATATTATTTATGTATACAATGGATGTCTTGGGATGCATGTTTGACCATCTATTCCATATATAATATCACATAGTATTCACACAACCAATTATTATCTTATATATGGTAATATAAACATACAATTATAAGAAACATTAATAAACAAAAATAATAATAGTTGGCATATATATCCTTTGGAGACAAAAAACTACCTTAACATTATTCCAATATATTAATTTATTTTTTATCTACATCTCCTTTGACTTGTTTAAAATTTTGTATGATCCTCTAAGTTAAAGTAATACATTTAATTACATTGGTAAACATCTATGTAATGACACAAACATTAATATGTGAGTACATATAATTACTTACACTATAATTGGCACTTTCAGTGATATAGTAGTTTTCTATGTGAATGGTCAACATAATACATAATTAGTGTCTCAGGTAAATTTACCAATAACTCCCAATGCATACTACTGAGTTAAAAGAAGGAAAACAAAAGGAAACATAGATTCCACAATGAATATAATTCATAAGTTAAAATCATAAGAAAAGACTCTGAAACTTGTGAACATTCAAAGGATCTAACTACATTATTTCCTATAGTAGAAAAATACTTAAATGTGGTAGAGAAGTCATCAACTATGGGAAGTTGGTCTGTATTAGCATAACTAATCAATGATGGAACTATAAATGCCATATTGGTTTATGTGATTGTGCACTCACCATATGTAAGTAAATGCAAAATATATGTATGGATTAATATAATAGAAAAATCACAAATGTAAAATGAGGTATTTAGCCATACGATCACACTATTTGTAATGATCTATCATGGTTGTATCAATCGAATTATAACCAATTAGCTTCATAATATCTAATAAATATACAATACTATTTTAACATTGCATGCAACATCCTCTTCTATAGACTGTCATAGTTAACTCTTCTTCTACAACGTCTAACCATAGTGCAAACCCCTCCATTTAGGACCTACTGAGCCAAATATGTCATACAGAACACAAGCAAGTGTCATAGGCTTTAGAGGAGGAACTATAAGTGGATTCTTAGGTACTATAGGTTGCATGTATTCTCATATCTGTTTTCTAATAGAAGAGAACCACAAATACAAATGTGATGTCAATTTATCATACATTCTAATATATAGCTCTTGCTTTGGGCTACACAATCACATCACATTTAGATTCTCCTATTGTGTCATGCTTTGGGTTGTCAAATGACAGTAACGTAAAAGAGAAGAAAAGCTAGGGTATGGAAGTGGAGTGGGGGGCGGCGGCGGCGGGCGATCCAGGAGAAGACGATGGTACAGTCTCTATGGGGACTAGGGAATTCCTTGAAGATGGGATTAAGATGGGCCGCAATCTACAGCATGAGCGCAACCACGAACGACGATCTAGAAGTCCAGGAAGAGTGATGAATGGCTGCGTTGACGCACAACAAGGCGTTGACGCCACGAGTGCGGGAATAGAATTCCATTATGGAGGCATGCGAGGGTCGCCCCAGCCGGGTAATTAGAGCGGGGAAACACCGGAAGACAGCGACGCTGCGATCACCCCAGAGGTCGTAGAAGGTACATATCCACTGGGGTTTTTCCCACCTCTTTCAGGAAGCACCCAGGAGACGCAGGCCCCCCCGATACCTCAACCTACAAATGTGTGGGGGCATAATAGATCCAGAACCACTGCTGGTACGACGCTAAATGGAACAACATACCTTTTCCTAAACAAACTGTTCGAAGAGCATCTTGATCTGGAGGCGGTAAACCTTTACTTCTCCTATGGACAACCAAAAATCACGATCGACCCTATGTATGAAGAATTCCTTGTCAGGCCATTGCAATATGATGTTGTCGCGAAGGCCATGGGGACCCAACTAGGGTATATGACCCTAAGAGATCGTCTACGAGCCATGTGGAGCCTAGTAGGAAAGTATCACATATATGAACTGGACCTGAATCATTTCGTCATCCAACTTTCATGCCAGCAAGATTACGACATGGCCATGACAGGGGGTCCTTGGAAAATTTTTGGATGTAACCTAATCGTATGGGACTGGCACCCTTCCTTTATTCCTTCAACTGATCTGTCGAGGAAAATTGTCTACTGGGTCAGGATCCTAAACCTCCCTCTACATCTGTACGTCCAAACAATATTCAACTGTATAGGCACAACTCTCGAAAGGCTGGTAAAGGTTGATGACCATAGCATTAAATGTACTAGAAGCAAATTCGCTCGCCTTGCCGTCAAACATGACACCACGACAGAATTGGCGGCCAGTATTGTTATCAATGGATTAGATTTTGAAGTAGAATATGAAGGATTCCCGTTTCAATGTGCAACCTACGGCGAAGGAGGCCATACATATGTGCAATGCTCCGTAGAGATTGTGCAGCCGGAAGCTAACCGAAATACTCCACCCCCAGCTACGGACGAACCTATTACAAATTCTGACAATCCGTGGAGAACATAGAAACACTGGCGGGGACACCAGGGGAAACAACAACCTACTGGAACGTCTATGAACTCTACCACCTGGATGAGGAATCGATTTAATGATCTGATAGTAGAAGATGAGCCGACTGAAGCAAACATGAACACCAACCAAGAGGGAAAGCAGCCGACAGAAAAGCCTGCGGGACACAAGAACCCTAAAATTTGGAGAAAGAAGAAGACAATGGACACTATTAAGATAGCTGAACAGAAAGGGAAAGTTGTAAGGGACATCACAAACCAAATTCAACAACCTACAGAAGGCCATGTACAAGGCGAGCAAGCCAATAAAACACCAGACCGCACGGTAGTGAACACGGAGATCAACGAGGTGATCAAAATCATCCCAGAGGCAGAGGAACCTGTGACCACCGCTGCTACAACGCACACCACCCGCAGTAGAAAGAAGAAATGTCATACTGACACCTCAATGGAAAATTCTGCTACTCCCATAAAATCCTTGACCGGGAATATGTTTAAGGGCATTGGAACAAAGATGAAGTGGTCGGGGGCTGCGAAATTTGCAATAGAAAGCATCCGAAGAAGCCCCAAGCTCAGAGGTAGCTCAGACGCAGATATCATGCTGGATGTCCTAAGGGGTGAAGATAACAGTGGTGCAGATAACAAGGAGACCAATGAAAATCAGCCTTAATTTCCCGTTTACAAGAATCTTCAGTTAAAATCCTTGTGTGATGTCTAAACTGATGTGCTGGAATGTGAGAGGAATCGGAAATGATGACACCTGCAGAATTTTGAAAGAGCTTGTCTCTACACACAAACCTGCTATTACTGCTGTTTTAGAACCTCGCATCAGTGTGGATAAAGCTACCCAGACCATTAAGAAGTTAGGCTTTCTGAACTCTCATCGCTCTGAAGCTCGGGGCTTCTCGGGAGGCAGTTGGATCTGTTGGGATGTCGTTGTATGTGATGTGAAGATTCTCAAAACACACCACCAGTTTATAACCTGTCGAGTGAACAAGTCTTACATTGCTACGTTCATCTATGCTAACCCCCATATTCAGGTCCGCAATCTTCTTTGGAAACACATCAGTGAAATGGGCAAGAGCTTCTCTGAACTGTGGATAGTCGCAGATGATTTCAACACTACCATTTCTCCGTCTGAGACAGTTGGCTACCAAACTTATAACCATCGTGAGGCCCAACTCTTTTCAGCTACACTTCTTAAAGCAGGCCTAACAGACCTAGGTTTCTCTGGGCAAAAGTTCACCTTCAGGCATGGACTCAAACAAAGTAGGCTTGATCGAGGCTTGGCTAATAATGACTTCCTCACCTCCTTCCCGGAGGTATAGGTGACCCACCTTCCTAAAGTTGAATCAGACCACTGCCCACTTTTGATTCAAACTCGGTCTACCTCGTATAGAAAGAAGAGATTCGTCACCAGGGCTTCATGGGCACAGGATCCCTCTTTCCACTTTTTCCTTGAACGACACTGGCGTAGAAGTCTCCCTTTTCATGCAGCCCTTGCGCTTGCCAGGCAGCACATTAGCGACTGGGATTTAGAGAAAAACAAGAAGAAGAGAGAAACTAAATATTAGCTTCTACGAAACATAACCACACTTCAAACGAATCTAGCTGTTAGTTATGATGCAATCACTGACAATCTATGCACTCAGATGGAGGGCGAGATGAACCTCATCCTTAAACAAGAAGAGGAGGATTGGAAGCAGAAAAGCCATGTCAACTGGCTTAGAGAAGGGGACTCCAATACCCGATTCTACCAAGCCTTTGTGAATCAAAGGAGAAGGTCCAACAAGTGCCAAATCATCAAAAGTCCATCTGGGGAATGGATTACGAACGAGGATGACATCTTCAAGTTGGTCACAGATTTCTTCATAGACATGTTCACCTCTAATAGCAATACCAGTCAGAAATACAATGACAAAATCCATGCGCGGTTCACCCCATTGGATGGTGATGAACACAGCAGCTTGGCCAAACAAGCTCAACATAATGAGATTTATGAAATTCTGAAATCCATGAACCCCTATAAAGTAGCTGGTCCAGATGGCACAACTACACACTTCTTGTTATCCAACTGGCCGATCCTTCTAGATTCTATCTGCAAGACTGTCCAGGAGACTCTGAGTTCTGGAATTCTAAACGAACAACTTTGTGATGCCACTGTTGTCCTTATTCCCAAAGTTCCCAGACCTGAACTCATAAGCCAATTCCGCCCTATTTCCCTTAATAACACCATTCTTAAACTTTGTTCAAAGGTCTTCGTCGAAAGATTGAAGAAATAGCTACCGGTATGGATTAACCCAGCGCAAAGTGCCTTTGTCTCGGGTAGGAAGATTTCTGATAACATCTCTATAGCCCAGGAAATCATACACTCCATGAAAAGAAAGAACTCCAAGAAGACCATGGCTATCAAAATTGACCTCACGAAAGCATATGATAGATTGGCTTGGAATTTCATTGATGATACTTTGAAAAGGGTGAACCTCCCCGCCTGCATGATTAAGTATATTATGAGCTCTATTAGTAGTGGTAGCTCTACCATTATTTGGAATGGCAGGAGTTCGACCAGCTTCAGACTGAGGAGGGGTCTAAGACAAGGCGATCCTCTAAGTCCTTATATTTTTGTTCTTTGTATCGAATGCTTGAGTCAAATGATTGAAGAGTGTGTCATTTCTAGAAGATGGCAACCCATAAAATTGGACAGAAATGGCCCACGAATTGCTCACCTTTGTTTTGCAGACGACATACTCCTATTTGCCAAAGCCAATACTACCAACATCGATATAATCCTTCATTGCTTCAAGGAGTTTTAGCTGGCCTCGGGTCAAGCCATTTCGGCTGAGAAGACAAGGATGTTCTACTCTAAGAGTGTTTCCCACCAGGAAGCCACCCAGATATGTAATCATAGTGGGCTGCAACGAACTCAGGACTTGGGGAGATACCTAGGGCTCCCGATCCTCCATACGCAGGTGAACAAGAATACCTACAGTGAAGTGCTGGATAAAGTTACTAACAAAGTTAGCTCCTGGGCTGCTCAGACCTTATCTCTGGTCGGACGCATCTGCCTTTCCAAGACCACCCTTGCCACCATTCCTACTTATATTATGCAAACATCAAAGCTCCCTCTCCAACTCTGTGACAGAATCGATGGAGAAATTCGACGCTTTATTTGGAGTATCGGGCGGAGAAGGAGAGGGACACACCTTGTGTCTTGGGAACGACTTACAAGCAAGAAGATTCATGGAGGCTTGGGCCTCAAATCCATGCGGGACTGGAATCAAGCGCTGCTTCTTAGGCACAACTGGGATATCTGGTGTGGAAGGAGAACTATTTGGTGCACGACCATACGAGGCAAACTGATGCATAGCAATCTAGGGACAACTTCTAATTTGTCTCGCCTGGCAAGAACGGTGCTCAAATGAAATCCTTTATGCAAGCAAATACCTTCCTTAGCCCTATGAGTGGGAATAGAATCAATGTATGGTATGACTGCTGGCTCCCGAGTGGCAATCATTTAGAGGATCATGCTAGACGTGCCATTTCAGAGGATCTTCGCGACCTGAAAGTGAGCAGCCTGGTGAACCTAGATGGCCAGAGGGATCGAGAATTCCTCGAACACTGGCTACCTGCAGCTGCAGCTCAGTAGATTTAAAAAATTCAACCGCATTTCGACACCGAGGCTGAAGACATGTGTGTTTGGAAACCCAACACTGGTGGCAGCTATACGGCCAAGTCGGCCTATACGGCGCTGCGGGCGAGCTCTGAGGTTAAATGCCCAGGACAATGGCCAATTATCTGGACTGCCCAGATGGCGGCGAAGGTAAATGTCTTCATGTGGATTGCTGCCAATGGAGCCCTACTCACTAACTAGAAACGTAGAAGAAGGTGGATGACCGCCAACTCTATATGTAGCCGCTGCAACACGACTGACGAAACCAGCCTCCACGCTTTGAGAGACTGTGAGAAGGTGAAGCCAATTTGGCAACGTTTACACGCCGTGTCCATGCCTGCGAATGTCGTGTTCGTGTCAACGAATTTCTAGTCTTCAGACAATCTTGAGCAATGGATCAGTCAGGGACTTCGCTCGAATGAGAAAACCAGAAATATGTTTCTTGTAGCTTGTTGGGTGATCTAGAAACAATGTAACTTGGAGGTCTTTGAAGCTAAAGAAACACCTGCTACACAACAATTAAACAAAATCCTACTGGAAACTAGAAGGACCATAGATGCCTGGGATAGAGAAAAAGCCATGAAGAACTCTGTTATACCGGCGCAACATGTTCCCTATACCATGAGACAATTATCTATGTATGTAGACGCTGCTTGGAATAAGGGTAAAGGTGCTATAGCTGTGGTTATACAGAACCGAGACAACCAATGGAAGGGAGGAGTAGGCCAACTAATCTCAGCATACAACCCCCTACAAGAAGAGTTGATGGCCATTGCCCTTGCTGCAAAGCTCATTAAATCCAGTAAGTTGCACGACACCACTGTGGTTACTGATTGTATGACGGCCAGGAACATGCTACAAGGTGACTATAAAAGATATCCTCGATATGCCAATATGATAAGGGGGATCCAATTGATTCTGGAAGACACTGCGGAAATTTACCATGCGGAGAGGAAGCACAATGGTCCAGTTGATGCTTTGGCTAAGGTCCATTTCCAAAACTACATTGGAGTCCGACATTATGATATACCCCCCAAGGAAGTCGTTGATACTGGACAGATACATTACTATAATGGTAGTAGTACTACCATATTTAATTCTATGCAAATAACCAAGATTTGTAATCTACCTTTGAATATGCTTGCACAAGGTGAGCAAGATGAATAAAATTATCGCCTGACTTTCCCCTAAAAAAAATGGCAGTAACATGTCTCTCCATTGTGGATATAAAAGTTGGATAGTCACATGAAGCACATTATCAAGCATTGGGGAACCATAAATCTTGTCACCTGTAATGTTTGGGAAAAACTCACCCAGTTCCAAGACATAGAAGGTAGATTCTAATACTAAATGATGAAATTTTTGTCACCTAATATTTAAATAGTGTATTACATACACTAAAAGACAACATATTATTAATTCACTTGAAATACTATTATATAACAAAAATAATTAGATGATACGTGTCTGCCAAATCTATGGGATTACTCCCAATCACCTCATTAGCTATCATAGAAGGATCCATGGGAGTACTCCCAACAACCTAGTAAGAAGAGTGTTGAGATTGAGGTACTGTCTGAGGAGGTTGAGAATGAAAAAATTGAAATTTCTCATTTATTCTTGTATATCTTTGCTACTATGCCCTCTAACTAATCTCGTAACAATCCTCCTTTCTTAGCAAACATATGTTTTTGCTATGATGTGCCCAAACTGATCTTATCCCAACACCATCTCCAATCCTTCGAAAATGTCCAAGATGCTCCTGGGTACCTCGAGCAGCCATCCCTTTTCCACTCAGGGATGAATATGCCTTAGTTACTTTTCTCATAGAGATTATGTTGATCATCATCAATAGTAATTGGTCTCAAGCATAAAAATCAAGGTCAATAATGAACATTCACTCTGAGAATTGAATTTTAACATTTTTGCAGCCACCTTAGAGGGTGCATGGTTGGGTATTTCTCCAGAGTGGTTTTTCCTTGCACCCAACCATTCCTTATGGAGTGGTAGAGGTGCAGGAGTATTAAAAATGTGAAGAAACACATATAAGTGATAAAGAATGTAAAATACACATCTAGCATATGAAATATATATAATTGTGAAAAGGAATATAAAATGGACGCCTGTCATACAACACATTTAAGTGATACACAAATTTTAAATTCTAGCCTCTAGTGTTGGTTGGATTACTAATGAATTAAAATTCCTTTTGTGTTATCTTCACGCATATATTTATTAGTGCTAGCTTCACCATTTACACTGGGTAAGTCAACGAAGAATACATTGGAGTTATCATACCGGTCCTATTATTCTTCTTCATCAATAGGATTTGCACACATGAAGAATTATAGACTTTTTTATTTACAAGATCATCAATAGAGTACTTTCTTCACCTATGATGCCATGATGAATGTTAATCATTCTCACCAATCTTTTCAAAATTCACTAATGTGAAAACCAATTCCTCCACTACAAAAAAATTGGTTATCATTCCAATTACATCTAAAGATGATGACTCCAAAATTGGTGTACTCAAATTCCTATATGTCTTCAATGACACCCTAATAAGACATTTTAGCTTCATGTGGACTCTTATCTTTCAGACTAGAAAAATTCAATAAAGATGCTTGATGGGTGGCCCCACCGTTATGGGCGAGACTCTTATCTCTAAATGTTTTGTGTAGTGTGAAAAATCCATTCATTTTAAATCCTTCATAAGATACAACTGTTGGCTAAATGGACATCATTTAATCTTTTTGTTTTGATAATGACAAACATTTCATTCTTGTGGATCTAACGTGCTACTTGAGTGTTGCAAGAATTCGGTGGATGACAAACTACTTGGAAGGTCCATATGCTAAAATTTCTTTAAGTCTTGAATGTAATCAAATGTACAAACTTGTACAAATATATAATGTACAAGTACTTAGACATCATGTAAATCAAGCGTTAGATCTTCCCTAACCAATCACAACACTTAGATAGTTCATCCCCTAAAATAGTGTCACATCTGCACACTCATACACACACTTAGTACTTGGTTTAAAAACATTGAAATAGGGTTAATCTCGATCGACAAAATTGTCGACCGAGACACTCTCGGTCGACAAACTCTTCGACCGAGAAAGACCCAGGTAGCCATTAGACACAATACAAAGGTAGTTGGGAGTTGGTGTAGAACATTATATACACTTGCCCCGGATAGTCCCTCGGTCGACAAGTATTCGACCGAGAACGACTCTCGGTCGACAATTCTTCGACCGAGATGAGTTTTGTCTGCACTTTTCAGAGTTAATTAACTTGTCATTGCTAAAGCAATTGATGGTTACCTAACGGCTAGTTAAGCACTAAGAACCCCCTAGAAAGTGTCTAGAACGTCCTTAAGCATCCATAGGCCATTCCTATAAATAGGACAAGCCATAGGACACCCAAAGTACACTTGTGCAATACTTGAGCTTACATACTTGCAATTGGAAATCTGTTTTAAGAAATTGAGCAACACTAGTACTTGCTACTCATTTCCCTTGCTTAAAATTCGTGTCCTATAGGCTAGCATCTCCTATCCACTAAACATACACTTCCATACTCATTGGTTAGGAGATCAATACGCTTGATATAGGAAATCAAGCCTTGTGCTTCAAGTGGTAAATTGTAATTTCCATTACCTTTCTTGTTCTTTCTTATTGCTTGTACTCTCCTTGCTACTCCTAGGGTTGGAGGTTGCGGATTGGAGAGAGTTTGATCTTCTTGGTTAAGAAGGAGATCTTTGGACTACTTCTAGAAGGTTGTCTCAATGGGAAGCTACTTCAAGGGGGAGCTTGAAGTTACTTCAAGGAAGGCTGCTTCAAGGTTGGTGAGACTACTTCAAGGTGAAGTTTGTCCAAAGGGTGTATAAAGTATTGTAATTTTATGTAATATCCTTGCGAGATAATAAAATTTAATACTTTCAAAATCTCGATTGGGTAAGCAACCGGGTAGTGGATTGACTTCCTTAGTATTTGCTAAGGTTGGAACCACTCTAAACAGCTTGTCTCCTTCTTATTATCTCAATTGTGGTTGTTTGAGTTAAATTATTGTAAAATATCCATAAAACCCTATTCACCCCCCCTCTAGTGGTTTTTCATTTGGTATCAGAGCAGGGCTTCAAGGAACTCTAACAATGTCTTGAAGAATGGGTGACGGGTTGCTCAACAACCTCGACTTGGAAGGAACACTCGTGGCTAGGCCTCCAGCTTTTGATGGTACTAACTACACCTACTGGAAGAGGAGGATGTAATTTTACTTCCAAGGAATCACTTGGGACTTATGGAGAATGGTGTCTCCTCCATATGAACTTCCTTAAATGGAATTTGCAATTTGGGATGCTAATACGGTAAAGGTAGCCCAAATGAATGCTAAAGCTGTAAGTATACTATATTGTTCAATTTCCGTTGGTGAATTTAATAGAATATCAAATTGTGAAACGGCATAGACTTTCTATAATATATGAAGGAACTGTTCAAGTTAAGAATTCTAAAATCGGAATGCTTAAGCAGAAATTTGAACAATTTCGTATGGATCAAAATGAATCGATTAGTGAAATGTATGCAAAATTTTCTTCTATTGTAAATTGTTTGAATGCTTTAGGCAAAGTGATTAGTGAGGAAGATCAAGTGTCAAAGATTCTTAGATCTCTCCCTCCCAAGTACAAGCCCAAAGTGACTGCCATTGAAGAAGCAAATGATCTCACTCGACTAAGGATGGAGCAACTCATTGGCAACCTAGAAGCAAATGAGGCAACCTTGGAGGAAGAGGAACGACGAGAGCGTGAACTTCAACAAGGAAGAAAGAAAGACATAGCTCTCAAAGCTTCAAAGATTGTCACACAAGAAAGTGATGAAACAAGTGATGGAGAGGGAGAAGAAACTCTAATAGTTAATGGTAAGAAATATAGAAGATTTAGATCTAAAAAAATTGTTGGTTCTTCTTCTTCCCCTCCTAGGTGCTTTGAATGTGGAAAGAAAGGACATCTCAAAAATGAATTTCATAAAGCAAAGAAAGGAAATAAAAGCTCATCCAAGAAGAAGGGAGAAAAAGCTTATAAAGCTGCGTGGGATGAATCAAGTGAGAGTGAAAGTGGAGAAGAGAATGTAGAGTGTCTCATGGAAAAAGAAGATGATGATGATGATTCTCAAGAGGCAAGCCTTCTTGATTTGCCAAAAGAAGATCTAATTGTTAGTCTACAAGAAACTCATGATAAGTATGTTGACTGCAAAAAGAAACTAATGAAGGCTACTAAAACAAATGAGGATCTATATGCTAAATTAAATAACCTTTCCTCTGAAAAGAACAATATTGCTTCTAAAAATTTGACTTTGAAATCATCTTTAGGTGACTGCAATATAAAGCTACTTGATTTAGAAATGAATCATGATCTTCTTTCCCAAGAAAAGGCTGTTTTGCTTGCTAAACTAAACAATTTTCAGACTCAACCTATTCTATGTAATCATCTAGATTATGATAATGTTGTTAAAGAAAGAAACTCTCTATTATCTGATTTAGAACAAGAAAGGATAGATATAAATAAAAATATGGATGAGATTGCTTAGCTACAAAGAGAAATAAATGGCTTAAAGGGAAATGACATTCTTGATAATATTCTGAAAAAATCCTCTAGCTACAATGGGAGAAGAGGATTGGGATATGTTCCAAAAGGAAAATTCTATCAACCCAAAAGAACTCAAGAATACAAGAATGAGATCATGTTTGTCCCTAAGAACAAAATTCCAAATCCTAGAAAGAGAAATGAAATTGATTCTATTTCTTGTCACTATTGTCTACGTCTTGGACATTACACTTTTTCATGCCCTTATAAGAAGAAGGATTCTGAGTTAGTTTGGGTTCCCAAACCTCAAACTTGGAAGACTTGAATGTAATTTAGTTGAGATATGATCTAATTCTTATTTTTGAAAATCAAAATATCTTATCTCAACTAAACTAATAGCTTCATGCATTGTTTTAAATTCAAAACGGATATAAACAAATTACTAAAAGAAACAGAAACATATTCGGTCGACAGAAAGTTTGACCGAGATACTCTCGGTCGAGAAAAACTTTGACCGAGCGAATTCCTGTGACAAACCAAAATCTACAACAGAAATCTTAATGAAACAACAACTATTTCGGTTGAGAAATGATCGATCGGAGCTAAAATCGATCAAAAAATGGTCGACCGAACTGACTTCTTTTTCTATTCAGTTTTACTCTGTAAAACAACAACTTTCTCAATCGACAAATTGGTCGACCGAGACACCTGTCGGTCGAACTTTTGTCGACCGAATGATGTTCTGATCAATTTTCTTTGTTAAAACATGTTCAATTTGTAATAAAATGTACCTAACCATAATGGACCATCACATGGGTACAAACACCTATATCTTAATGTAGGATTGGGTGGTTGACAGTGGATGTTCCAAACACATGACCGGAAACAAGGAGGCATTTCAAACTTTTGAGCAAAAGAAAAGAGGAACAATCACTTTTGGAGACAATGGTAAAGGTAAAATTGTTGGAATAGGTAATATTGGTACAAATATTGAAATAAAGAATGTTTTACTTGTTGATGGCTTGCACCATAATTGAATAAGTGTTAGTCAATTATGTGATAGTGGATATGATTTTTTATTCAACAAAAATTGTTGCAAGTTACTAATAGAAAATACTACAAATGTTGTTTATGAAGGAAAAAGCATTGGAAATCTTTATATTCTTAGACCTAACTCTATGCAATCTGTAGTTGGAAAATGCCTACTTGCAAATGAAAATTCTTTACAACTATGGCATAGAAAATTGGGTCATTCTAGTTCACATGTTATCAAAAGGATAGTTAAATATGATCTTGTTCGTGGTTTGCCTAATTTATCTTTTGATCAAATTGAAAATTGTGAACCATGTACTTTGGGTAAACAAACTAAAACCTCTTTTAAACCCAAAAATGTACTTAGCACCTGTAGATCCCTAGAACTCATTCATATGGATTTATTTGGACCTTTGTAGATACAATCTATTAGTGGCAAAAGATATTGTTTTGTTATTGTTGATGATTATAGTAGATATACATGGGTACCCTTTCTCGCAAACAAAGATGACACTATTCAAGTTTTTGTTTCAAGATTGAAAATATATTACAAAACAAAATATGTACAATTAGGAGTGATCAAGATGGAGAATTTGAGAACTATTTATTTGAAGAATTTTGCACATCTCAAGGCTGCACTCACAATTTTTCTGCTCCACACACTCCACAACAAAATGGCATAGTTGAAAGGAAAAATCGATCACTACAAGAAATGGCTCAGACTATGATGCTCGAACATAATACACCTAAAACATTTTGGGCTGAAGCGGTAAAAACATCATGCTATGTGCTAAATAGAGTATATGTTCACTCTTATTTGAAGAAAACACCATATGAAATCATATATACTAAGAAACCTAGGGTTGACTATTTTCATACTTTCATATCAACATGCTATATCTTAAACACAAAAGAGGATAGAGACAAGTTTGACTCTAAATCACATAAAGCCTTTTTCTTGGGATATTCCACCTCTAGCAAAGCATTTATACTTTACAACACTATTTCTAGAAAAGTTGAGGAATCCATTCACATTTCTTTTCATGAAGAACCACAATATGAAAATCTTGAAATAATTGATCTCACTCATCAATTAGAAAATTTATCCATACCAAATGATAGTGACAACAACACTACTAATAATCACCAAGTTGAGACACATTCTGCTCCTAGACTCATTAAGGATCATCCTCAAAAATTGATCATTGGAAATCCGAATGATAAAGTCAAAACTCGTTCTTCTTTTAAAGATGTTGCAAATATGGCACCTATTTCTATAATTGAACCTAAGAAGGTGTCTGAAGCTCTCAAAGATGATTATTGGATAATAGCAATGCGAGAAGAATTAAACCAATTCACTAAAAATGATGTATGGGACTTAGTTCCTAAACCACAAGATAAAACCATTATTGGAACTAAATGGGTTTATAGGAATAAGTTAAATGAAGCAGGGGAAGTGGTAAGAAATAAAGCCAGGTTAGTAGCACAAGGATATAATCAACAAGAAGGGATAGACTTTGATGAAACTTATGCACCAGTAGCAAGACTTGAATCTATTAGAATGCTACTAGCTATAGTTGCACACAAAAACATCAAACTTTTCCAAATGGGTGTAAAAAGTGCATTTCTCAATGGAATAATCCAAGAAGAAGTATATGTTGCCCAACCACCTAGTTTTGAAATACCAGAAAAAGGTGACTATGTATACAAACTTAAGAAAACACTTTATGGATTAAAACAAGCACCTAGGAATTGGTATGAAAGGCTCAAGAACTATCTATTTGATAATTATTTTTCTATTGGAAATTCAGATTCTACTTTATTTTTCAAAACATATGCATCTGATTTTCTAGTTGTTGAAATATATGTTGATGACATTATCTTTGGTCCTTCAAATGAATCATTGTGCAAACAATTTAATGATATTATGCAACAAGAATTCGAAATGAGCCTCATCGGTGAACTAACTTTCTTTCTTGGTTTTCAAATAAAACAAACGCTTGCCGGAATTTTTATAAGCCAAGAAAAGTATACAAATGAACTCTTAAAATGCTTTAGGATGGACCAATGCAAACATGCTACCACTCCAATGGCTACCTCCACTAAAATTGATAACGATGAAATTGGGGAACCTATTGATGACTCCTTATATAGAGCCATGATTGGTAGTTTGCTTTACCTAACCACATCTAGACCGGACATCATGTTTTCAATTGGTCTTTGTGCTCGATTTCAATCACAACCTATGCAAACACATTTTCAAGCCATCAAACGGATTTTTTGATATTTAGTCGGCACCACATGTTATGGTTTATGGTATCCTAAAGGACAATCCTTGGATTTTAAAGCTTATACTGATGCCAACTACGCTGGTTGTCAAACTGATCGCAAGAGCACAAGTGGTAGTTGTTTCTTGTTAGGAAGAGCCTTACCATCTTGGTTTAGCAAGAAACAAAATACAGCTGGCCTCTCTACAACTGAAGTTGAATATATGGCAGCCGGATCTTGTTGTGCTCAAGTGCTTTATATGCAACAAGTGTTAAATGATTATGCCATTACTTTTCCGTCCACACCTATCTTTTGTGACAACACAAGCGCTATACACTTAGCACATAATCCCATTTTACACAGACGATCCAAACATATTGAAATATGTCATCACTTTTTAAGGGATCATATATCTAACATTCATGTATCCCTTCATCATGTTGATATGGAAATCAATTGGCTGATATTTTCATAAAACCGCTTCCACTAGACCAATTTAACAAAATAAGGAAGCAACTACTTATCACTCCCTTAGAGGATGTTTTCTTTGATATCTGTGCTTCTTGAAAACAATTTTAATCGTGTTATTTTTGGCTTCCAAATGGACATCTTTTTCGAAATATTTGATGGTTATCTTTTTATGAGGGATATCAAATTAAGGGGGAGTTTTTTTTTCTCCATTCATTTTTAAGAGATATCTTTTTGAAATGACAAAGGGGGAGAAATAAATGTAAATCTTCAAATGGTAACTTTGAAAAACTCAATGAGTTTCATAATCTCTTGGCTTTACATTAAAAGCTGCTATATTCCCTAAAGAATTGGATTTTATGTTACATACTTTTTTGGGAATAATAAGCACACATTTCATAAACAAGAGAAGAAAATCAAAAAGTAAATCTCAGGTATGAAACTTAACTCATTTTAAAGACTAGTTGATTTATATTTTGGAAATGTTTGTCATCTTCAAAAAGGGGGAGATTGTTGGCTAAATGGACATCATTTAATCCCTTTGTTTTGATAATGAAAAACATTTCATTCTTGTGGATCTAACGTGCTACTTGAGTGTTGCAGGAATTAGGTGGATGACAAACTACTTGGAAGGTCTATATGCTAAAATTGCTTTAAGTCATGAATGTAATCAAATGTACAAACTTGTATAAATATATAATGTACAAGTACTTAGACATCATGTAAATTAAGTGTTAGATCTTCCCTAGACAATCACAACACTTATATAGGTCATCCCCTAAAATAGTGTCACATATGCACACTCATACACACACTTATTACTTGTTTTAAAAACATTGAAACAGGGTTAATCTCGGTCGACAAAATTCACGACCGAGACACTCTCGGTCAACAAACTCTTCGACTGAGAAAGACCCAGGTATCCGTTAGACACAACAGACAAGGTAGTTGAAAGTTGTATTAGAACGTTATATACACTTGCCCCAGATAGTCCCTCAGTCGAAAAGTATTCGACAGAGAAGAACACTCGGTCGACAATTCTTCGCCCGAGAAGAGTTTTGTCTGCACTTTTCAGAGTTAATTAACTAGCCATTGGTAAAGCAACTAATGGTTAGCTAACGGCTAGTTAAGAACTAAGAACCCCCTAGAAAGTGTCTAGAACGTCCTTAAGCATCCATAGGTCATTCCTATAAATAGGACAAGCCATAGGACACCCAAAGTACACTTGTGCAATACTTGAGCTTACATACTTGCAATTGGCCAAATGTTTTAAGCAATTGAGCAACACTAGTACTTGCTACTCATTTCCCTTGCTTAAAATTTGTGTCCTATAGGATAGCATCTCCTATCCACTAAACCTACACTTCCATACTCATTGGTTAAGAGATCAATACGCTTGATATAGGAAATCAAGCCTTGTGCTTCAAGTGGAAAATTATAATTTCCATTTCCCTTCTTGTTCTTTCTTATTGCTTGTACTCTCCTTGCTACTCCTAGGGTTGGAGGCTGCGGATTGGAAAGAGTTTGATCTTCTTGGTGAAGAAGGAGATCTTTGGACAACTTCTAGAAGGTTGTCTCAACGGGAAGCTACTTCAAGAGGAAGGCTTCTTCAAGGGGGAGCTTGAAGTTACTTCAAGGAAGGCTACTTCAAGGTTGGTGACACTACTTCAAGGTGAAGGCTATCCAAAGGGTGTAGAAAGTATTGTAATTTTATGTAATATCCTTGCGAGGTAATAAAATTTAATACTTTCAAAATCCCGGTTGGGTAAGCAACCGGGTAGTGGATTGACTTCCTTAGTATTTGCTAAGGTTGGAACCACTCTAAACACCTTGTCTCCTACTTATTATCTCAATTGTGGTTGTTTGAGTTAAATTATTGTAAAATATCCATAAAACCCTATTCACCCCCCTCTAGTGGTTTTTCAATAATTTTCATTTTTGGTTTAAAGGTGAGGCATTTGATATTCTCAACAATATTATTTGATGTATGAAATAGTTTATGGAAGATCTTATCTTCAAACCACCTAATAAATGTCCAATTTTGCTCTCTAGAAGTCCACATTGACTCGATCAAATATATTTTAACTTGATAAACTATATGTATTTGATGATATAAATATCCACTTCGTCAATGTTGTCAAAACATACAAGTGTGCTTGTTCTAACAGCCCAGAACTAATTACTTTCACTCGTGTTCCTAAAATCCCTTTTACAAGAATAAGCATCAATATTCTTTGCATTTCCAGGAGCAACAATATAAATTAGAAATTCATTGTAAAATTCCATAACCTTCCTAGATACATAACCCTCAATAATGCTCCCTTTAAGCCAATAATAATTTCAATGATCACCTTTAAAAAAACTTATGTACCATAGAAAATGATACATACCATGTAAGAAAGTTGAACCTAACATTTTCACTTCCCTAGTCAAATGGGCAACACAATATTCCATAATATCAATTAACGGAGGACAAAAATACATCCCAAGCTAGAACAAGGTTTGAACCACTTTCCTTTGATACTTATAAATATTATCAAGATTGATAACTTTACTACATAGAGTGTTGAAAAATATACAAAGTCTAGTGATTTCAATCCATCCATGCATCGGCAGTATAGATCAAGTATCCGTGAGCAATATTTACTACATTACAGTCTGAAAATTTTTGCATTTAATACCTATCAACTTTAGATTCTTCATTGATACTAATCTAAAAATATTGACAGAGTATCCATGTGGTACCTTAACATCAAGGAAGTACTCTCAAAAATATATAGTCTCCTATTTAAACAAGTTGTAAAAAGGAGGTAAATATGTGGGGAAATAGCTGCCGAATTTTGTTGTTTATTATTTACTCATACCCATTTCACATAGGTCCATTATGAACTGATGTAATCTTTAGTTTTTCCTGGTATATTTAATAGAGTATTGATGATTATATCAGTGGTATTTTTCTCAAAATGCATGACATTAATACAATACCTAACCGTCAAAGGACTCTAATAAGAAAGATACCAAAATATTGACCTCTTTCTAAATAAAGATTTTTCATTCCATGCATGAATTCTATATTTTGATATCTCACAAAATGCATTGACAATGTCTTTTTACTCTTGTGCTTGTTTCACTAAAATAAGTCTTTTACTCTTTAATAAATATCCTCCCCTAATATAGGTTTTTGGGCACTTCGTTCCTCAATTGAGCCATTGAATGATTTGCATAATATTCAGTAAGGATGTACTTTTGAAGAAACCTTTGATGACAAAATATATACAATCTTGCCTCCATATTAAGTTATCAGGACCCACTATTTTTTATCAGCACAAATACCAACCATTAGAGATAACCCCAAAACCTAAACCCAGATTATGAAATAAAGTAATGAATTTTGGACAAAGGCGATTAAACAATATATGAAAAACATAGATAAATTTTTCCTTTTTAGTTCTTCACAAATTCATAAATCAAAGAAACATCAAGGGCATCACATTTAGATATCAGAAATATTATTCAAATCCACTAATACCATAATTAAATCTTGTTCTCATATGTGGTTCAGTTTACATCAGATACGTGTACATTAATGAACAAACATAGTCTACAACCCATCTCGGGAAAGACAGAATACTGGGACATTCTAATCTATCTAGATTATGATATTTATATCTTCTTTGTCATGACCTCTCCATTGTATGGAATTATACCTCAAACCATTTGAAACAACCTCATGAAACTCATATAGAGCCTCAGTGAGTGGATACCTCCCACTCAAGCTAGGTACATGTATCAACATCAGATGAAGTATAATAAACTTAATAGAAACATGGAGATATTGAAAAGTCTAGCTGATATTTCTAACATAAGTCATATCTAACTTAAAATGGTAATCTAATCCAATAGAAAAGGTAATCACTTAAACTAGTTATAACTTTGAAACATCTTTTAAAGCATATTTATGAAAAAATCAGCACATACTTCTTAGTTCAGATTAAGAATCCTACTGCATGAGTAATAAGTCAAGTTCTAAGCATTTTGAATCAATACATAACAATAACATTATATTTGTTACACTCCAACATCCGGACCAGGAACACATCCTTCAGCCCTGAAGCTAAAGTATACATAATACACATCTACCAAACAATACTATCAAATAGCAAGCAATCTAACTCAAATTCAGAATAGATATAAATCCCATCATTTGTAACTCGTCAACATGACATATCATAAGATGAAACAGAAAATGTCCAACACAACATGATTACTTTCCACAACAAGAAGCATAATCAACAATGAAAAATCATCAAGTAGAAGTACAAGGAATGTAACAACCATTCAAATCATGTTCAACATGGCTTATCATTAGTTTTTCAGTTTCCATGAAACTACTTGGCTTGTACCTCACCAAGTAGAAGTCACCATGCCCGATTCTCATGTCAACGACTCACCGTTACTATCTTAGGGTTTAGCCATTCACCCTAAGATATCAACAATAGACCTTGTCCATCTCATGGTTTCCTAAAGAGGTTCACATCCTCATCTCATGTACATGAGATAGGAACCAACAAAACAATATATCACATACGACATTATTTCACATATTTTTACATTTCACATATTTCATTTCATCAAAGTCTATTTCATCTGGACATAGACTTTCATAGTAAGGATTTAGGGCCAGAGCCACTCCAGATGACTCACTCCTAAATCTTGGTGGTCTAACCTTTAAGGTCTCGATCCAAACTCCAAAAATCCTTCTTATAATTCATCGATTACTACAAGGAGATGTGTTTTCTTTCCCCAGTGTGGCCCTCGGAGGAAACTTAAAGTGTTCAGGGCTCCTAACTAGATGTTCCATCATTTCACTTGTTATTAATATCTTTTATTCATCTTCAAAGAATTCAAAACATGATATACCATATCTATATATTCTTGCATAACTAGAATAACATGAAACAAATTACATTTATATATAAGGACGGTGATCAAAGCAAGAAGCACAATAAATATGTAGATTGCAACACATATGATTATTTCTATCTTCTACATAATCTCATAGAATCATCAACAGTGGGCTTTTAGCTCAAGACATAACCTTATTGTCCAGCATTTACCCCATCAGGGTTTCATCATCATCAATCGACTTCCAGCCCAAGTCATAATCTCATTATGCAAAATCTACCCTTATCAGGGTTTATCAAATGTATGGAGTGCTTATTAAATTCAATTTGAACATATTTCTTATCAGTTCACTGTATATCATAGTTCTTAACAAATATTAAAAGAGGCATTGGAACTAGCAACAATAAAGGCATATATATATCATGTATCATTCATCATACTCATAATAGATTTATCATACAACATATGCATGTTCCATCCAATCTCAATAGATGTAAATAAATTTCATGATTATACATGCATATCAGACTTTTCTCTCTTCCTTTTTTTTCACATTCTTCAGATGGGGTTATTAATAAACACATGTTGACTATCATTTGAAGTTTGTACTATTACACCATTCACAAAGTACAAGTCACAATTCAAGAACACAATCTTGTAAATCAATTCAAATACTTGAATTTCATCTTTTAGTTGAATTCAACTACATTTATGTGCATCCCTTAATCCCTCATTTGAGATTGTTCTTCACTAGTATCATCAAACTCATCATTTTAGGGAAAGAGTTACGTTCTTAGAATCATCTACTAATTCCCATCTTTTTCCATCATTTGATATTCAATAGTCTCAATTTCATTCATTTCATGTTCAATACATTATTCAGGACAATCTTTCTTGATTCACTTTACATACAATGCTTCTCCTCTACTTAACATTTATCAAAGTCCAATTCTTAGTATATTTCAAGTAATTTGGGTTAAGCCACATGTAATTAAAATAAAATATTAAATACTTCATCATACTAACTTCATTAGTTTCATCTTTAACTTGCAATCACTATTAAGTACATCTTGTTCATATTGTCTCTTGTATTTTAGATAAATGTACCATGTAATTTGTTGTTAATGTCATCTCCATAATCAACATTGATCATTCTTTATTATACTAACCACTTTAGCTTAAAAGAATGTTTTAGGTTACATCTTCTTACATCATAATCTATGATCATCCTTAACAAATCACTGTTACGTAACTTGTATAAAAGGACCCTCATTCATATGAGGGCTACTCATTATTCCATAAATTGTACTAAAATAGACGCATTAAGCTTAAATAATATTAGTAAGACACATCATCTTTCATTGAAGTATTATTACTTACATTTAGCATTTCATCAAATTTACAACATCATATACAAGTTCTAGCTTCATCACTCATACTCGTCTTAATATTAAACATATAGGGTTTTCAAGAAGTCATCCTTAGTTCAACACATCATAAGAGCCATATCACTAAGTAATTTCATAATGATGTATAGAGTTTCATTAGGGCTATTCACACACATGGAAACCCTAGTTTCCATTTTCACATATTCCATTCATCATTCATAAGTATACATTATTTAATTGACTCATTTGATTCACTTCCTCAACATAAAGCCCAATATGGATATGTGGTCACCTCATATTGATCCTTACACATATAATATATTCAATTCCATTAATATTCAGTAATACGCTTGTATAATACAATCTAGTACAGTTCAAATATGATTTTATACATGTCAATTAAATTCCAAGCATATCGGCCATTGGGTTGATTTTTAGGAAAAATGCACATGAAATAAGATAGTCATCTACCCATAAGATTACACATGGATCCTCAATCAATATATTAGGAACTAATCAAGTTCCAATCATTGAGAAATAATCAAAATCAGTATAGTTGGATCCCCCGATATCCTTTCCAAATCAATATTTAATCACATACATATACAAACAATGTTTCTTATTATTTTTGCCGAATATAGTTAGGTTTTCAACATGAACAAAAAGCTTTGTATGGAGAAAAACACTCACCTTAGGTGCCAAGAACCTTAAAAATGTAGGTCAACCGCAGAATTTTTGGAAACCCAATCAAACTCTACCAAATGAATCCAACACTTTCTCATCTCAACTCGAAAACACTAGAAATGGGGATTAGAAGAGAAAGAGTGAGAAAAGCAGAAGATTTGATGTGATTTCAAATCAAATCAAAGGAGGGACAAAATCTTGACATGTGTGAGAAGATTTACCATGAAATGATATGCAAAGAAGCTAAGGGATAATTTGGTAGGGTGTAAAACCAACCCATAGTAGGAATATGAAAAAAAGAAATTGCAGATAATGAGTTGGAATGACAACATTTTTATTTGGTTTCAAGCATCTTGAACACAGAAATTTTGTTTGTTTTCGTCTGGTTGGATGTAGTTTGGAGTCAGAAATGGAGCTGCATTGATAAAAATACAAAAACATCCATAGGCTTGCAGTTTCCTACAAAATTTATTGTAGTGGAACAAGGGGACCACAGAGCTACCAGCGGAAAGCGTGGGCTGGAAAACAAACTGCATCCATTTTGGGAGTGGTTCACTCACAACCAATTTCTATAGCTGCGAAAAGAGACCCGTAGTTAGTGTTCACACCTCGTGTTCAAATTCAGTGCAACCAAATGAAATGAATTGCAAATCATTATGATTTTGAACTGCACAACTTCATTTTAGGCCCAACCAAACTAGGCCTAAACTTACTTGATTTCATCATATCTTGAATAGAGAAACCCTAGGTCAACATCTTCACCACTTTCTCTTCTCAAAATCCTAGCTCTCCTCTCTCTCTAGAATTTTATTTCTTTGATAGGAATGATGAGTTATGAGAGCTCCTTGTGTGTTAGATTAGTCATATAGATGAATTGAGGTGCTTAGAACAATTGAAAATAAGCCCTTCATTGTATTTTTATTTTCCTCAGACTGGTTGGTCGGCTGAGTAATAAACTCGACCAACACTACACTTTCTAGAATTGAAAAATCATCGAAAAATGATGAAACTTTAACCCAATGTTGGAAATTAAGTTTATAAGAAATGGTAAAATGTTTACATTAGTTGGAGTTACCAATAAATAAATAAAAATCAAATACTACACTACTATATTGGAGTCTGTAGCATGGTCGGTCAAGTTTGTCCTTAACAGAACTCGACTGACACCCCTCACTGTAGAGATCAAACATCATAAAAAATTATGATAGTTTAATAGTATTTCTATAATGGAGTTTCCCAACTACAGTTAAAATTTGAGATCAGTTGGATATACCAAAAAGAAGATAAAATTCATTTACCACATTGCTATATCAATCTTAAAATATGGTCAGTTGAGTGTGAAACTCGATCGACAAACAAGTCAGAACATTCTTCAAAAATTTTGATATTTTTCAATAGTACTTAAATTTGAGATATCCAAATTAGAATTAAATTAGATTTATACATAAAATAGTAAAAAGCATATAGTGAGACATTATACTTATCTAATTTTGTATTCATATGTCATCAAAACCCTAATTTGGGCCAATTAGGATTTCCAACTATTAACCCCAATTGTGTGAATCAAAGTATGATTAAATTTTCTAATTATATTCAAAACATCAAAATTAAAATACCATAATTAATCAATCTTCAAACAATGATCAACTTAGTGAAGCATACAATCATCGAAGTAAACCCTAATTAGATGACTAATTTGAAAATGGGTCAATAAAAATCATCCCCTCCTTTTAGGATTTCTTCCCAAAATTCAAGAAAATAAATGGAAGAACCATATCATATAATCATTCACCTCTCTGGGCATCAAATTATAAAGACTTTAATTTTATCTTTCTTTTAAATGACATTTTTTTGCATTAATTGGATATTTCATCCCTTGTCATCATCATATCTCTCCTTGTGTATTACAAACACTTTCTTCACAAATATGAGTAATACATCATTTATCAGTATGTTGCTCACATCACCTTTCATATTCTTTTAAAATTTGATTATGCATCTCAGGGATTGAGATTATGACAAATTCAGTATTATTATCTGCATTCATCAATTTTCTTCACAAGGAAGATCATTTAGTGTGCGCTATCTTAGTTCTTAGCTTTTTCTTAAAATTTCAAATTTCATGCTCAGACTCAAACTCATTAGAGATTATATTTATAATCCAATAGGATTTCATCTTTCTTATATGAACCTTCCTACTTCCCATAGATTCAATATTGACTTATACAATCTTTTTCTCTTTCACCATTTTACCATCATCTATAATTTTATACTACCAAACTGCTTCATCTAGATACTTGTTCAGGGCATCCAAATGAAGCATAGTCAGTAGGTCCATACTAGCTTACTTTGATACCCATGTTCTTGACCAAATTATCTGGATACTAAGTTCAATCAATATGCACATCATTCAGGTTATATTCAACATCCATACTACCATTTAGTCCTAGATCCTATGGACCATGTAGACTCATCTAGCCTAGGCTATGATACCACATTATCGGGACCCACTCTTTTGATCAGTATAAATACCAACCATTAGAGGTAATCCCAAAACCTAAACCCAAATTATGAAATGAAACAATGAATTATCAACAAAGGCGATTAAACAATATATGAAAAACACAGATAAATTTTTCCTTTTTCATTCTTCACAAATTCATAAGTCAATGACACATCTAGGACATCAAATTTAGATATCACAAATATTATTCAAGTCCATTAAAACTAGAACCAAATGTTGTTCTCATATGTGGTTCAATTTACATCAGATACAAGTACATTGATGAACAAACTTAGTCTACAACCCATCAGGGGAAAGAGAGAGTACATGGACATTCTAATCTATCTAGATTATTCTATTTATATCATATTTGTCATGACCTCTCCGCTTGATATCATTATACCTAAAAAATTTGAAACAACCTCATGAGACTCATATAGAGACCTAGTGAGTGGATACCTCCCACTCAAGCTAGGTACACGCATCAACATCAGATTAAGTATAATAAACTTAAATAAGCATGCATATATTGAAAAGTGTACTAGATAGTTCTATCATAAGTCATATCTAACTTAAAATGGTAATATAATCTAAAACATAAGGTAATCACTTAAACCAATTATAACTTTTAAACATCTTTTAAAGCTTGTCTATGAACAAATCGACATATACTTCCTTGTTCAGATTAAGAATCCTACTACATGAGCAATAAGTCAAGTTCTAAGCATTTTAAATCAATATATAACAATAACTTTATATTTGTGACACTCCAATAGCCGGACCAAGAACACATCTTGTAGTCATGAAGCTGAAGTACAAATAATACATATCTACCAAACAATACTATCAAATAGCAAGCAATCCAACTCATATTCGAAATGGATATACATCCCATCATTTATAACTCATCAACATGACATATCATACTATGAAATAGAAACTTTCCATAGAAATATGATCACTTTCCAAAATAAGAAGCATAATCAACAATGAAAAATCATCAAGTAGCAGTACAAGGAATGCAACAACCATTCAAATCATGTTCTACATGGTTGATCATCTTTTATTCATTTGCCCTAAAAATACTTGGCTTGTACCTCACCAAGTGGAAGTCACCATGCCTGATTCTTGTGCCAATGACTTAGTGTAACTATCTTAGGGTTTAGTCAGCCACCCTAAGATATCAACAACAGACCTTGACCACATCATGGTTGCCTAAAGAGGCTCACATCCTCATCTCGGGTATACGAGATAGGAACCAACAAAATAGTATATCACATATCATAGTATTTCACATATTTTTACATTTCACATATTTTATTTCATCAGAGTCTATTCCATCTGGACATAAACTTTTGTAGCAAGTATTTAGGTCCAGAGCCACTCGAGATGACTCATTCCTAAATCTTAGTGGTCTACCATTTAAGGTCTCAATCCACACTCCAAAAATCCTTCTCATAATTCATCGATTACTACAAGGAGATCCATTTTCTTTCCCTAGTGTGGTCCTTGGGGGAAACTCATGGTGTTTAGGGCACCTAACTAGATGTTCCATCATTTCACTTGTTATTAATCTCTTTTACTCATCTTCAAAATTTTCAAAACATCATATATCATTTCGATGTATTCTTGCATAACTAGAATAACATGAAATAGATTAAGTTTATCAATAAGGACAATGATCAAAGCAAGAAGCACAATAAATTTGTGGATTGCAACACATATGATTATTTCTATCTTCTACATCATCTCATAGAAATCATCAATAGCGGGCTTTCAGCTTGAGGCATAATCTTATTGTCCAATATTTTCCCCATCAGGGTTTCATCATCATCATTGGGCTTTCAGCCCTAGACAAAATCTCGATATGTAACATTTACCATTATTTGGGTTTCTCAAATGTAAAGCGTGCATATTAACTTTAATTTTAACATATTTCTTATCAGTTTATTGTATATCATAGTTCTTAAAAAATATTAGTAGTGGCATTAGAGCTAGTAATAGTAAAATCATATAGATATCATGTATCATTCATCATACTCATAATATATTTATCATACAACATATGCTTGTTCCATCCAATCTCAATAGATGCAAATAAATTTCATGCTTATACATGCATAACATACTTATTTCTCTTCTTCTTTTATTTCACATTCTTCAGATAGGGTTACTAATAAACATATGTTGACTATCATTTGAAGTTTGTACTATTAGTCCATTCTCTAGTTACAAGTCATAATTCAAGAACATATTCTTGCAAATCAATTCAAATACTTTAATTTCATCTTTTAGTTTAATTGAACTACAATTATATGCATCCCTTAATCCCTCATTTGATATTGTCATTCACTAGCATCATAAAACTCATCATTTTAGGTTAAGAGTTACATTCTTAGAATCATCTACTAATTCCCATTTTTTTCCTTCATTTTATATTTAGTAGTCTCAACTTCTTTCATTTCATGTTAATTACATTATTCAAACCAATCATTCTTGATTCACTTTACATACAATTCTTCTCTTCTAATTAACATTTATTAAAATCCAGTTCTTACTATATTTCATGTAATTTGGGCTAATCCACATGTAATTAAAAAAGAAGATAAAATACTTCATCATACGAACTTCATTAGTTTCATGCTTAACTTGAAATCACCATTAATACATCTTATTCATATTGTCTCTTATATTTAGATAAGTTTACCATGTCATTGACTACTAATGTCATTTCCATAATCATCAATCATCATTCTTTATTATACTAACCACTTTAACTTAAAAGAATGGTTTAGGTTACATCTTCTTACATCATAATCTATGATCATCCTTCACAAATCACGGTTATGTAACTTGTACAAAAGGCCACACATTCATATGAGGGCTACCCATTATTCCATAAATTATACTAAAATAGATGTATTAGGCTTATATCATATTAGTAAGACTCATCATCTTTCATTGCAGTATTAATACTTACATTTAGCATTTCATCACATTTACAACATCATATACAAGTTCTAGCTTCATCACTCAGACTACTCTCAATGCTAAACATCTAGGGTTTTCAAGAAGTCATCCTTAGTTCAACACATCTTAAGAGCCATATCACTAAGTAATTTCGTAATGATGCATAGAAGTTCATTAGGGCTATTCACACACATGGAAACCCTAGTTTCCATTTTCACATATTCCATTCATCAATCATAAGTATACCTTGATTAATTGACTCATTTGATTCACTTCCTCAACACAAACCCTAATTAGGATAAGTGGTCACCTCATACTGATCCTTATACAAATATTATATTCAATTTCATTAACACTAAATGGTACACTTCTATAATACAATCTAGTACAATTCAAATATGATTTTATATATGTCAATTCAATTCCAAGCATATCAGCCATTAGGATGATTTTTACAAAAAATTCTCATGAAATAGCATAGTCATCTAACCATAATATTATCCATGGATCCTCAATCAATATATCAGGAACTAATATAAGTTCCAATCAATGCAAAATAATCAAAATCAGTAGAATTGGATGCCCCAATATCTTCTCCAAATCAATATCCAATCACATACATATACAAGAAAGGATTCTTATTATTTTAGCCGTATAGAATTAGACTTTCAACATGAATAAAAAGCTTAGGAGGGATAAAAACACCCACCTCAAGCACCTTAAGAATGTAGGTCAACCTCTAAAGTTTTGGAAACCCAATCAAACTCTACCAAATGAATCCAATTATTTCTCCTCTCAACTCAGAAACCCTATAAATGGGGATTAGAAGAGAAAGAGTGAGAAAAGGGGAAGATTTGATGTGATTTCAAATAAAATCAGAGGAGGGACAGAATCTTGACATGTGAGAGAAGATTCACCATGAAATTCTATGCAAAGAAGTTAAACTTACTTGATATCATCATATCTTGGATAGAGAAACCCTAGGTCCACATCTCCTCCATTTTCTCTTCTCAAAATCATAGCTCTCCTCTCTCTCTAGGATTTCATTTCTTTGACAGGAATGATGAGTTATGAGATCTCCTTGTATGTTAGGTTAGTCATATAGATGAATTGAGGTTCTTAGAACAATTGCAAGCAAGCACTTCATTGCATTTTTATTTTGCTCAGACTGGTTAGTTGACTGAGTTATAAAGTCGACTGACACTACACTTTTCAGAACTCAAATATCATCAAAAATTATGATATTTTAATCTAATGTCTTAAATTGAGACTATAAGAAACCATAAAAATTTTAGATCATTTGGAATTAGTAATATTTAACTAAAAATCAAATACTACACTACTATATTGCAGTCTGCAGCATGGTCGGTTGAGTTTGTCCTTCATAGAACTTGAACGACACCCCTCTCTATAGAGATCAAAAATCATCCAAGAATTCTGACAAATTAATATTATGTCTAAAATGGAGTTTCCCAATTACAGTTAAAATTTGAGATCAATTGGATATATCAATAAAAAGATAAACTACAATTACCACACTTCTATATCAATCTAAAAATATGGCCGGTCTAGTTTGAAACTCGACCAACACACAGGTCATAACATTCATAAAAAATTTTGATATTTTTCAATATTTATCACATTTGAGATATGCAAATCATATCCAAATTTTAATTAAATCAGATTTATACATAAAATAGTAAAAATCATATAGTGAAACACTATACTTATCAAAATTTGTATTCATATTTCATCAAAACCCTATTTTCAGTCAATTAGGGTTTCCAATTCTTAACCTTAATTGTGTGAATCAAAGTATGATTAAAGTATCTAATTGGTACCATCATTAATCAAGATTTAAACAATGATCAACTTAGTTAAGCATATTATCATCCAAGGAAACCCTAATTAGATGGCTAATTTGAAAATGGGTCAATACATAAGTCATATTGAATCAATGTTTTCCTTACATATAGAGCATGCTTTGGATCCATTTACATTGTATCCATACAAAATCCCATATTCTATAAAGTTATTAATTGTGCAAAACAACATAGAATTTACATAAAATGTCTCTCTATGCAAAGAATCATAAGTCATCACACCTTATATCCCATGTTTCTTTAAGTCATCAATCATAGGTTTAAGTAAAAGATCAATATATTTGATTAGTTATTGGAGGTCTAATCACAACAAGGACATCACGACATACTTATTTTTTGTTAACAACTAGGGTGGAAGATTGTATATAACAATCATAATGTGTCAAGTGATATGTTGTATACTTAATGTTTCATGTGGATTCATCCCGTCTATACAAAGTCCAAGTCTCAGATTCTTGACTTCTTCACAAAATACAGTAAATCAATTTTTTCCATTGTCAGGAACCATATGCATGTTGTAGGGTCCCATACTTGTTTACTGTTTACCTATGCATTCCAAGATAAATTATGGGTATCTATGGTATTGTCAAACAAGCGTTCAAACCATGATATTATAGATAGATACCACATCACCTTGGTAAGAGAGCCATATTTGGTCATACCTAAAACTTTCATTTTATACTTTGACTCTCCACATTTGGACAATCTTTCAAATTTATGTAGTCCTTTAAAGTAACACAATCATTTGGGCATGCATTAATCTTCTTAGCCTCTATTTCCAATGGAACAACATTTTGTTTATTTTTTATGTTGATATTAGAAGCTCATTGCCTTTAGTTAGAATTTCATTATATAAAAACAATGGAGGCATGAAGCTTGTGCGATTTAACCTATAATAAGTTATCAAAGTAAACAATCTTGACACAACACACATCTTTATAATCTTGGTAAAATGTAATTAAAATGTTTTCATGACATCTTTGATAATGTTTATAAATAAGTAAGGTGGATCAATAAGATTTACCTCACAACTATCTAGCATCGCATCAAGCATATCTATTGGAATAAGTTCTTTGACATCAACATTGTCAACAATTTCTTCTTCCATACAAGTATCAATATCAACATATACTAACCTCATAGTAGGAATCTCTTCATATCAGTACAAATTTTGCATAGGAATGTACAATCTTGTTGCACATAACATGACTTTTGATTTCATTAAAAATGCTGATTTTCAAGTTGTTATTGCAGTTCCTACTTCAAAAATAGTACCTATATCCTTATCATTTCTTATATTCCTCCAAAAAATCATAAGTGAATCAAGACCAGTAATAAACTATGGAGTGCATCAATTTAGAATGGACATCCATGATCGATCAATTCTATGATCACATATCAAACAAGTATTGAATCAAGTGTTAGCTATGTCAATTTTATAGTAAAAGATGTTTGAATTGGGTCAGGTGTTATCTAAATATTGATGAATGAGTACCACTTATCCCATACTTATTTTAATGACAAGGAAAACCTCCCAGATAGAGCCACTATTAGGCCCACCCTAGTAGGGTATACCCCAGAACTAGTCGCAAACATTGGGGCCACTGTGACATGCTCAGTAACGTGGGGCCGTGTTGCTCCTTGAGGGTTGGCCGCCAGAGTCGAACCCGAGTCCCTTCATTGGGATTGTCGAGCAACACCACTATGATCCCCACTCACCCCCACCTTGAAAACTTAATCTCACTAGTAAGTGTATAATGTTTATTTGGTTTTCAAAAATATTTCAACAATATTTCCTAACAGTTCTCCTAGTATACTGATGTAGATGGGAAAATACCAACTTACATATGTACCCTGAGAACAAATAGAGAAGTTTTGATGAAACATCTTGAAAATTTAATACATATTATACACTTACTTCTCAAGCGAATTAAGTGTCAAAAAAGTCCAAAATCATAGATAATCTGAGATATATTCCTAATGTGTAAATCTTAGATAGGTTTCTAGGCCAAAAAAATATAGAGATTAGGTTTAATAAATTGGGTTTATCATTTAGGGTTTAGGTTTAAGGTAAATCTATATTAATTTCAATTAAAATCAAATTAATTTATATAAATTCATATCAATTTTATTTTATTAATTTCTAGGTGTGATTATTTAACCATATAACATTCAAATTGCATCTGATAAATAATGCACATAACATAAATAATAAATGAGCATTCATCCCTATTTCCATATTAAATATATCCATGATAGTCTCTTGGTCCTCGTCGTTCACCATAAGAATCATGATATTTATGTTATACAAAAATGAAATCGACCTTGCAGTGTAGATGAGGGGGAACAACAGTGGTGCAAACGAACAAAGAGACAAACAAAGAGAGGAGATGAGGCATATGAAAATGGGCATGGATCCAAACTCAAGCTCCCCATTCCAAGCAGTAGTGATAGTGGCGGCGGCAACAATTTCTCTAGGAAGGAGTAGAGGCAGAGGCGACCTCTCCAAGAAAGAGTATAGGAATAATTGCACTAAGAAGAAGCAATGAAATTTCATAAAGAGGAGGACAAAGGTGCATAGATGAAGAGGCACAATGAGTGGAGAGAAGAAGCTAAAGAATCTATTGATAGTGGAGAAAGGAGCAAGAAGCAAAAGTTTGTTGGTGGCAATTGCTGGAATGGAGGCGACGATGATGGCTGTAAGAAGTAGCAAAATTGTCATTGTCGTCATTGTCACTGGAGAAAGCTAGCTAGGCCGTGTGGGTTGGGAATATAGAGAATGGGGAGGAGTGTAAAATTCATAGGTACTATTAGTGGAAATTGTGCCATCAATTGTACTAGAAAACTGACGACCCAAGTCGGGTTGTTGGTTCTATATAAGAAAACTAACGACAAAGTCAAATCTCTATCGTCGATCCCAATTGGGAAACCCTCAACATGCATACCTATTCTTATTAAAATGAAAGCATTACTAAAACCCATGGTGTCAGTTTTCAAGACCAAAATCGACGACATAAACTAATTTGGGTAAAAAGTCGTAGGACACATGGCGGTGATCATGTATTGTTAGTTCTGACAGAAGCAACTGACACCTTAGGGTTTTGGAGGTAAAATGTTTCATGGAGTGCGTGACCTATTTTGTCAGTTTCTTTAGACAATAACTGACAACATACTCTTTTTAGAGGTAAAATTATTTTTACAGGAAGGGTTCCATTGTCAGTTACTTGTTAACTGATGTGACACATTCTTAACCAAAACTTTACTGCAAATTTGAATTTTTTGGACTATATGTTTCATGTGGCATTGATTCTCACTCAAAAACCAAAGTTAAAGTGATGTTTTACCCAAATTTTTTCCTAAACAATAGGACTTGATGAATTCTAATGTTTATGCTTAGTTAACCGATCACTTCATATGTTTTTGGTGTTTGTTTTCCTAGGGAAGCAATGTTAGTCACACCAAAGATCAAAAATTTACTTGTGCTCGAATGAGGTAGATAAAAGTTTACCCTTGCTCTAAGAGATGTTGGTGTAGAATATATGTTGAAAAATGTCTTATTGATGGCCTAAAATACATATTGTCCCATTAAATAAAGTTTCTGAATTGCATACATATAATACTTTCACAACTATTGTCAAGCAATCTTCTTTTAATCAATCTTATGTATGTTTTTATAGTGTACCATTATGTTCATAATGATGACGTCTTAATTTTTAATTTATATAATGGAAGGTGATTGATGAGTACTACTTCATCAGTTTCTTGTTCTTTACTTGATGCTTACACTACCATTGTGAAATCATGAAAAAAAATCACCAAATTGGATCTTAATGAGGGTTATGTTTACGAAAAGTGAATATTTTAAAGTTTATCTAGATTAGTTCTTTTTATCGTGTAATACTATATTCAAATATCTAGGGAACCCCCTTGCATGAAATTTTTCATTAATTTAAATGTAGATGCATTTATTGCCATTTTGTTACATATGTTCGTGTGAAAGAGATATGTTTCATAGGGATGGGCACACTATTCATTTTAACACTACCTAGAAAGATAGTGTGATTATGATTAGTGGATAAACAATGTCATTGCAGATGGTTAGACACTCAGTTTGTTAGTGAGAGGTCCCAAGATCGAACTCATGCCACGGGATGAATAGAATGGCCAATTTTTTATAAAAAAAAACAATGTCGTTGCAGATGCCTATCAATTATTATGTTCTCATTCTACAAAATATGAAATTATAGGTTAGGAGATATTAGCATTAGATTGTTGAAACTAGTGAATTGTTATTCCTAGATATAAAATCTATACATATCATGTACTTTCTCACTTTAGACCAATCATTACTATCACTAGATATGAACTACTACAAGAAAAATGTTGAGATATTCCATATTGGAATCATCTTTATTTTCCTCCTGTGGTACATTTCAATACATGTAGACTAATACACCTTAAAGAAATCCTAAAAAAATTATACATCTCATTACACATGATTATCTGCCTTGATTTACCACCCTTCCAGACATTTGGCCTCCATTATGGTCATGGGAGAGGGGGAGAGAATGCCTATCTAAATCCTATTACACATGATTATCTATAAGGATACCCTTAGTAAAGAAAAGTACCTAGATCACCAAGAGAGTCAGTCTTCTCTCTAGGAAATAAGGATCTAGGTGAGTAGGCGTGCCTGCTCAATATTTTATACAAAAATGAAGAATAAAACTCTTAGTTCATATGTGTGGAACCCCTTATTGTCATTCCTTACATAATCTTGTAGAACCTTGTATGTTGCTACAACAACTAGCATTAGACTACTAGACTCTAGAATGGGTTCAAGAGAATGCATAGTAACCTCAATAATCTAATTAGTTTTATATCATATTCTCCTATACATGAGGATTATTACAAATTGTTGAAGATTGTGGTTGGAGGAGGAACTGAAACTCCACTGACAATAGATAAGTAAGTGGTATATTGGACTATAATTTGAAAAAATAGCAATGATAATCTATGCCAAGATGAAGAAATATGCTAAATCAAATATTAGGATTCCCTTTAATGAAATTCATTATTTTTATGTGTCATGAACCTCATCATCACATTTGAAACCATCCATAACCTTCATGTGGTACGTACTTTGAGTAGTTGTTCACATGGATGCCAAGATATATATGTATTGTTGAATCAAATTAATGATAGCTATATAGATATTAAAATGAACAAGTTTTCAAAATGAAGCAACCATAGTTGAGTAGTTTGTAGGAATCTGAGCTAATGATTTATAGTAGATTAAGGAATGTACAAAATAAATATTTGTACTACTTTAGGGATTATAATGGGGGTGAATTCTAGAGAAGATTGATGAATCTTGTAGGGGAAACTCCCATCAGTTAACTAAACCCACATCTACAAGGAGACAATGTTGAATAAGTTCCTATATACTATGGGTTTCTTAAAATCAAAACAATTTCAATGGTGTAGTTATATGTATCTATTAGTTCATAACATTATCAACTGAACTTATATTTACCATATTTATACAAATAGAAAGAAAATGTAATATTTAGCTACATATAAGTAAATGTAAGTAGATTAAATGTAGTTAATACATGCCTTTCTTTTGGTGATGAAGAACATATTATATAGTTTTGAACTATTGATATTCTTTGTTGTGCTAAATTATTAAATTAAACTCAATAATGATGGAATCCATTATTTTTTCATGGTGATATTCATATTAGTTATCAATCTTATCTAACAATGTGCCTTTTAGTTCGTTGAAGTACAAAAATAAATGTTTCATGATCTATTCTTTAGAACAATAAAGTTAATATTTGTCAAATATTATCACAATGAAGTTGCAAGATAGTCATCCTAATGCCACTTTCACTCTGTTGGATCAAAGGGCTCCATAGAGGGTGAACAAAGCTAAAAATACTTGCACATAACTTCTTAGACATTCAAATTACATTAGTACATATCAGACGTTTTGTAACGCCTGAGCCCACTGCCCAAGGCTCTAGCAGAGTTTTAGGAATGAGGACTGGCCCCACAGACCACCACTAGCCTTAACTGCGCGCTTTATCCACACTTATGCACAAGCCGGGGTCAACATCCTGACTGGTCACCCATCCCAGTACTACTCCAAGCCGAGCACGCTTAACTATGGAGTTCTTTAGTGATGGGCTCCCGGAAAAAGAGGTGCACTTTGGTGATATGGGTAGTCCAATCATTCCTTTTAAGATCAACTTATCCGAGGCCTCAAATCCTGGGATGTTACAATCTCCCCCACTTAGACTCTTGACGTCCTCATCTAGTCTCAACTATATGGCCTCATAATCTGACCCCATTTCAGTATAGACCCACAATGACCCATGGACACCCAGCTCCTGCCTGGACCGCACGACTCAAGACTTGCATGCCACATGCCCATGTGGGTCCCACCTACTGGAGGGGTTATGGCTCTGATACCATTTGTAACGTCGGGGCCCACTGCCCAAGGCTCTAGCAGAGTTTTAGGAATGACGACTGGCCCCACAGACCACCACTATCCTTAACTACACGCTTTATCCACACTTATGCGCAAGCCGGGGTCAACTTCCCAACTGGTCACCCATCTCAGTACTACTCCAAGCCGAGCACGCTTAACTATGGAGTTCTTTAGTGATGGGCTCCCGGAAAAGGAGGTGCACCTTGGTGATATGGGTAGACCAATCATTCCTTTTAAGATCAACTTATCTGAGGCCTCAAATCCTGGGATGTTACACATTTAATGTCACTTTCGCTGACGTGAGATCCTTAGAAGATCTGACACCAATCTACCAACAACATTGGTTCTTCACACTAATCGTCATCATAAGTGAAGTCTTGTGGATGTAGAAAAGACATGGTTACTGCATTCACTTTGACATCAATTTCTTTTTATAGAAATTGACATCTAAAATTGCCCGCGAATACAATTTTTTAAGGAAAACAAATTCCTCTAAAATATTTAATCCAGCGTCGGTTTTGTATATAACCGACGAAAAAGTGTTCACACCATGTCTCTACGGAAAACATTATCCCCAAATTATTCATCTAGTCTACCAAATAATCGATGACTAAGTCCCCTTGGTGAGACACAATTTTTTCAGAGATGGTTCTATATCCTCAATTTTTATAAGAAACTGGCAACCATGTGTTTTCACACCATATATCCGTGAAAATATTTTTCCCCCAAATTGCATCTTTTTCCTCAATTTTTCATGCTAAACTGACGACTATACCACGAGGGCAATTTTTTGTTTGGATATGAAGTTAGATGTCGATTTTTTGAGACGTAACCAAAAACCATGTTCCCATACATGCATCTATTTTTTTGGTTTAGAAGTTAGTCACTAGTTTACTATTTTTAACCAATGACTATACCCCAAAACTTGATGGAAATTCTTTTTTTGGATATGTAGTTACTCATCAGTTTTTACAAATGTAACCAGTGAATATGGCCCTAAACTGATGTCATTTTTGTTTGGTTTAGGTGTTAGTCATCGGTTTTGTGTTCATAATCGACAACTATGGTCTTATTCGATGATTTTTCAAAACAACCGACGACTATGGGTAACTAAATAGCAGCCATGTGAAACAAACTTTCTCCTCATTCTATGTTTCATTACGATTTAACCTAGGTGTCTGGCGATTTTCCCCACCGTAGCTCTTACTCCATTCATCATTGCTCTGTTGTTCATTGGCCCCCATTCTTCCACTAGCCATCACCGTCGTCGTTGCTTAATAGGAGCTACTTCTCACCGCCAGATCTTGGGAGGAGTTTTTGCTCTCCTCTGGAGTTGTTGATCGCCTACAGAGCTATGGAGGAGATGTTTCTCGCCTAAGGAGCTTGGTCCTGAGCTCTCCGCCGCCACCTAGTGAGCTTCTGTCAGAGATTCTACTAGTGAGAGTAGGTGCCTGCTTCCCCTACTTCTAGGTAAGAGATTCCCTATGCCACCATGTCACCCATGGACAAAAAATAGGATGTGATTCATAATCTACATTACACCTTGTTGTGTTGTTTCATTGCTTAATTGTTGGATGTATGTTCATAGATATGGCCCTTAAAAATGGTTGAAGATTACATATATTGGTATGTGTGCCCTGAGAGCCAATCATATGATGATTGTAATGGCATAACATGTAAATGATTTGATTAATAACAAAGAAAAGCTTCCAATTTATTTTGTATATTTAGTTATGAGATAACAAATAACATAATAAATTTGTAGAGAATGATATTACTCAATGATGTATGTCTTCAGGTTGAGGACCTAAACAATAAGATCATATGGATGCTATGAGTATATACATTCTTGTTATGTCCCTGGTCGATTGTTATTGTGGAAGGTAGATAGACAACAATAACACATAAGATCATAATGTGAGTTGGTTGATGATAGAGTCTCATTAGTCATGATATGGAAATACCAAACCAAGCACATAGATACATGTTACGAAACAATGTATCAGACAAACCCACCATGAGACTCACAGATGGAAGTTGTAACGAACCCGCCTCCCAATAACCCCCAATTAAAGGAGACCAAAAGGTCAGATTCGTTATCCCAATAAATTGGATCAAAGGTTCGACAATTAATCAATAGTAATTATGAAATTCTACCAATTAAACTGAAATCGAGTATAAAATAATAATTTTGCATACCTTTTAAAAACTTTGGTAATCTACTTCTATCCACAACTTTGTATCAATTCTATTTAATCATCCTTGCACATTATTTCTTATTTTCACAATGTGTCACTTTATTGTTTGTTCATTTCAGGGTTGTACCTAAAACCCCGACAAACAAAATGACGGTCAGCATATAAGAATATGCCGGTATGTGGGGACAACCAAAAGTTCACAAATATGGCTAACAAATAATTATCTCAACCAAGGTAATTAACAAGTCAATTTACATTTTCAATGTGTCAATCTCCACTGCTTTTGCCCAAACCCTGGAATACCATCTCTAGGGTTTGACTTAAGGCCACCTTCTCAATCTTGAGCTTGATGCCTAGGGTCACCTCTCATGGTGCCCATTAGTCATGCAACATAGACCACCATCTCATTCCTGAGCTTGGTGTTTGGGGTCACCTCTCACGGTGCCCATTGGTCTTCCCTCTTGGGCTTGACCTTTTTGCATCATCCAACATGGTGGCATGTAGGTGCGAGAATACACATTTACATTACAATTGTGATAATCATAGTGACTTTATAATTTGAAAGTATGAACATCTAAACAGATAGGTTGCATTCAATGTGATTAATCATTCGAAAAACCTTCGGGAAACTAATGCGATTAATCATAATTAACCACATACCTATCAAGCTGACTTGAATGGAAAAATAACTCAATCAAGCAAGAAACCAAGCAAGCACACACAAGTTGATCCTGAAATAGGCATCCAATTTTTCTGTCATTAATCATGTCATCGTGATCTATCAATCCTAGTCGTTTCCTAGGGTTATTAGTCTTTTTTACGGTTTTGATCACAATTAGGGTTCCACTTCATTTTTATTACTTTAAAAACTAATTTTATAAAATCACTTACAATCCAAAATTATTTCATCTTTCTTTCAAAAAAGATTCTAAGATCATCTTTTAGCAACATGAAACCATAATTTCAGATTATAAGTACATTTCTTTTCTTTTTCTCTTATTCAGGGTTTCTAAGCATATTAATCATCATATTAGGTTTAAAACCCTAAACCTTGCAATTTCATCTTCAAAATAGGTTAAAATCCATCTTTATCATTAAACAAGTTAACCATGCTTGAATTAATCTATTTGCAATATTAAATCTATCATTTATCAACAATTAGGGTTTCTAACCACAAATTAATTCTTTTTCATCTAAGTTATATACTTTTGCAAAAAGATACTGATTTAGGTTCCCAAACTATTTGTAACGTATCCCTAGTATGTTTTTGATCAATTTTCATGTATCAACTTTTCTCGTCTGAGTTTTCTATCAGAAGATACAATTTTAACAAGGAAATTCCTTTTTTGGATTTATTTGCTAATTTCGAAAAAACAAGGATCGCCCGATCCATGGTCTGCTGGTCCACTCAAGATCCAATCGCCAAGGATGCACACACCTATTCTATGATTGAAAGTAAGTGAAGGAGAAGAATGTCCTTACCTAGACTGAAGCCGTAGAGGGGTAACCAGGTAAATTCACGGAGTCTCCTTCTTCTTCAAACTCACGACATCACTATTGTTGCGAGGTTCAACTCCGCAGTTGACTTCTTGATCTCGTTCTCTTGCGAGCACACCAAACATCTAGGGAGCTTCACCTCCCCCCGTCAAAATCGACTAGGGCTCCAATTTCGTGCCATGACCACGCCGCGACCCTCTCCTACTCGTCAGACTCCTGCGAGGTTTGCTGCGGTGACGAGAGCGCAAGTGAGGGTGAAAGGGACAATTGGAGGCACGAGAGCACTCCTTGCACTCTCCTGCAAATTTAGGGTAGCAATTTGATGTGTTGATACCCTCCTTCACCCTCCCCTATATATAGGGTCAAAGGCAGGTTTGCAAGAATGAGGAACTTCCCCAATAGGTGGCCAAACCCCTACAAAGTAGGGATGATTTTGTTCATTTTTTTTCCCGAACTAGAGGAAAACAAAATCTGGCTTGCATACTCTCTGAATCACGAGGAATCTGAGAGGGAAATTCCCTCTATAACTCACAGAGACTCAATCCTTGTGGGACTTAGACGATGAGCACCAGGCGTCGGATCAAAATCCAACGACCCTCCTTGCTCACGATCAACCAAAAGGAAATATAGATTCCTATTTGCAAAATTAATGCTATATTTTGGAGATAATTTGAGAAATTCATATCTCGTAAGACATAGCTCCTTTTTATCTCAAATTTTAAGGGAAAGTTCGTCTTGACATTATCTATCTATTTACGAAATTTGGAAAACAAATTCCAATGTATGAGAAGGCTTGCTTCCCTCCCAAGTTATCTTTCAATTAATTCATAATTAATCAGTATTTCTTTTCCCTCTACCATTATCTTGTTATTTTGGGTCCCTTGGACCTCAAGAAAACCTAAAGGCATGAATTCCCATATTGGGGAATATTTACTTGCCTTTATCCTCTTATCTATTTCTATTTCACATATTCTCCTTTTATTTAATTAAATCCTTTTCCTTTTTATTTCTCTTTTCTTTTCAATTGGGCTCAATGGCCAAGAAATCCCATTATAAATCAATCATGTCCATTTCACATGAAATCCATCACAAATCAAAGAAATATATTTCATTTATTCTTTAAAAGGGAATTACACTTTTCATTACATACGTAAGAAATTGAGGTTATAACAGAAGCCATAATAATGGAAGTCATATTTATCTCACAAAGTGATAGTGGTGGTTGTGGTTCTTAGACCTAAAATATTTGCACTCATCACATGTCATTGGGTACACTTTAATATCGTCAAACACAGTCTTGAAACATAGGTTGTTATAAAGGTGATGATTTAGTGACTTTGAGACATGGGGACTGACTGTGAGTGATAGATATGGGAATTGTCCCTCCTACAAGATTATGATATCTTAGGCCTCATGATTAGCATTACTAAGAAAAGCATGGCCATGCGCATGTGTGTCACTATATGATATTGAGCTTACATATATCTCAGACAGTTTTCTCTAGTTCAATAAACAAGATTGAATAATAATGAGGGTGACTGCTCTATGCCTCTAGCTCAATCTAGATATCAGTAACAAAGGAACTATACACACATTATATCACCATACAAAGATTGTTGGTTGAAGTTTCTCCCCAACTTTCCATTCACATTGGTAGCACTAATGTGGGACTAGGCACCGCTCATTACTCACAATGTCATAAGTTGTTATGTACATTCATTGACAAACTGATATGGGACCTATAAGGTCACACATATAGGAACTCATCTTGAAGAGGAGTTTGATCTTGAATGACAATTGGATTCATTACTACAAAATTTAGGTACTCAATTCACTCAAAAAATCAGTTGAATGTGTTGTTTGTACTACCAGACAACCACCTCAAGAGTTGAGACAACTATTTGGGACATCATGCTTTTTGGAAATTAAATTTTCTTAGTTCTGCCTTGTGAACTGACCGGTTCAAGTTGTTGAACCAATCAACTCACTGCGAATCACCAGACAGGCATCTGGGTGTGTGAGATAGGTGTCTCACATGGGTAAGATGGCTCGGTTGGGGGGAATGAAGGTTCTGTATGCTTCCCGAACTTATTTCAATTGCACATTACTTGTGGTGCAAGGAATTAATATCTGATATTAATTGGAATCGAATTGCCAAATTTGTGTGCATTTGGGAAATTGTGAGATGATTGTATCATAGTGCGAGATGACTGTCTTGTACACTAGACGACCGTCTGGGTGTGACAGACAACCATCTTAGCTATCGCAGGTTGCAAAACATACAGAATTGTTGTAAAAATTGGAGATCTTCTGGTCCTTTCCATTCCAGCATTGGTTGGGAACCTAAACCTGAACCCCGCCTATAAATGAGGGGTATTGGGGGCATCCCAGAACAAAACATAGACAATTGAGATTTAGTTGCTCTGAAAATTGTTGTCCTCTCTGGTTGTGGTTGTAGAATCCAACTCACAAAAACATAATTAACTATTGTGGAAGCGTTCACTAAGCAGCGGATTACATAAAATCACTAAAAATTTAAAACATTTTTCAAAGAGACCCAATCATAGGAAAACTCTTTCCACAAGAACCAATGTATTACATTTACATCATGGTTCATAAGTATATATCTTATACCATCTCTTCTCGAGGGTTACAACATCAACTACCTTGTTAAAAGCTAAACACAGACAACATAATAACCTTGAGGCATCAAGAAAAAATCTCAAAGCAATACATTAAAAGCACTTAGTACTAACTCCGAGGACCTGAGAGTACAGAGACGACACATAGGACTTCTATCTACAAAACATGATAGACAGCACACTCAACCTGAGTTGTCACTGTTGTCCCTGTTGTTGCTGATGTTCTTCCTTTGCAAGATATTATCAGTCTCTTTCGCACTCGTCCACCTAAAAATGTTGGTTCCCACGGGGGTGAGACAATTGAAAATTGCCCCAGCGAGAGATATAACTCTCCGCCAGAAACATCATTATTGTAGTTTAATTAATATAAAACTAAGCAGAGGATAAGCAATTTAGATCATTCTCATCTTTTAAAGTATTACACCTGTCTATGATTGAACAATAATTCATATATTCTCTTTATAAGGAATAGAAGGAACACATATAACATTTATCACCCATACATTTTCAACATCTCAAGCTTTGCTCATGTCATTCATTATTCTGATGTGTCACCCATTATTCATTATTGTTTCTATTTGTTGGCCTTAGCCAATCTGCTAAACAGGTATTCACTTTTTCCAGACATGTGATTATATATATCATCATGTCTTATTCAAGCATTAAACTATATCAATCAGGTATAAATGTTTCAGGCATTAGACTATACCAATCATGATTACACATCCAGGCATTGGACTTTAGCCAACCCTAATTATAGTCATTAAGCCTCTGCCAGGTATTTCTAATTATAGAGGAATGCATAGCATACGAAACATAACTATCAACATGAGATATCTAGCATCATGATTGTAATCAACAGTAGCAGTAAGATATCAACATAAGCATGACTACTGTATGTACACATTTATAGTCATATGCATATCCACAACATAAGTATAATTACTATCTCTTAGTTTCACTAAGCATCATCTATATGTAAAGAGAACAAACAAGGGTTATCATCCAATGTGAAGTGTCATGTATAACGCTAAACAGATATGCTATACGGCTGTATTACATCTTTTATTATGCCCTGAGGAAATTGAGGATACCACTCAAAATCCAACTGACCACTGCTAAGTCGAAATCAGTGCCATACAAGATCTAGGAAGAGTCAGACTCCTAAGATCTTCTCTGCCCCCGGTCAGTACGGGTTCACCACAGCGACACAAAAGGTCAAGCTGCTAACAACCTAGTCCGTCCTTGGTACAGGTCACGACACTAGTGAAAGAGGTGGGTATGATACCCTACCTTTTGAGGTACAACCACAATTGTCCTCCAATATCATCACACATATAATCACCGAGACACGACCCAGCCGTTCTCAAACTAAGGGCTAGGTATGACCGCAGTCATCCTCCCTAAACACTTGAATTTAGGATGACAAGCACCCCGCATACTCATCAGTATGCACTCTGAGTTTACCTTAGGAATACTCGTTTCACCATCTGGAAAGTTCTAACACTCAGATGGATCTATGGCACAGGGCATTACATGATTAGAGTTGCACTTGATTAGTTATGCCAATTGGGTGAATTAAGGTTGCATCAAACAAGTGGACATACAAACCCTAATTCACTTCTAGAAAGCATATAAATATCAAACCCTGGAAAGATATAAAACATATGAAACATAATTTCTCATCTCATCATCACATGGTAATATTCACTTGTCATTCATGAGACTACACTAATCATCATATTATCATAGGATATAAATCCTTTTCACAATATCACAGGGTATCAACCCTTATCAACATAAGAGGAATACACCTCATTCAGGTCTCAACCATGCCCAAAGGTCATTAAGACCATCATACTATCACATGATATAAATCATTTTCACAATAACACAGGGAATCAACCCTTATAACCACAAGAGGATTACACCTCATTCAGGGCTCAATCATGCCCAAGATATAAATCCTTTTCAAATAACATAGGGAATAAACCCTTATCAACACAAGAGGATTACACCTCATTCAGGGCTCAATCATGCCCATGAAACATCTTGTTACCTCTTACTATGTAACATCTAACCATATGGCTCACAAGGCCATTAAACATCTTGTCACCTCTCACTAGGCAACAATGACATATTAACTCATGTAATATAATAGTAACACCACTATTTCCTCCATAGGGTTAGGGTTTACTATTCACATCAATTAGGGTATCATGTTCATTTTATCAATCCAACCCTAATATATTGTTCCATATATACATCTAGGAGCATCCATCGACATTCCAAGTATTTAATATTCTTATCATTTATCATCAAATGATCATCAACACAAGGTATGAGATTATCTCTCATCCTTATCATGGTATGATTACATCATACTCATTTTAGCTTACTTATCAAGTATGTTAAACTCATTACATTTCATTGTAACAATTTACATAACACTCTCCCTGTGTATCTTATCCAAAAATATTGGATTTGAGATGCATTAAGGTATATCAACCCTGAAATGCTAAATGTGATATCTATCATGTCTCAATGTATCACTTCCCTCATCACTTCTATCTTAATTGAGTTTATTAACTTATCTTATAATAAGGAATCTCACATCTTAATACTTTCATCCACCATGCTATCACCTTTACCATCATGTGCATAGATCACACACAAGGATTGTCCAACTAACTTCAATGATATGGACTCATCTCAAGTTAAGGTATTTCTTATTATAAGGTTGCCTATAGTCAACCACTTGAGATATTTCATCGTTATAGGGTATTACCCATTATTTAATCATTAAGGTTTACTCATATCATTACCTAGACATTAGGGTTATGATTTTTCATCATATTGCCCATGATTAGAATTCCATGCATTATAGCCCAAATTTAAGGTTTCACATATCTTTACTATGTGTTAGGTTTAAGGTTTCATATGACATCTCCCTCAATTAGGGTTTCACATGGAATCATCCTCAATTAGGGTTTCTCATGGAATCACCCTCAATTAGGGTTTCACTAATCATCCCAATTAGGGTTTCATTCAATTACCCATAAATTAGGGATTCATTATTCATCCAATTAGGATTTGGTATTTCATTACCTTAAATTAAAGTTACCCCAGTCATTACCCTTAATTAGGTTTACACTATTACCCTTAATTAGGGTTACACTATTACCCTAGATTAGGGTTTTACTCAGAATTTCCCTAAATCAGGGTTAGGGTTCATTAACCTTCTCAATTAGGGTTTCTTGATCTCTTTACTAAGGATCATACCCTAAATCACCATATGAATCATACTCATGTATGAATTCATTTCTATCATTCTCTCCACTTGATTTGGTTACAACAACCATCCGATCAAATACAAACAACTATGTTTGACATAGTATACTCAGTTATTGCTTCCATAAACAATTAGGGTTTGCATTTTAGGGATCATTCACAATTGAAACCATTAAGATCAAACCAATTGAACCCATTGGATCAATATCCAATTACATCAGCATATTTCCTCAAACGGTCAACCATTGCAAATGGTTAACCACTCCAAACTATTTGAAACTGTTTGGTTTCAATCAATTTGTTCAAATCGTTTAACCAATTTCATTGAAACCGATTGGTCCCAAAATTTGAAATTGTTTGCCTAAGATATTAATTGAGGTGTGTTCTTGTGATGACATCATCATATTCAAGCTAAAAACCCACGATATTTGCTGTGATTTCCATGGTGGTTTCATCAATCAAACAAAATAAATATCGGAAATGAAGAAAGCATCAACATTTGATAAGGAATTGAATGCAATAACAATATTAAGGGTTCAAGTTATAAAACCCGCCTCTAATTGAGCTTCAAAGCTCCAAGCTCACACCAACAATGGTGGATGAAGTTTTTGCAACTCCCCCTAGGCTCGTCCCCAAGCTTTTGGATGAAAAATTTGGCTAGGGTTGAAGAGGAGATCGAAATAAGAAGAAATCAATGATTTATTTTTTATTTCCACCATGGAATCAAGGAGAACGAAGGTCAAGGACCTTACCAATAGGTTGGGTTCGTCCTCCTGCTCCTCCACAGCTCCTTAGTCGTTTTCCAAGCAAGGGGAAATAAAAGAATACGAAATGGCCTTTGTTTTGGCTTGGTAAAGGTACTTTTATAAGAAATTCCATGCGAGAGAAAATGCCTTATAAAAATGCATTTAATTCCAAAATTAGTGCCGCCTCTTCCCCCTTTCATTCCTTGGATACGAGGCTATCCCATTTGCCTCTTATTCCTCTAGATTATCATCAATTTAAAGAAAAGCAAATTAAGCACATTAGATCATATTATAATAATATCCCAATTTGAGTGGATATTACTTTTCTTTATAATAATGGTGAGTGGGTTATCCACTTGCTTGAGATATTTTCGTGGCCTAGCAAAGGCACAAAGGTGTTCACACTTGAGAAAACTCAACCATCTCGTTTTTGGTTGAAGTCCCTTCAATTATTATATTTGTTTTTGCACTAAATTGAATTAGGGTTTCAATTAGGATTAAATCTTGATTATTTTAATATTAAGATTCTCTCTCCTCCAACTTAATTCAAATGAGGCGCCCCTCTCATTTTATTTTCTCTACTTGATTCCAAGAAACATTAGGGACCTTATTGAATTGGTAATTTACATATTACACCCTGGGTTTTGGGTAAATTGCACATTACACCAAAACTAGGTTTTCATGCACATACATTGCTTTATCAGCTCTTTCTTGGTAATTAGGCTTCCATAAGCCATACCTCAGCATCATCTTTACTCTCATGATGCTTCAACACATGAGGAACATAATATCATGCACAATTTGCACTTAAACCCCTCAACTTGGGTAATTTGCACTTTAGTCCAAAACAGGCAAAACATTGATTTCAACAATGTTCAAAAAGGACTAGAATTGCAATATAAGTTCCTCTTGAGCCCTAATTACTTTTCATTGGGTGAGATTAAACATTTAATCATCTTTCTTAATCAAAACACCTAGGGTTAAAGTATAACCCAGGTCTGGGATGTTACAAATTATAAACCCCTAACAAGGATTTCGTCCTCGAAATCCAGATAAAGGAAGACAGCTGTATTTTATTCATCATACTATCTAGTCTTCACATATCATCTCCTTATTATAGAGAAACCATAAAACTTTGATCAGCACCAAGTGTTTCCATACAAGATTCTCATAGAATCAATACACAAGGCACATGCCCCACTGTCCCTCATCATTGACTATAGAGTCAACTTTGTTTCAAATAACAGTTTTCTTATTCAGAGAAGCATCATACATTCATTATTAGTATCATATTTATGCAGAGCATAAACCCTTAACATATGATGTTCATATTATTTTATATAATCAAACTAATTTCACAGTTGACCACTCCAGGTAGCCAACCTAACCCCATCTAATAACTCTCAGATACCAGAATCTTTCACCTTGGTATCTATCACATGTGTTGGAAACACATCATATATATCTCTTCCTTTCATCTTGGAACATTAATTGTTTCATATGTCCTCATTTTGGGACCAAAGTCCAAGAAAACTGATACTTTTCTAAGTATCCATCACATGAACACATTTATCTTATGCACATCAAGTGTCCTAAGACCCGCTTGATTGTCATGTCTCTGAAAGGAAAGAAAACAAGGATTCATATTCCTCTTATTAATTTGTGTATGTTCAACTATTCATGAACCATTTACTCTTTATCTCATCTTAGGTTCCTTGCCTTTAGCATTGAAATTTGTAAGGATGATTGCATGCCATTATCCCTTTCTTTATTATTATCTAGCATGTTTATGATTATCTCATGATCTCATCACATTTCCCATTTCCTTATCATGGGAAGGATCTTTATTATGCTGGCATCATTATTGAACAAAGTTCATCTCCCTCATTCTTATTCTTATCTTATGAGGAGTACACTTTTAGTTCCTCATACAACATACTCATCTGAGATTATCTCAGACTTCTCTTTCTTATGCATGGGATATGACACATTTATTCATTCCATAATTCTGATTTCATGATACTCATTAGATTGTCTCAGAATGACTACTTGATCAGAGCAATCAAAAAGACAACAATCTAAGAGTTTCCATACCCACTTTATCATCAATAGTTGTATACCTGGCCAGGGTATATAAATACTGAGATTAAGTGGTATGAACTTTGTATACTATCATATTTATTCTTTTCATATTATCACAAGCATAAGACTTAACATCGCTGAATTTCATTCAGGCATCTCTTCTATACCTCATCATTTCACAAGGAGGTAAGAACAACATAAAACATTTGTAATGTTTTACTATGCAAAACATAGGTCCTCATAGGACTAATCAAGGAGAGTTCAATCAATTCCTTTCTCAATTAATCTAGGAATTCATAAAATGACATATTTGAATAACATTATCTTGTCTAACTTGTCTTAATTCATGGATTATTCACTGTCTCTGGCTAACTCTGCCTCAAAGATTGATTCAACAGGATAAGGTTGAGCACAGACTCAATTTAAGTCCAAAAATTCATCATTTCCTTTTGCTTCAACCTACAGATGCTGATTACAAATCATGTTGATATCTAAAACATCATCATTGGGGTTGGTAATCTGGGTTACCATGCCAATGCTTGATCCACTATATACATTACTATTGTCCTAAATTCTCCAACAGTAATACTTAAAGAAAGATTTTCTTATCATAGATGGATCAACTAGGAGATTCTCAGGCAATTGTCTCTCTCTTACTTGCTCCCATGCACCTCTTCTTGGTGCAACATTTCTGCGCTTAGCAGTAATCTCCTCATGTGACCCAGTCATCTTTAAGTTCTTCTTCTCTTATATGAGCAGAAGACATTATCATATACCCTGGATGATACCAGAACAGACTCTACAACCTTAGTCTTATGTCTATGTAGACTCAGCGAACCTAGAGCTCTGATACCACTAAATTGTAGAATCCAACTCACAAAAACATAATTAACTATTGCGGAAGCGTTAACTAAGCAGCGGATTACATAAAATCACTAAAAAATTAAAACCTTTTTCAAAGAGACCCAATCATAGGAAAACTCTTTCAACAAGAACCAATGTATTACATTTACATCATGGTTCATAAGTATATATCTTATACCATCTCTTCTCGAGGGTTACAACATCAATTGCCTTGTTAAAAGATAAACACATACAGCATAATAACCTCGAGGCGTCAAGCCAAAATCTCAAAACGATACATTAAAAGCACTAAGTACTAACTTCGAGGACCTGAGAGTACAGAGACGACACATAGGACTTCTATCTACAAAACATGACACACAAAACACTCAACCTGAGTTGTCACTGCTGTCCCTTTTGTTGCTGAGGTTCTTCCTCTGCAACATATTCTCAGTCTCTTTCGCACTCGTCCACCTAAAAATATTGGTTCCCACGGGGGTGAGACAATTGAAAATTGCCCCAGCGAGAGATATAACTATCCGCCAGAAATATCGTTATTGTAGTTTAATTAATATAAAACTGAGCAGAGGATAAGCAATTTAGATCATTCTCATCTTTTAAAGTATTGCACCTATCTATGATTGAACAGTAATTCATATATTCTTTTTATAAGGAATAGAAGGAACATATATAACATTTATCTACCATACATTTTCTGTAACACCCGCTATCATTAAGATATCAAGTGAACAATAAAACATGCGGAAACGATCATTAACAGCGGATTACTGAAAATCACTAAAAATTAAAACCTTTTTCAAAGAGACCCAATCATAGGAAAACTCTTTCAATAAGAACCAATGTATTACATTTACATCATGGTTCATAAGTATATATCTTATACCATCTCTTCTCGAGTGTTACAACATCAACTGCCTTGTTAAAAGATAAACACAAACATCATAATAACCTCAAGGCATCAAGCTAAAATCTCAAACTGATACATTAAAAGCACTAAGTACTAACTCCGAGGACCTGAGAGTACAAAGACGACACATAGGACTTCTATCTACAAAACACGACAGACAGTACACTCAACCTGAGTTGTCAGTGTTGTCCCTGTAGCTACTGATGTTCTTCCTCTGCAAGATATTCTCAGTCTCTTTCTCACTCGTCCACCTAAAAATGTTGGTTCCCACGGGGGTGAGACATTTGAAAATTGCCCCAGTGAGAGATATAACTCTCCGCCAGAAACATCATTATTGTAGTTTAATTAATATAAAACTGAGCAGAGGATAATCAGTTTAGATCATTCTCATCTTTTAAAGTATTACACCTATCTATGATTGAACATTAATTCATCTATTCTCTTTATAAGGAATGGAAGAACATGTATAACATTTATCTACAACACATTTTCAACATCTCAAGCTTTGTTGATGTTATTCATTATTCTGATGTGTCACCCATGATTCATTCTTGTTTCTATTTGTTGGCCTTAGCCAATCTGCTTAACATGTATTCACTTATGCCAGACATGTGATTATATATATCATCAAGTCGTGTTCAAGCATTAAACTATATCAATCAGGTATAAATGTTTCAGGCATTGGACTATACCAATCCTGATTACACAACCAGGCATTGGACTTTAACCAACCCTAATTATAGGCATTAAGCCTCTGCCAGGTATTTCTAATTATAGAGGCAATCTATAGCATGCGAAACATAACTATCAACATGAGATATCTAGCATCATGATTATAATCAACAGTAGTAGTATAAATATCAATATAAGCATGATTATTGTATGTACACATTTACAATCTTATGCATATCCACAACATAAGTATAATTACTATCTCTTAATTAAACTAAGCATCATTTTATGTAAACTGAACAAACAAGGGTTATCATACAATGTGAAGCATCATGTATAACCCTAAATAGATCTTCTATACGTCTGAATTACATCTTTTATTATGCCCTGAGGAAATCGAGGATACCACTCAAAATCCAACTGACCACTGCTAAGTCAAAATCAGTGCCATACAAGATCTAGGAAGAGCCGGACTCCTAAGATCTTCTCCACCCCCTGTCAGTATGGGTCCTCCACAGTGACACAAAAGGTCAAGCTGCTAACAGCCTAGTCCGTCCTTGGTATAGGTCACGACACGAGTGAAAGAGGTGGGTACGCATACCCTACCATATGAGGTACAATCGTAGTTGTCCTCCAATATCATCACATATATAATCACTGAGACACGACCACAGCCGTTCTCAAACTGAGGGCTAGGTATGACCGCATTCATCCTCCCTAAACGCTTGATTTCAGGATGACAAGCACCCCGCATACTCATCAGTATGCACTCCAAGTTTCCCTTAGGAATACTCGTTTCAGCATCTGGCAAGTTCTGACACTCAGATGGATCTATGGCACATGGCACTATATGATTAGAGTTGCACTTGATTAGTTATGCCAATTGGGTGTATTAAGGATGCATCAAACAAGTGGACATACAAACCCTAATTCACTTCTAGAAAGCATATAAATATCAAAAACTGAAAAGATATAAAACATATGTAACATAATTTCTCATCTCATCATCAATGGTAATATTCACTTGCCATTCATGAGACTACACCAATCATCATATTATCATAGGATATAAATCCTTTTCACAATATCACAGGGTATCAACCCTTATTAACGTAAGAGGAATACACCTCATTCAGGTCTCAACCATGCCCAAATGTCATTACGACCGTCATACTATCACATGATATAAATCCTTTTTACAATAACACAGGGAATCAACCCTTATCAACACAAGAGGAGTACACCTCATTCAGGGCTCAGTCATGCCCATGAAACATCTTATTACCTCTTACTAGGTAACATCTAACCATATGGCTCACAAGGCCATTAAACATCTTGTCACCTCTCACTAGGCAACAATTACATATTAACTCATGTAATATAATAGTAACACCACTATTTCCTCCATAGGGTTATGGTTTACTATTCACATCAATTATGGTTTCGTGTTCATTTTATCAATCCAACCCTAATATATTGTTCCATACATCGAGGAGCATCCATCGACATTCCAAGTATTTAATATTCTTATCATTTATCATTAAATGATCATCAACACAAGGTATGAGTTTATCTCTCATCCTTATCATGGTATGATTACATCATACTTATTTTAGCTTACTTATCAAGTATGTTAAACTCGTTACATTTCATTGTAACAATTTACATAACACTCTCCTTGTGTATCTTATCCAAAAATATTGGATTTGAGAGGCATCAAGGTATATCAACCCTGAAATGCTAAATGTGATATCTATCATGTCTCAATGTATCACTTCCCTCATTACTTCTATCTTACTTGAGTTTATTAACTTATATTATAATAAGGAATCTCTCATCTTAATACTCTCATCCACCAACCTATCACCTTTACCATGATGTGCATATATCACACACAAGGATTGTCCAACTATCTTCAATGATATGGACTCATCTCAAGTTAAGGCATTGCTTATTATAAGGTTTCCTATAGTCAACCACTTGATATACTTCATCTTTATAGGGTATTACCCATTATTTCACATATCATTACCCAGACATTAGGGTTATGATTTATCATCATATTGCCCATGATTAGAATTCCATGCACTATAGCCCAAATTTAGTGTTTCACATAGCTTTACTCTGTGTTAGGTTTAAGGTTTCATATGGCATCGCCCTCAATTAGGGTTTCACATGGAATCATCCTCAATTAGGGTTTCTCATGGAATCACCCTCAATTAGGGTTTCACTAATCATCCCAATTAGGGTTTCATTCAATTACCCATAAATTAGGGATTCATTATTCATCCAATTAGGGTTTGGCATTTCATTACCTTAAATTAGAGTTACCCAAGTCATTACCCTTAATTAGGGTTACACTATTACCCTTAATTAGGGTTACACTATTACCATAGATTAGGGTTTCACTCAGAATTTCCCTGAATCAGGGTAAGGGTTCATTAACCTTCTCAATTAGGGTTTCTTGATCTCTTTACTAAGGATCATACCCTAAATCACCATATGAATCATACTCATGTATGAATTCATTTCTATCATTCTCTCCACTTGATTTGGTTACATCAACCATCTGATCAAATACAAACAACTATGTTTGACATAGTATACTGAGTTATTGCTTCCATAGACAATTAGGGTTTGCATTTTAGGGATCATTCACAATTGAAACCATTAAGATCAAACCAATTGAACCCATTGGATCAATATCCAATTACATCAGAATATTTCCTCAAATGGTCAACCATTGCAAATGGTTAACCACTCTAAACAGTTTGAAACTGTTTGGTTTCAATCAATTTGTTGAAATCATTTAACCAATTTCATTGAAACCGATTGGTCCCAGATTTTGAAATTGTTTGCCTAAGATTTTAATTGAGGTGTGTGCTTGTGATTACATCATCATCTTCAAGCTACAAAACCACGAAATTTTCTGTGATTTCCATGGTGGTTTCATCAATCAACCAAAATAAATTTCAGAAATGAAGAAAGCATCAACATTTGATAAGGAATTGAATGCAATAACAATATTAATGGTTCAAGTTATAAAACCCGCCTCCAATAGAGCTTCAAAGCTCCAAGATCACGCCAAAAATGGTGGATGAAGTTTTTGCAACTCCCCCTAGGCTTGTCCCCAAGCTTTTGGATGAAAAAGTTGGCTAGGGTTGAAGAGGAGATCGAAATAAGAAGAAATCAATGATTTATTTTTTATTTCCACCATGGAATCAAGGAGAACAAAGGTCAAGGACCTTACCAACAGGTTGGGTCGTCCTCCTGCTCCTCCACAGCTCCTTAGTCGTTTTCCAAGCAAGGGGAAAGAAAAGAATCCAAAATAGCCTTTGTTTTGGCTTGGTAAAGGTACTTTTATAAGAAATTCCATGAGAGAGAAAATGCCTTATAAAAATGCATTTAATTCCAAAATTGGTGCCGCCTCTTCCCCCTTTCATTCCTTGGATACGAGGCTATCCCATTTGCCTCTTACTCCTCTCAATTATCCTCAATTTAAAGAAAAGAAAATTAAGCACCTTAGATCATATTATAATAATATCCCAATTTGAGTGGATATTACTTTTCTTTATAATAATGGTGAGTGGGTTATCCACTTGCTTGAGATATTTTCGTGGCCTAGCAAAGTCAAAAAGGTGTTTACACTTGAGAAAATTCAACCATCTCATTTTTGGTTGAAGGCCCTTCAATTAATACATTTATATTTGCCCTAAATCAAATTAGGGTTTCAATTAGGATTAAATCTTGATTATTTTAATATCAAGATTCTCTCTCCTCCAACTTAATTCAAATGAGGCGCCCTCTCATTTTATTTGCTCTACTTGATGCCAAGAAACATTAGGGACCTTATTGAAGTGGTAATTTACATATTACACCCTGGGTTTTGGGTAAATTGCACATTACACCAAAACTAGGTTTTCATGCACATACATTGCTTTATAAGCTCTTTCTTGGTATTCAGGCTTCCATAATGTTGATATGTATGCCCTGAGAGCCAATCATGGGATGATTGGTGGGATACATTAAGATTGATTTGATAAACATAAAAGGCGAGCTTCCAATTCTTTCTGGTTCAGTCATATGAGATAGTGATAGAACAGATTGAATGTCTAGAGAATGACAGTGCTCAATGACGTATGCCTTCAGGTTCATGACCTGAACGATGAGATCATACGGATGCTAAGAGTTTCTACATTCTTTTTATGTCCCTAGTCGGATGTCATTGTGGAAGGTAGATAGACAGCAATGACACACAAGACTAGATTGTGGTGTTGGTTGATGACAGAATCTCATTAGTCATGATATAGAGATATCAAACCAAACACATAGGTACTTGTTAGAGAACAAGGTACCGGACAGACCCACCGTGAGTTTGACACATGGAACCATGAGATGGTAGTCACAGTCAGTACTCACAGTGATGGTGGTGAGAGTGATTCTTAGACCTGAAATCACTACACTCAACACATGTCGTTGGGCACACTTTGACATCATCAAACGCAGTCCTGAAACATGGGTTGTTATAAAGGTGATGATTGGGTGGCTTTGACACATGGCGCTTTTGAGGGGTGAGTGATAGATATGGGATTTGTCCCTCCTGAGGGAGTTTGATATCCATGGCCACTTGATGAGTAGGATTGACAAAGGCGTGCACGCATGTGTGAATCAGTATATGATACTGATGTCATACATATCTCTTCCAGTCTACTCTGAGATCAAGGAAGTGAATGAACGTTGACAGGATGACTGTTCCATGCCTCGAGTTCATTCGGGATATCAGTGACAAAGGAATTATACATTCGCTGTAACACCAATCACGGATTGTAGGATGAAAGTTGTTCTCCAACTTTCTACTTTCACTTGGGTAGCACTGATGTGTGACTAGGCACCGCTCTTTGCTTGTGAAGTCATAAGTGTTATGGATTTTCACTGCCAACGTGAAATGGACCTGCAGGGTCACACACATAGGATTTAACATGTAAGAGGAGTTTTGTCCACAAAGCAATGTTTAGATTGATTACTAAAGGAGTTTAGTAGTTCAATTAAACACTCAATCAGTTGATGGCTCAATATCGTATGGTTCAAGGTGTTGGACGCATTGATTGGAGTATCGGATTGATTGAAATCGCAATTGACTGATTTTGCCCAACCTGTGCTCCCAACCAATCGGTTCATGTGATGAACCGGTCGGCTGAGGTTGCTGAACCGGTCGGCTGGAGTGTCCAGGCCGATCGGCTCATGCCCAGGTTGAAACGACCGGTTCAAGAGTTGAACCGATCGGCTCAACTGGTGCAACCGACCAGTTGGGAAAGTCATGTCGGCAAGGATTTTCCTTTCATTTCAAATTGCCCAATTCGATTGGGAATAATATTGGTATTCGATACCAATTGGGAAAGAAACAAGGAATGTCTTTTTGAGCCGGATTAGGACCATGAACCGATCGGTTCAGGGCACCAACCGTTCGGTTGGAGTGACCCAAACGATCGGCTCAGGTCCAACCCGAACCGATCGGTTCAGTTGTGAACCGATCATTTCAAGTTGCGAACCGGTTGCTTTTTGTGGAAAATTCTCGAACCCTTCTACTCCTGCTTTAGTCCCGCATTGCCCGGGATGGAGAACCCTGTCCCATGACTCTCCTATATATATAGGGGTATTGGGGGCTTCTCAAAGTACAGCTCAGTGCAACCAGTTGCTCTGCAAGTTGTCATTCTCTCTGGTTTTGGTAACCGTGAGAGAGCCTGAGCAAGTGCTTCCCGCAAAAGGGAGGTTCAGCAAGGGAAGGACAAATGCAGTTGCAACAGGAGGCAGGAGAGCATGTTGGCGACTAGTACGTCAACAGGAGGGTGCGACTCCTTCCACTTCCTTGTGGGACAAGGAGAGTGGAGTTCCAGGTGGTCCGTGTGGACTACTACAGAGGCGGGAGGACACTGCCGCTTAGGAGGACAACTGTCATCCGACAGTCCGGTTCGAGTAGGAGTTGTCAGTCCCAGTGTGACCAGGAGCTGCACAGACACCGTCGAAGTCCGGAGTTGAAGACCACGCATTACGCGAGGTATTGTCGCCGAGCAAGCCTCGGGACAAGGTATGATTCCGCAAACCATCCTTTCCTATTATATAGACGTTGACGCGTTTCCTCGGTATGGTTTTGGGGAGAATTTTTTTTGTTTTCGCTGCCTTCTCTGTCTCCCCTAAAATCCAACAGTGGTATCAGAGCCACGTCAGCTGTTCTATATTTTAGGAATATCGATATGATCGATTTTGGTTTGTCGCCTTTATTTATTGCATACGATGCGAATAATATCGGCTTTATGCATGTCCAATCCTAAATCCACAAATCCCTAATTACATATATGATATGTATTATTAATGCACTCGATACGCGTCTCCCTTAAACGAGTTTTGTGGTGGATGTGTGTAGCGTGATTATGGCCTATAAACCCCTATCTGTGTGTGGTTGTTTGTGGTTGCTTGCATCTCGGTCTGCGCACCGATCTTCCCTCTTTTATTCCTGATGTAACTCGAAATAATTCGAGATTCTTTCCTACCTTTGCTCCCCCCGAATGTAACTTGGGGTTTCTCCTTTTTAAAGCAATGTAATAAATAGGATAGATTTTATTTCCTGTTATGTCAAAGACCGGCGGACATCAAGACAACTGCTCAGACGATCGGTTCAAGGAGTGAACCGATCGGTTAACGTTCCAGACGGTCGGTTCAAGGATTGAACCGATCGGTTGATGACCGGTTCGAGGAGCGAGACGAGCGGGTGGCGGACATGACGAGATGCACGACGACCAGGCAAACTGATCGGTTGGAGGAGCCAACCGATCGGCTGGTGGCACCCAGACGACCGGCTGGAGAGTACAGATCGTTCATGTGATGAGTTGATCTACTCAAAAGGTAAGACACAGAATTTCATCTTGTACAGGTTGCATGTGATGTAGACCTAGATGACCGTGATTCTTCTTGGCTCGAGGAATCACTTTAGGATGGCCATAATCATCGCTTTTTATCGTTTGTGCATGTTTTCTGTGGGATATAGCATGTATATGATACGTACTATGTATTGTGGTGATTGGATAAGTATATGTATATAAAACCAAATCCCTCATTAAAATATTAAGTTTTAGATGCCTTCCAAATGTGACACACGTGAAAAGCTTGATCGACCAAGTGTGGGCACGCCCAAGCGTGGTGCACCGTCTATCTCGTGGAAGCATGAAGGATGAATGTGTGGGTCTACCCAAGCAGGGTGCATGTTCATCGTGTTTGCTTTGGGTCGGACTTAACAAGGTGACCTAGATAGGATCTAGCGCCTTGAGGCATGGAGATGATCATTGCAAGGAGTTGTATATGACATCTTATCAAGAGTTGCATATGATGCAATTGGCAAAAGTTGCCTACCTGAGAGATCTATGTTGTGGGTGACAGCCCAAGCTGGTCCATGATTTAGAGGATTTCAGGATCTCGCCCACTAGAAGATTGTACACTGCAATCTTCTGAATTGATGGTGAGGGCTATCAATTTGAAGTAAAATAGTGGGAGCGATAATTAATTAAAGGCCTAATTATATCGTCAAACTTTCAAATCAATCAAATAAGTCAAAAATGAGTTTTGGACTAAAATTGCATATTTTCCTTTTTGTAGTTCAAATGGCAACAAACAACAACAACTTTTCTTTGTGATCGGTTCTTGACAAGGACAAGCTAAATGGGATGAACTTCCACGACTGGTATCGGACATTGAGAATTGTTCTCACTCAAGAGCGTAAGCTCTATGTCCTGGATACTCCAATTCCAGAGGAACCCGTTCCTAATGCACCAAAGGCAGAAAGGGATGCTTACAAGAAGCATTCTGATGATGCCATTGATGCAAAGTGCTTGATGCTATGTTCAATGAAGCATGAGTTGCAGAGGCAACATGAGAACATGGGTGTCATAGAGATGATTCTGCATCTCAGGAACATGTATGAAGATCAAGCACGGCAAGAGAGGTACAATGTTTCTAGGGCACTTTTCAAGTGTGTCATGACAGAAGGAGATCCAGTTGGTCCTCACACACTCAAGATGATTGGGTATGTGGAGAACCTGCAAAGACTGGGATTTCCACTGAGCCAAGAATTGGCTACTGACGTGATACTGCAATCGTTGCCAGAATCTTATAGTCAGTTTGTGATGAACTACAACATGAACAACTTTGATAGGCCACTGTCAGAGTTGTTGGGCATGTTGAGAACAGCCGAGTTACAGATGAAGAAGGACAAGCCTAAGTCTGTGATGGTGATCACGAGCAAGAAAGGCAAGTCCAAGCGCAAGGGCAAGGGCAAAGCTAAGAAAGGTTCTGAAGCTAGCCAGGAGTCCAAGCCATCTTCATCTCTCAAGCCCAAGGGAGGTGTGACCAAGAAAGGAAATTGCCACCATTGTCAAAAGCTAGGACATTGGAAAAGGAATTGTCCTATCTACTTGGAAGAACAAAAGAAGAAGGAGGCGACTGAAGCCTCTACTTCAAGGTGTCATGTAAATAAACTTGTAACACTTTTTGAGATATATGATATCAAGATGTAAAGTGTAAAGCATTCTTACTTGGGGCAAGTGTTGCCTTTATAGATAGGAATACTTTAGTTTATTTTCAGCCAATAAGGCATGTAATACAGTTATGAACTGTTATTTCATACTTGCCAATAGATAGAAACACTTTATTTTTGCATATTGTATGACAATGATGGCAATTAATAAAGAGATGTTTCAATTTATAAAGATGTGATCTTTGTGGCAATGCCTTATTTATCTTGTGATATTTGATATGCATAAGATAAGATGATACCTAAAAGTTATAGATAACTCAAACAATTTAATTAGCATTAATCATGAGAAATTCATTTCTAGTTTCCATGTGATGGATAAATATAGACTCTTTTGGTTATAGAACCAGTAAGAGACATGAATATCTTGGACATGATTAATCAATCTTCACTAATGTAGTGGGAGAGTGATTATCCTATTAGGTATAATACATGTGATGTATTTACATACCTATTGGAATAAATGCTAATACTTCAAATGGTGTTTAGAGAAATACCAATATGAATATCTTGAAGTGTTCAAGATTATCATAAATGAAGTACAAATTTGGTAAAGTATTAATTCTTGATGAGATCAAGGAATGAAATACTTGGACCAAATGTTTGAGATCCTTATGAGTGATTATGATAGTGTATCATAGTGAACTCATGATTAAGGCATGGTGATGTCTGAATCAAGAAGGAATCATACTCTAAGGAGTTAGAGAATGATTATCAAATAACTGAATTCTTCTTAATAAAAGAATACGCCACACTAATAAAAGAAATTAAGAATCACAAGGGTTGTGAGTTCTTATATCTTTAACAGATACACCTCAATTATCTTTGTGATGAGTTGTTCATGTGATGAGTCAACTATCAAGATGAATATGAGGAACTGAATCTTGAGTTATGGTTTATGAAACCATTACATCCTAAATGACTTCCATGTGAACCATAAGGTATGACCTTGATGGTAGCACTCATTGGATCATATCCATAAGTGCAAATAAGTCTTAAGTGTTAAGACACATGGATAACATTTTGACAAGGATGATGCTTGTTGATTGTAACTTAATTACTAAGACATTTGGCATATGGATACTAAAACAGCATTCATATGAGGAATAAAAACAGGATGTGTACGTGACACAGCCTATAAGGTTTATGAATCCACTAATGCAAATGAAGTCTATAAGTTACAATGGACTAATCAATGTGATTGATTGATTACAAGCAACTCAAAATTAGATCTTTACTTTGATGATATAGTCAAAGGGTTTGACTGATATGTCAAAGATAAAGAAGGGATCTGTGATTTAGTGGGAGCGTATTCACATTCCACATATTGATGTGAAATGGAAATGTTCTAGATTGGAAATCCGAATGTGGAAGTTATCTTTAAGGAAGATAGAGATGTTTCCTATGTGATAGGAATAGAGATCTATAGAGATAGTTCTCAAAAATCTCTTGACCTGGAAAGAGAGAGCATACATTGGCAATCTGTACTGAAGTATTCAGTATGCACAGATTCAGTGGGAGAAAACTTGTCCATATTACATGGAGTTAGTATCCCAAGGCCAAGTGTCTAATTCTTATGAAGAATGGGAACACTAAGAATAGATATGGATCTATCATGTATGTAATCATCCCATTATCTTGCATGTATGACATGGCAAGAATAAAATGCATTCATCATCTTGTATGTAGGACATGGCAATATGATGTGCTCATCCTGATAACTCGTATGTGGGACATGACGAGTGGATGTCTGTCCGCTTCCAGTAAGGGTTACTGGAATACCATGAGAACTTGATAAGTGCTTGTGAAGTACTAGTTCTATGGAGATAAGGAAGAGTTCGATGTAAAGAGTTACATTGATGCGAACTTCCGAAAGGACAGAAAATTAATCGCAATATATACACATAAGATGTATAAATGTGAAAGTTTGTTGATAATTGGAAATGTTCCAATAAAGCCATTTGAAAAGGGGAAATGTCGAGTATCTATGTGTTAGAGAACAGTAGTAGATACTATATGGATCTGGAAGTTCATAAGATGAACTTATATTCCGCTCATTGATGACAAGTCTGGAATCCTTGATCATGCAATGTGGCTAAAGGTTAGCAATGGAATACTAGATCACATATTATGGCAACTCCATCTCATACGTGTGACGTACAACGAAGAGATGAGAGACATGCAATTTATACTGACTTTGGCAAGGTGTTGCCATTTCTCACTATGTTGGAACTAGAGCGCAGTAACATATGGGACATGTTTGAAGATCACTATGAATATGATTCATGGGTGATTGGCTCGCAGTGCAAGTGGGAGTATGTTGATATGTATGCCCTGAGAGCCAATCATGGGATGATTGGTGGGATACATTAAGATTGATTTGATAAACATAAAAGGCGAGCTTCCAATTCTTTCTGGTTCAGTCATATGAGATAGTGATAGAACAGATTGAATGTCTAGAGAATGACAGTGCTCAATGACGTATGCCTTCAGGTTCATCACCTGAACGATGAGATCATACGGATGCTAAGAGTGTGTACATTCTTGTTATGTCCCTAGTCGGATGTCATTGTGGAAGGTAGATAGACAGCAATGACACACAAGACTAGATTGTGGTGTTGGTTGATGACAGAATCTCATTAGTCATGATATAGAGATATCAAACCAAACACATAGGTACTTGTTAGAGAACAAGGTACCAGACAGACCCACCGTGAGTTTGACACATGGAACCATGAGATGGTAGTCACAGTCAGTACTCACAGTGATGGTGGTGAGTGTGATTCTTAGACATGAAATCACTACACTCAACACATGTCGTTGGGAACACTTTGACATCATCAAACGCAGTCCTGAAACATGGGTTGTTATAAAGGTGATGATTGGGTGGCTTTGACACATGGGGCTTTTGAGGGGTGAGTGATAGATATGGGATTTGTCCCTCCTGAGGGAGTTTGATATCCATGGCCACTTGATGAGTAGGATTGACAAAGGCGTGCACGCATGTGTGAATCAGTATATGATACTGATGTCATACATATCTCTTCCAGTCTACTCTGAGATCAAGGAAGTGAATGAACGTTGACAGGATGATTGTTCCATGCCTCGAGTTCATTCGGGATATCAGTGACAAAGGAATTATACATTCGCTGTAACACCAATCACGGATTGTAGGATGAAAGTTGTTCTCCAACTTTCTACTTTTACTTGGGTAGCACTGATGTGTGACTAGGCACCGCTCTTTTCTTGTGAAGTCATAAGTGTTATGGATTTTCACTGCCAACGTGAAATGGACCTGCAGGGTCACACACATAGGATTTAACCTGGAAGAGGAGTTTTGTCCACAAAGCAATGTTTAGATTGATTACTAAAGGAGTTTAGTAGTTCAATTAAACACTCAATCAGTTGATGGCTCAATATCGTATGGTTCAAGGTGTTGGACGCATTGATTGGAGTATCGGATTGATTGAAATCACAATTGACTGATTTTGCCCAACATGTGCTCCCAACCGATCGGTTCATGTGATGAACCGGTCGGCTGAGGTTGCTGAACCGGTCGGCTGGAGTGTCCAGGCCGATCGGCTCATGCCCAGGTTGAAACGACCGGTTCAAGAGTTGAACCGATCGGCTCAACTGGTGCAACCGACCAGTTGGGAAAGTCATGTCGGCAAGGATTTTCCTTTCGTTTCAAATTGCCCAATTCGATTGGGAATAATATTGGTATTTGATACCAATTGGGAAAGAAACAAGGAATGTCTTTTTGAGCCGGATTAGGACCATGAACCGATCGGTTCCGGGCACCAACCGTTCGGTTGGAGTGACCCAAACGATCGGCTCAGGTCCAACCGATCGGCTCAATGGCCGAACCGATCGGTTCAGTTGTGAACCGATCATTTCAAGTTGCGAACCAGTTGCTTTTTGTGGAAAATTCTCGAACCCTTCTACTCCTGCTTTAGTCCCGCATTGCCCGGGATGGAGAACCCTGTCCCATGACTCTCCTATATATATAGGGGTATTGGGGGCTTCTCAAAGTACAGCTCAGTGCAACCAGTTGCTCTGCAAGTTGTCGTTCTCTCTGGTTTTGGTAACCGTGAGAGAGCCCGAGCAAGTGCTTCCCGTAAAAGGGAGGTGCAGCAAGGGAAGGACAACTGCAGTTGCAACAGGAGGCAGGAGAGCGTGTTGGCGACTAGTACGTCAACAGGAGGGTGCGACTCCTTCCACTTCCTTGTGGGACAAGGAGAGTGGAGTTCCAGGTGGTCCGTGTGGACTACTACAGAGGCGGGAGGACACTGCCGCTTAGGAGGACAACTGTCATCCGACAGTCCGGTTCGAGTAGGAGTTGTCAGTCCCGGTGTGACCAGGAGTTGCACAGACACCGTCGAAGTCTGGAGTTGAAGACCGCGCATTACGCGAGGTATTTTCGCCGAGCAAGCCTCGGGACAAGGTATGATTCCGCAAACCATCCTTTCCTATTATATAGACGTTGACGCGTTTCCTCGGTATGGTTTTGGGGAGAATTTTTTTTGTTTCCGCTACCTTCTCTGTCTCCCCTAAAATCCAACACATAAGCCATACCTCAGCATCATCTTTATTCTCATGATGCTTCAACACATGAGGAACATATTATCATGCACAATTTGCACTTAAACCCCTCAACTTGGGTAATTTGCACTTTAGTCCAAAACAGGCAAAACATTGATTTCAACAATGTTCAAGAAGGACTAGAATTACAATATAAGTTCCTCTTGATCCCTAATTACTTTTCACTGAGTGAGATTAAACATTTAATCATCTTTCTTAATCAAAACACCTAGCATTAAAGTATAACCCAGGTCAGGGGTGTTACAAATTATAAACCCCCAACAAGGATTTCGTCCTCGAAATCCAGATGAAGGAAGACAGATGTATTTTATTCATCATACTATCTAGTCTTCACATATCATCTCCTTATTATAGAGACACCATAAAACTTTGATCAGCACCAAGTGTTTCCATACAAGATTCTCATATAATCAACACACAAGGCACATGCCCCACTGTCCCTCATCATTGACTATAGAGTCAACTTTGTGTCAAATAACACTTTTCTTATTCAAAGAAGCATCATACATTCTTGATTAATATCATGTTTATACAGATCATAAACCCCTAACATATGATGTTCATGTTATTATAATCAGACTAATTTCACATTTGACCACTCCAGGTAGCCAACCTAACCCATCTAATAACTCTCATATACCATAATCTTTCACCTTGGTATCTATCACATGTGTTGGAAACACATCATATATATATCTTCCTTTCATCTTGGAACATTATGTGTTTCATATGCCCTCATCTTGGGACCAAAGTCTAAGATAACTCATACTTTTCTAAGTATCCATCACATGAACACATTTATCTATGCACATCAAGTGTCCTAAGACCCACTTGATTGCCATGTCCCTAAAAGGAAAGAAAACAAGGATTCATATTCCTCTTATTAATTTATGTATTTTCAACTATTCATGAACCATTTACTCTTTATCTCATCCTAGGTTCCTTGCCTTTAGCATTGAAATTTGTAAGGATGACTGCATGTCATTATCCCTTTCTTTATTATTATCTAGCATGTTTATGATTATCTCATGATCTCATCACATTTCCCATTTCCTTATTATGGGAAAGATCTTTATTATGATGGAAACATTATTGAACATGGTTCATCTCCCTCATTCTTATTCTTATCTTATGAGGAGTACACTTTTAGTTCCTCATACAACATACTCATCTGAGATTATCTCAGACTTCTCTTTCTTATGCATGGGATATGACACATTTATTCATATCATATTTCTGATTTCAGGATACTCATTAGATTGTCTCAGAATGACTACTTGATCAGAGCAATCAAAAAGACAACAATCTAAGAGTTTTCATACACACTTTATCATCAATAGTTGTATACCTGGCCAGGGTATATAAATACTGAGATTAAGTGGTATGCACTTTGTATACTATCATATTTCTTCTTTTCATATTATCACAAGCATAAGACTTAACATCCCTAAATTTCATTCATGCATCTCTTCTGTACCTCATCATTTCTCAAGGAGGTAAGAACAACATAAAACATTTGTAATTTTTTACTATGCAAAACATATGTCCTCACAGGACTAATCAAGGAAAGTTCAATCAATTCCTTTCTCAATTAATCCAGGAATTCATAAAATGACATTTTTGAATGACAATATCTTGTCTAACTTGTCATAATTCATGAATTATTCACTGCCTCAGGCTAACTCTGCCTCAAAGATTGATTCAATAGGCTAAGTTTGAGCACAAACTCAATTTAATTCCAGAAATTCATCATTTCCTTTTGCTTCAACCTGCAGGTGCTGATTACAAATCATATTGATATCTAAAACATCATCATTGGGGTTGGTAATCTGGGTTACAGTGCCAATGCTTGATCCACTATATACATTACTGTTGCCCTAAATTCTCCAATAGTAATACTTAAAGAAAGATTTTCTTATCATAGATGGATCAACTAGGAGATTCTCAGGCAATTGTCTCTCTCTTGCTTGCTCCCATGCACCTCTTCTTGGTGCAACGTTGATGCTCTCAGCAGCAATCTCCTCATGTGACCCAATCATCTTTAAGTTCTTCTTCTCTTATATGAGCAGAAGACATTATCAGATACACTGGATGATACAAGAACAAACTCTACTACCTTAGTCCTATGTCTCTGTAGACTCAGCGAACCTAGAGCTCTGATACCACTAAATTGTAACACCCGCTATCATTAAGATATCAAGTGAACAATAAAACATGCGGAAACGATCATTAACATCGGATTACTGAAAATCACTAAAAATTAAAACCTTTTTCAAAGAGACCCAATCATAGGAAAACTCTTTCAACAAGAACCAATGTATTACATTTACATCATGGTTCATAAGTATCTATCTTATACCATCTCTGCTCGAGGGTTACAACATCAACTGCCTTTTTAAAAGCTAAACACAGACATCATAATAACCTCGAGGCATCAAGCCAAAATCTCAAGACGATATATTAAAATCACTATGTACTAACTCTGAGGACCTGAGAGTACAAAGACGACACATAGGACTTCTATCTACAAAACATGACAGACAACACACTCAACCTGAGTTGTCACTGCTGTCCCTGTAGCTGCTGATGTTCTTCCTCTGCAAAATATTCCCAGTCTCTTTCGCACTCGTCCACCTAAAAATGTTGGTTCCCACGGGGGTGAGACAATTGCAAATTGCCCCAACGAGAGATATAACTATCCGCCATAAACATCATTATTGTAGTTTAATTAATATAAAACTTAGCAGAGGATAAACAATTTAGATCATTCTCATCTTTTAAAGTATTACACCTATCTATGATTGAACATTAATTCATCTATTCTCTTTGTAAGGAATGGAAGAACATGTATAACATTTATCTACCATACATTTTCAACATATCAAGCTTTGCTCATGTTATTCATTATTCTGATGTGTCACCCATGATTCATTCTTGTTTCTATTTGTCGGCCTTAGCCAATCTGCTAAACAGGTATTCACTTATGCCAGACATGTGATTATATATATCATCAAGTCTTATTCAAGCATTAAACTACATCAATCAGGTATAAATGTTTCAGGCATTGGACTATACCAATCATGATTACACAACCAGGTATTGGACTTTAACCAACCCTAATTACATGCATTAAGCCTCTGCCAGGTATTTCTAATTATAGAGGCATGGATAGCATGCGAAACATAACTATCAACATGAGATATCTAGCATCATGATTATAATCAACAGTAGTAGTATAAATATCAACATAAGCATGATTACTGTATGTACACATTTACAATTTTATGCATATCCACAACATAAGTATAATTACTATCTCTTAATTACACTAAGCATCATTTTATGTAAAGAGAACAAACAAGGGTTATCGTACAATGTGAAGCGTCATGTATAACCCTAAATAGATCTTCTATACGACTGAATTACATCTTTTATTATGCCCTGAAGAAATCAAGGACACCACTCAAAATCCAACTGACCACTGCTAAGTCGAAATCAGTGCCATACAAGATCTAGAAAGAGCCGGACTCCTAATATATTCTCCACCCCCGGTCAGTACGGGTCTGTCACAGTGACACAAAAGGTCAAGCTGCTAACAGCCTAGTCCGTCCTTGGTATAGTTCACGACACTAGTGAAACAGGTGGGTACGCATACCCTACCATCTGAGGTACAACCACAGTTTTCCTCCAATATCATCACATATATAATCACTGAGACACGACCGCAACCGTTCTCAAACTGAGGGCTAGGTATGACCGCATTCATCCTCCTTAAACACTTGAATTCAGGATGACAAGCACCCCGCCTACTCATCAATATGCGCTCCGAGTTTCCCTTAGGAATACTCGTTTCACCATCTGGAAAGTTCTGACACTCAAATGGATCTATGGCATAGGGCACTACATGATTAGAGTTGCACTTGATTAGTTATGCCAATTGGGTGAATTAAGGATGCATCAAACAAGTGGACATACAAACCCTAATTCACTTCTAGCAAGCATATAAATATCATAAACTGAAAAGATATAAAACATATGAAACATAATTTATCATCTCATCATCACATGGTAATATTCACTTGCCATTCATGAGACTACACCAATCATCATATTATCACAGGATATAAATCATTTTCACAATATCACAAGGTATCAACCCTTATCAACGTAAGAGGAATACACCTCATTCAGGGATCAACCATGCCCAAATGTCATTAAGACCATCATACTATCACATGATATAAATCCTTTTTAAAATAACACAGGGAATCAACCCTTGTCAACACAAGAGGATTACACCTCATTCAGGGCTCAATCATGCCCATGAAACATATGATTACCTCTTACTATGTAACATCTAACCATATGGCTCTCAAGGCCATTAAACATCTTGTCACCTCTCACTAGGCAACAATGACATATTAACTCATGTAATATAATAGTAACACCACTATTTCCTCCATAGGGTTAGGGTTTACTATTCACATCAATTAGGGTTTCATGTTCATTTTATGAATCCAACCCTAATATATTGTTCCATACATCGAGGAGAATCCATCGACATTCCAAGTATTTAATATTCTAATCATTTATCATTAAATGATCATCAACACAAGGTATGAGTTTATCTCTCATCCTTACCATGTTATGATTACATCATACTTATTTTAGCTTACTTATCAAGTATGTTAAACTCATTACATTTCATTGTAACAATTTACATAACACTCTCCTTGTGTATCTTATCCAAAAATATTGGATTAGAGATGCATCAAAGTATATCAACCCTGAAATGCTAAATGTGATATCTATCATGTCTCAATGTATCACTTCCCTCATCACTTCTATCTTACTTGAGTTTATTAACTTATCTTATAATAAGGAATCTCTCATCTTAATACTCTCATCCACCAACCTATCACCTTTACCTTGATGTGCATAGATCACACACAAGGATTGTCCAACTATCTTGAATGATATGGACTCATCTCAAGTTAAGGCATTGCTTATTATAAGGTTGCCTATAGTCAACCACTTGAGATATTTCATCTTTATAGGGTATTACCCATTATTTCACATATCATTACCCAGCCATTAGGGTTATGATTTATCGTCATATTGCCCATGATTAGAATTGCATGCACTATAGCCCAAATTTAGTGTTTCACATAGCTTTACTCTGTGTTAGGTTTAAGGTTTCATATGGCATCGCCCTCAATTAGGGTTTCACATGCAATCATCCTCGATTAGGGTTTCTCATGGAATCACCCTCAATTAGGGTTTCACTAATCATCCCAATTAGGGTTTCATTCAATTACCCATAAATTAGGGATTAATTATTCATCCAATTAGGGTTTGGCATTTCATTACCTTAAATTAGAGTTACCCAAGTCATTACCCTTAATTAGGGTTACACCATTACCCTTAATTAGGGTTACACTATTACCCTAGATTAGGGTTTCACTCAGAATTTTCCTGAATCAGGGTTAGGGTTCATTAACCTTCTCAATTAGGGTTTCTTGATCTCTTTACTAAGGATCATACCCTAAATCACCATATGAATCATACTCATGTATGAATTCATTTCTATCATTCTCTCCACTTGATTTGGTTACATCAACCATCCGATCAAATACAAACAACTATGTTTGACATAGTATACTGAGTTATTGCTTCCATAGACAATTAGGGTTTGCATTTTAGGGATCATTCACAATTGAAACCATTAAGATCAAACCAATTGAACCCATTGGATCAATATCCAATTACATCAGAATATTTCCTCAAATGGTCAACCATTGCAAATGGTTAACCACTCTAAACAGTTTGAAACTATTTGGTTTCAATCAATTTGTTGAAATCGTTTAACCAATTTCATTGAAACTGATTGGTCCCAGATTTTGAAATTGTTTGCCTAAGATTTTAATTGAGGTGTGTGATTGTGATGACATCATCATCTTCAAGCTACAAACACACGAAATTTTCTGTGATATCCATGGTGGTTTCATCAATCAACCAAAATAAATTTTGGAAATGAAGAAAGCATCAACATTTGATAAGGAATTGAATGCAATAACAATATTAAGGGTTCAAGTTATAAAACCCGCCTCCAGTTGAGCTTCAAAGCTCCAATCGCACACCAACAATGGTGGATGAAGTTTTTGCAACTCCCCCTAGGCTCGTCCCCAAGTTTTTGGATGAAAAAGTTGGCTACGGTTGAAGAGGAGATCGAAATAAGAAGAAATCAATGATTTATTTTTTATTTCCACCATGGAATCAAGGAGAACGAAGGTCAAGGACCTTACCAACAGGTTGGGGTCGTCCTCCTGCTCCTCCACATCTCCTTAGTCGTTTTCCAAGCAAGGGGAAAGAAAAGAATCTAAAATAGCCTTTGTTTTGGCTTGGTAAAGGTACTTTTATAAGAAATTCCATGAGAGAGAAAATGCCTTATAAAAATGCATTTAATTCCAAAATTGGTGCCGCCTCTTCCCCCTTTCATTCCTTGGATAGGAGGCTATCCCATTTGCCTCTTATTCCTCTCAATTATCCTCAATTTAAAGAAAAGCAAATTAAGCACCTTAGATCTTATTATAATAATATCCCAATTTGAGTGGATATTACTTTTCTTTATAATAATGGTGAGTGGGTTATCAACTTGCTTGAGATATTTTCGTGGCCTAGAAAAGTCAAAAAGGTGTTTACACTTGAGCAAATTCAACCATCTCGTTTTTGGTTGAAGGCCCTTCAATTAATACATTTATTTTTGCCCTAAATCAAATTAGGGTTTCAATTAGGATTAAATCTTGATTATTTTAATATCAAGGTTCTCTCTCCTCCAACTTAATTCAAATTAGGCGCCCCTCTCATTTTCTTTGCTCTACTTGATTCCAAGAAACATTAGGGACCTTATTGAAGTGGTAATTTACATATTACACCCTGGGTTTTGGGTAAATTGTGCATTACACTAAAACTAGGATTTCATGCACATACATTGCTTTATAAGCTCTTTCTTGGTATTCAGGCTTCCATAAGACATACCTCAGCATCATCTTTATTCTCATGATGCTTCAACACATGAAGAACATATTATCATTCACAATTTGCACTTAAACCCCTCAACTTGGGTAATTTGCACTTTAGTCCAAAACAGGCAAAACATTGATTTCAACAATGTTCAAAAAGGACTAGAATTGCAATATAAGTTCCTCTTGAGCCCTAATTACTTTTCATTGGGTGAGATTAAACATTTAATCATCTTTCTTAATCAAAACACCTAGGGTTAAAGTATAACCCAGGTCAGGGGTGTTACATTTTCAACATCTCAAGCTTTGCTGATGTCATTCATTATTCTGATGTGTCACCCATGATTCATTCTTGTTTCTATTTGTTGTCCTTAGCCAATCTGCTAAACATGTATTCACTTATGACATACATGTGCTTATATATATCATCATGGCTTATTCAAACATTAAACTATATCAATTGGGTATAAATGTTTCAGGCATTGGACTATACCAATCCTGATTACACAGCCAGGCATTGGACCTTAACCAACCCTAATTACAGGAATTAAGCCTCTGCCAGGTATTTCTAATTATAGAGGAATGGATAGCATGCGAAACATAACTATCAACATGAGATATCTAGCATCATGATTATAATCAATAGTAGCAGTAAGATATCAACATAAGCATGACTATTGTATGTACACATTTATAGTCGTATGCATATCCACAACATAAGTATAATTACTATCTTTTAGTTGCACTAAGCATCATCTTTATGTAAAGAGAACAAACAAGGGTTATCATCCAATGTGAAGCATCATGTATAACCCTAAATAGATATGCTATACGGCTGTATTACATCTTTTATTATGCCCTGAGGAAATTGAGGATACCACTCAAAATCCAACTGACCACTGCTAAGTCGAAATCAGTGCCATACAAGATCTAGGAAGAGTCAGACTCCTAAGATCTTCTCCGCCCCCGGTCAGTACGGGTCCGCCACAGTGACACAAAAGGTCAAACTACTAATAGCCTAGTCTGTCCTTGGTACAGGTCACGACCCTAGTGAAAGAGGTGGGTACACATACCCTACCTTCTGAGGTACAACCACAATTGTCCTCCAATATCATCACACATAAAATCACCGAGACACGACCCAACCATTCTCAAACTAAGGGCTAGGTATGACCGCAATCATCCTCCCTAATCACTTGAATTTAGGATGACAAGCACCCCGCATACTCAACAGTATGCACTCTGAGTTTCCCTTAGGAATACGCGTTCACCATCTGGAAAGTTATGACACTCAGATGGATCTATGGCACAGGGCACTACATGATTAGAGTTGCACTTGATTAGTTATGCCAATTGGGTGAATTAAGGCTGCATCAAACAAGTGTACATACAAACCCTAATTCACTTCTAGTAAGCATATAAATATCAAAACCTGGAAAGATATAAAACATATGAAACATAATTTCTCATCTCATCATCACATGGTAATATTCACTTGCCATTCATGAGACTACACCAATCAACATATTATCATAGAATATAAATCCTTTTCACAATATCACAGGGTATCAACCCTTATCAACATAAGAGGAATACACCTCATTCATGGCTCAACCATGCCCAAAGGTCATTAAGACCATCATACTATCACAGGATATAAATCCTTTTCACAATAACACATGGAATCAACCCTTATCAACACAAGAGGATTGCACCTCATTCAGGGCTCAATCATGGCCAAAGGTCATTAAGACCATCATACTATCACAGGATATAAATCCTTTTCACAATAACACATGGAATCAACCCTTATCAACACAAGAGGATTACACCTCATTCAGTGCTCAATCATGCCCATGAAACATCTTGTTACCTCTTACTAGGTAACATCTAACCATATGGATCACAAGGCCATTAAACATCTTGTCACCTCTCACTAGGCAACAATGACATATTAACTCATGTAATATAATAGTAACACCACTATTTCCTCCATAGGGTTATGGTTTACTATTCACATCAATTAGGGTTTCATGTTCATTTTATCAATCCAACCCTAATATATTGTTCCATACATCTAGGAGCATCCATCGACATTCCAAGTATTTAATATTCTTATCATTTATCATCAAATGATCATCAACACAAGGTATGAGATTATCTCTCATCCTTATCATGGTATGATTACATCATACTCATTTTAGCTTACTTATCAAGTATGTGAAACTCATTACATTTCATAGTAACAATTTACATAACACTCTCCTTGTGTATCTTATCCAAAAATATTGGATTTGAGATGCATCAAGGTATATCAACCCTGAAATGCTAAATGTGATATCTATCATGTCTCAATGTATCACTTCTGTCTTACTTGAGTTTATTAACTTATATTATAATAAGGAATCTCACATCTTAATACTTTCATCCAACATGCTATCACCTTTACCATGATGTGCATAGATCACACACAAGGATTGTCAACTAACTTCAATGATATGGACTCATCTCAAGTTAAGGCATTGATTATTATAAGGTTGCCTATAGTCAACCACTTGAGATATTTCATCGTTATAGGGTATTACCCATTATTTCATCATTAAGGTTTACTCATATCATTACCCAGACATTAGGGTTATGATTTTTCATCATATTGCCCATGATTAGAATTCCATGCACTATAGCCCAAATTTAGGGTTTCACATATATTTACTATGTGTTAGGTTTAAGGTTTCATATGAAATCTCTCTCAATTAGGGTTTCACATGGAATCATCCTCAATTAGGGTTTCTCATGGAATCACCCTCAATTAGGGTTTCACTAATCATCCCAATTAGGGTTTCATTCAATTACCCATAAATTAGGGATTCATTATTCATCCAATTAGGATTTGGCATTTCATTACCTTAAATTAGAGTTACCCAAGTCATTACCCTTAATTAGGGTTACACTATTACCCTTAATTAGGGTTACACTATTACCCTAGATTAGGGTTTTACTCAGAATTTCCCTAAATCAGGGTTAGGGTTCATTAACCTTCTCAATTAGGGTTTCTTGATCTCTTTACTAAGGATCATACCCTAAATCACCATATGAATCATACACATGTATGAATTCATTTCTATCATTCTCTCCACTTGATTTGGTTACATCAACCATCCGATCAAATACAAACAACTATGTTTGACATAGTATACTCAGTTATTGCTTCCATAAACAATTAGGGTTTGCATTTTAGGGATCATTCACAATTGAAACCATTAAGATCAAACCAATTGAACCCATGGGATCAATATCCAATTACATCAGCATATTTCCTCAAACGGTCAACCATTGCAAATGGTTAACCACTCCAAACTATTTGAAACTATTTGGTTTCAATCAATTTGTTGAAATCATTTAACCAATTTCCTTGAAATCGATTGGTCCCAAATTTTGAAATTGTTTGCCTAAGATATTAATTGAGGTGTGTGCTTGTGATGACATCATCACCTTCAAGCTACAAACCCACGAAATTTTCTGTGATTTCCATGGTGGTTTCATCAATCAACCAAAATAAATATCAGAAATGAAGAAAGCATCAACATTTGATAAGGAATTGAATGCAATAACAATATTAAGGGTTCAAGTTATAAAACCCGCCTCCAATTGAGCTTCAAAGCTCCAAGCTCGCGCCAACAATGGTGGATGAAGTTTTTGCAACTCCCCCTAGGCTCGTCCCCAAGCTTTTGGATGAAAAAGTTGGCTAGGGTTGATGAGGAGATCGAAATAAGAAGAAATCAATGATTTATTTTTTATTTCCACCATGGAATCAAGGAGAACAAAGGTCAAGGACCTTACCAATAGGTTGGGGTCGTCCTCCTGCTCCTCCACAGCTCCTTAGTCGTTTTCCAAGCAAGGGGAAATAAAAGAATCCGAAATGGCTTTTGTTTTGGCTTGGTAAAGGTACTTTTATAAGAAATTCAATGAGAGAGAAAATGCCTTATAAAAATGCATTTAATTCCAAAATTAGTGCCGCCTCTTCCCCCTTTCATTACTTGGGTACGAGGCTATCCCATTTGCCTCTTATTCCTCTCAATTATCCTCAATTTAAAGAAAATCAAATTAAGCACCTTAGATCATATTATAATAATATCCCAATTTGAGTGGATATTACTTTTCTTTATAATAATGGTGAGTGGGTTATCCACTTTCTTGAGATATTTTCGTGGCCAAGAAAAGGAACAAACGTGTTCACACTTGAGAAAACTCAACCATCTCATTTTTGGTTGAAGTCCCTTCAATTATTATATTTGTTTTTGCACTAAATTGAATTAGGGTTTCAATTAGGATTAAATCTTGATTATTTTAATATCAAGATTCTCTCTCCTCCAACTTAATTCAAATGAGGCACCCCTCTCATTTTATTTGCTCTACCTGATGACAAGAAACATTAGGGACCTTATTGAAGTGGTAATTTACATATTACACCCTGCGTTTTGGGTAAATTGCACATTACACCAAAACTAGGTTTTCGTGCACATACATTGCTTTATCAGCTCTTTCTTGGTATTTAGGCTTCCATAAGCCATACCTCAGCATCATCTTTACTCTCATGATGCTTCAACACATGAGGAACATATTATCATGCACAATTTGCACTTAAACCCCTCAACTTGGGTAATTTGCAATTTAGTCCAAAACAGGCAAAACATTGATTTCAACAATGTTCAAAAAGGACTAGAATTGCAACATAAGTTCCTCTTGAGCCCTAATTACTTTTCAAAAGATGATATTAAAAATTTAATCACATTTCTTAATCAAAATACCTAGGGTTAAAGTATAACCCAGGTCAGGGATGTTACAGTGGTAACCACGAGAGACCAGGGAAGTCCTACCTGACTAGGGAGGGATGCCAAGGGAGAGAAACAACTAAGGATCATTGGTGTGGGAGAGGAGGTTGGTGACTAGTATACCAACAAGAGGGATAGCTCCTTTCTATCTATTCTAGCGGGATTACATGAGTTCTAGTTGGTCCATATGGACTACTCTGGAGGCAGGAGTCCTTTGGGTGTTTCTAGGAGGGCAACATCAACTTGTAGTTCATGGCCAGATCAGAGGAATTGCTGCAACAGTTTTCTGAGTCTACTTTTCATGGAGGAGCACTCATACAAGTCCCTGTGCAATCCGGAGCTACACAAACACCATCTAAGATAGAGTACACATCTATAATGAAGAGGATTGTTACTGGACTTCTTCCAGGACCAGGTATATCATTTTGAAACCATCCTTCCCATTGCATTGTTATCGATGCGATCTACTAGTTAATGGGAAATATGTCGTAAAAATTTTGTTTCTACTGCCTATCTGATGTTGTATCTCCCTATGGTATTAAAGACACGTCAATTAATTATATTTTGAGATAATGGATATGATCAAATTTTAGTTTTATTGAGTTTATTTATTACATGCGATGTGATTATTTAAACTGACTGACGTGCATGTCCATATTATCACCACATAAAGAACCCAAATGAATATATAAATATATATACATATATATATACACACATATATATACACACACACACATATATATATATATATATATATATAATATATATATATATATCTATATATATATATATATATTACAAGTGTTTCCATAAAATTGGTTTTGATGTTGAATGTGAAGCATGGTTATGGCTAAAACCCCAGATCTATGTGTGCATGGTTGTGGTTATTTATTCCTATTGTTAATCGATCTACATACCGAGCCTTCCTCTTCTTTTCAAATGTAAATTAATGCTCTTCTTCCTATTTTTGCTTGAATGTAACTCGAGATTTTCTCCATATATAATGTAATAAGAAATAGGATAGTTTTAATTCATGTTTTGACGTGAGATGATGATTTGCACAAAGGTGAAATGAGCAGCTTGTGAGACGACTAGATCGACTAAACGACCGAGGAGGCTAGAAGATAGGAGGATGAACTGATTGACAGGTGGCCCATCTGATCAGATGAAGGTGTCCAGATGCTACTTTGACCTAAGAACCATACGACCATTTCAGAGGAGCCCTCACCTCCTGGTTCAAGAGTTGAACCAATCAACCTAAATTGGTTCGAGCATAGATCCTCACCAACAATAGGTTGTATATTATGTGGACCATAGGTTGTAGTAATTCCATGTGGCTCCAAGGAATTACATTATCATGGCCATAATCATCACTTGTGTGCTTTATTTATTACATGTTGTCATTTGTGGTTATAGCATGTATATGATACATACTATATATGTGGTGATTGGATAAAGTATATGTGTATATATACCAAACCCCTAAAATAAAATATTAATTCTTAGATGCTTTCCATAAGAAACACAAATGAAAAGCATGATTGACCAAGCATGGGCATGTCCTAGTGTGGTGCTCCATCTATATCATGGAAGTGTGATGATAGGTATGTGGGTCTACTTTAGCATGGTGCATATTTATTGTAATGACCCCGCCTCCCGGTAACCCCCAATTAAGGGAGACCCGAAGGTTAGAGCCGTTATTCAATTAACAGGATCAAAGGTTCGACAAATAATCAATAACAATTAATAAACATTACCAACTAAATTGAAAACTGGTATAAAGTAAAACTTTTCTTACCTTGGAAAAACTGGGATTTCTAAACTTCTATCCATGAAGATGCTAAACTAACTAATCCTCCTATGCACGTTATTTCTCAGTTAATTCCACATCTGCCACTTTACTGTTTGTTCTTTTCATTTGTACCTAAAATGTCGACAAACAAAACGTCAGTCAGCTGAAGCTGGTATGTGGGGGAAACAATAATTGTGCAACTATGCTAAGAATGTAATCAACCAAATATCATTTAACAACCAAGATTACATTTTAAGAAATACTACTCAATCCTTGCCTATCCCCTTTCTCTGTAACGTCCCTGCAGTGGACATGGATACCACCTCTCTCATATGGTAGATCCTTACCCCCATGGCTCTACCACATAGGTAGCCAATACCTAGGGTTATGGAGTCGCACGGTCCTACCCAAAGGTAGACCAATCCCTGACTCATGATGACTTGATGGACCTTCCCCATTGGTAGCCATTTACTAAGTCATTTAATGACCTGATGGACCTACCCATTGGTAGCCATTTACTAGGTCAATCTATACAGCTACAGAGGGGGCTAGGATCTGAGCTAGTAGGCACATCTCTTATGTGATAGTCATATTCACATTATAATTTGCATGAATTAAATCCAACCAACAGTTTAATTTAATTCGTCGATAAAACCTCAAAAATCCTCGGGAATCTAATTCGGGATATTCATATGCGTAACCACATACCTGTACATATAGATTCAGGTGAAGGAATAATCCAAACAACAACGATCATGCAAGAATTCAATATGATCTTGAAACAATTATAAAATTTCCTTTTATTACTCATGTCATTAAGATCTATTAAATCTAACTCGCCTCTTAGTGCTTCTAGTCCACTTTTAGGGTTTCCATTGCAATTAGGGTTTCCCGTCATCATTTATTATTTTAAACCCTAATTTAACACAATTGACCACAAACCATAATTATTTCCACATCTAATTATCAATTCCGAATTAAAGGCATAATTAACCATTAATCAAGCTCATTAAGCCTCTTTTTATTAAAGCTACTATTTTTATCCTTTTAATCCATGACAATATCATTATATGTATTTATCATTAATTCATAGTTCATTATGATCCATTTCACATATGAACTCGATTTGCAATTAATTCCACCTTTTATTCATGACAAAACCCTAATTACCACATTTAGGGTATTTATCCACAAATTTGGAACTTTAATTCTCAAAATAGCTTAGATTCAGCATATTCCAACTTTAATCCTGAAATTAATCAATTAAAGCCATTGATAGTCAAATTAGTCAACATTAGGGCTTCAAGGCCCATTAAAGTATATTCATGCATATGAAACTCTAAATTAACTAATTACGTGCAAAATACATCATTTTCGATCTTAATGTATCTCTTTATGATTAACAGGTTAATATCAACATTAACCATCCATTAAACCGTACCAATCACATTAATTCATTCAAGTGTATAAATTACACTACTTTTCGAATTGCAATCCGAAAAAGTCTTCAATTATATTTTTATTGCATTCCCCATGTTCTGTTGAGCAAAATTCATATATTATGCGTATTCATCCGAGCTACGGTTCATTAGATATGAATTTTGCAAAAATACTTACTTTTAGGCCAATGAGGAGGTGCCACGTCGTCCGTTTCTCATGCAATGCGATCAATTTAAAAACATAACCAAGTTACCATTATACCCCCGTGTAAGTTATTTCTTCCTCGGCCCACAGAGGGGCAATTTTGTCCAATGTGCTTGCTGCTTCTTCTTCCTCCTCGCGTGGCCAACAGTTGCGCCGCCTTGCAGCCCTAGACACCATTTTGCAGCAACCTCATGTGCGCTCCTTCCTTTCCAAGGTCCGGCGACCATCGGGGATGTTTCCCCCACCTTCGTCTGCCCTTGGCGCTCAGTTAGGTACCTCCATTTGCAGCGATGGCAGCCTGTTTGGCATGGATATGCCTGCTGCGCGTAGCTGCCGTAGCAGCAGTGCTGCGACTACTGCTACCAGCCTAGGGCAGGGCCGTGATGGCGAAGCCCCTGCCCAAACTCATGGGCATCCATCCTCCATCCCGACTACACACGATCACTCACTGCGCATGAGTTAGAGCCTTCTTCACATGTTAGGGTTTGAACGTGGAAGAACAAGAAGAGGAAGAAGAGATACACGTGAGATCTCTTTTGGGACTCGAACCAGAAGGGAAACCCCTTATATAGGGGAGGTCATGAAGTCCCCAAGTTGGGTATTCATGAATCGAAGAGTTCCTTTCCAACTAGGAAACCAAATCCTTCAATAAAAAGTAGCCTTCTCTCTCTTCTTTATCTTTTGATTTTTCCTTTTTCTTCCAAAAATGAAAATTCCTTCCCTTATTCTCTTTAGTCTTTGCTTTTAAACCATTGATCACAAAATCATGATTTCCTTTAGTAGAAAATACCACTTTTAAACAAAGTCACAAAAATCATTAATAATGTATTACATTATTCTTTTATTTTGCTTTATTGGTACTTTTTCTTTCCTCTTTCTTTATTGGGAATCCTTGGATCCCAAGAAACTATATTATTTCGAATCCTTTTTATTGGATACTCATTACCCTTCTAGATGCATCTAAATGCATTATTCTTCATTATCATGTGTATTTCTTATTAAAATATTTCTTTTTGAGGATTTCTCTTTATTTCTCTTTGATTTTCCTCATTGGTATTCCATTTATCATTAGAAGTCCTTGGCATATGAAAGTCCACCAAGAATAACTCAATTATACATCTTTTCACATATTTTCCACATTTCACCAATGTTTTCAATTTCTTTCTTAATAAAGAAATACTTATTGGATCTTTTCTTTTATTATTGCCCTTTCTTTGCAATATTGGATTCCTTGGCACCCAAGGAACCTAAGGGAACGAAATCCATCCTTGGATTACATTCTTTTGCCTTCTAGAGGTTTCCATATCTTTCTTTTCTCGAATTCTTAATTAATGGAATTTCCTTGTTATTGGGCCCAATAGTCAATAAAGCCCACAAATAAACCAACAAGGCTATTTTAAATGAAATACATGCATTCAATCACAAGACATCATTATTTGGCCATTTATCTTTGTTATGAGAAATTATATTTCTCACCAAAGGAACCCAAAATTTGGGGTTGTAACATCCTTCCCCTCTTATAGGAATTTTTCCCTCAAAATTCCACCAAGCAAACAAACAATTTAGGATAAGCCTCTCATATGTCCATCATGGCTCCCATGTGGCCTTACCATTTCCAAGGTGCTTCCTACGAACCTTTATCATCTCATATTCTTCCATCTGAGTTCTTTCTTACCTTGGCATATTGTACCCTCATAGGTGACTCAGGACATTTCAGCCTCTCAAAAGCTGAATAGGTTCAGGGCTTAGCACATGACTTGGGTTCCTCACATAGTGCTCTAGATCAGACTAATGGAACTCATTACTCAGCATGTTATCCTGAGGGCAAGGCTAAACACAACTATCTCCACCAGTCCATCTCAAATGGACGCATATATCAGGGACTTAGCTTTCTCAACTGTAGCTTAGAGGGGTCGGATTGTCACATCACATATGCTCCCACAGTGAACTGCATGTCAGTCTGCTTTGCATCAGCTCGTGACTCATGACACCTCTAGACTCTCTCTTAGCCATTGCACGATCAAAGTGACTTCATCTGCACACACTGTGGTTCTTTTCTGACCTTCGCGAGGCCTCCTTCACCAACATCATCTTAATGAAGTGGTGACCGATACATCCTCCCTATAAAACTTATTTCATCCCAATAAAGGTTATGGTGGTTAACATAGCATCTTAAGAATCGTCTCTATGTATCACCCTGAATGAGCACACATGCTCTCATCAGACCCTCTAGTCTGGATCATACTTTCCATTAGTATGGGGTGATAAATTGTACTATCATCGAGTTCTTCATGTATCTACTTCCACCTCATGGAAGTAAACCTTGGTCATAGCCAAGAAATTTTGAACTCGCATCATGACGTAGTTGAATCATCTCTCTTTCTCTTATGTAGTTCAACAAAACCTATCTCTTGACAGTACTCTTTCTTTCTCATGTCATCTAGGTAAGGCGATCTACCATAACCCATATTGCATCTTGACATTCCTTGGTCTAGGGGAGACTCACAACATCCATAGTGATGAACTCCCATCCCCCCTCGGGAACTCTTTATACTTTATATCCATGCACTGGGTTACTGGTGTTCGTCCTTCACCTCCTATCATGCATGGCAACATACCACATGCAACTTCACCTTAGACATCCAAAATACTACTGTCACTTACTATCTTTTGTAGTATTACGATGTTTAGTGATCTTAAAACCATGATCTCCGATATGTCATGATTCCTTAAGATTGATACCTCAGAAACCCTAAACCACTCTCATTAGGGTTTTACTACCTTCCTATCCAAAGAAGGGTATCTAGGGTTCTACAACCATCCTTCTACCTCATCAAGGACTAGGCTAGCTATCTAGACAACCCCTAATCTTGTTCAACAGATCTCGTAGGTCTGAGGGTTAGCCAAACTTATCTATTTTTCTCGACTTAAGGTTATCCTAGAAACATCAACTTCTTCTAGCTTCCAGCTAAACTAGGCAGCTATATCTCAACCAAAGCATTCGTTACCACTTCTTAGCCTTAGGTGTTATGTATTGTTGAGGACATACACCTCCCTATTTTATACTTATCATCTCATATCAAACTCTAAGTTTGTCTTCATCAAGAAACTCTAATCTCATACTAATGGTGATCAAACTCAACCTTGTATCACTTGCAAAATCCACATAGCTCATGCTAAAAACATCCTTATAAGATGACTACCTTATCTCTCTTAGTGTTTGTAAACCATCCTTGTATCATTCCTTCCACAAAGGTATATTATCATCTCTATCCTCATACCTTGTATCAACGTTCCAACTTACCTCATCTTTATCCTTGGTGTATTGGCATGCGAACTGTCCTATCTCTCCCTCCCATAACAAGAAGAAATAAGCATTTGGCGGTCGTCCAAATACAAAGTTCTTCCCATTCCAGGAGTAGAGATGGTACATCCCACCTTGCTAGTACACCTTTAAAACTAAGTTGAAACGTGCAACTTATGTCTCTACTTCTCAGTCGTCTTGATATCAAAGTTACTTCCATGGAAATTGGTCTCGAACCTACTTGGGTTACTACACAATCCTTGGTCATCTCCTCTAGGTATATAGGGTGCCAGAACTATTGGGGTCATCCCTCTTCCCTCATGCATCAGAGAGTGCCCTACTCATCTGCCCTTTGGGTCCCATGAGTTTATGAAGGTGATCAATCTCCTAACCCATGGCCCTCAGACAATGATAGTTGTTTCCTCCCGACCCTATGGTCATGTGCAACTAGGGAATTAGGAAACTCCTTCTTCCATCGGACTTATCCCTACCTGACCTTAAGATAGACTTAGGATTCCATTATTGTACATGTTCAACTTAGAACCTTACCCAATCCTTCATCATCTCTCTGCATCCATGACTAACTTTCATCCCTTCATAGGGGTCATGGCAAACTACCTACCTTGGTCAGGCCCCATATCGATTACCTCCATGGTAACACATCCACATGCACATAGAGATGGTTATCTATGGGTCTATAAGTTCGTTCTTATGCCATGTACTCTTCACTTAGCTTCTCAAGATCCTACAAAACCTCGTTATGTTACCTCAACACCAACCAAAACTGGTATACACCCTACCAAAGGGTCCCTCTCCCAGGATGGGAGGAAACTACAACTTTTGACAACAAGGTCACAACTGTCCTTAGGGTTTACATTCACATGAGCATGCCTAACTCGACAACTACTAAGGCACAAGCGAACCTTCAAAACCATGCTAGGTTGCACTTGTTCTCATCCTCAACATTACATCAACTTAGTTGTGAGGGGTTCATCAAACATACCCTTACCTTAAGGGGTTTTCATTACCTCTACACATGGGGAGTACCATGCTTGAAACTATAGAGACTCAAATCTCATCATAAGCATCGGGTACACCACTTCCCCTCTTAGGCCTAGGAACCCTATGTTCACCTTTGGGTATCCAACTACATGCTCAAACTTTTAACCACGACTCAAACATGTCCAAGGTATGTCATGCACTTCCTTGTCATTCTTCTATTTGAGTACATCTCCGAGTCGAGTCCTCCCCAAGGACAAACAACAAGGTACAAGGCCTCATAAACTATTACTAAACCCTCTTTTGGATCTAAGGCACTCTTTATCTCATCAAGCAGGTAAACACTTATACCCTGGGTACTAGAAGCATTGTCCTCTCCCTAGGGTTTGGTTCCTCTAAAGGCAACCAAGATATCATCAGCCTCCAGGGATCAAGCATAAGGCAACCACTATCATCCACTTAGGTCGCATCATTCTCGACTCCCCACTATTCCTCATGTTTCAGGGTTTTAGGCTTCCAACCTCCCTGTTGGGGTTCTGCTTCCTCTCGCTAGAGCTAATTCCACCCCCAACTATACGTACGAGAGGTCCCTTCTCCATGAAGGCTCATGCTCACAAGCATACCCTTATGTGGTTGAAGCCTATGCTCAACTCATGTTTGGCTCAAGAGCATCCATACCCCTTTCATAAGCCATCCATCATGATCTTCTAACCATGATTCATCAAGCTATACCCTACTCTCCTAAGCCCATAGGGTAACTATAGGTTCTCTAACCTCATCCACGAAGGAGCTATCCTTTGCTATGGCATGCACGACCCTCTCCAGGGTTGGGTCGCCAAAGGTACTAGGTCATCTACCTTTAATGGAGGTCTCTACCTCCAAGACTAACTCTCTCTACTCGTCCTCCTAATAAGAGATATATCCTCAGGCCTCTCCTGAGGGCGATTACAACTTGTATCATACGACCTAAGCATGTATCTATTCTTTAGTTTGCACTTAATCTATTAAGCTTATGTCCATGACATCTTATTTACATGCTTTTCATTAATTTGGTGGAGGATTCCTTAGACCATATTAACTTTACCCATACCTCAAGAGGGTGCAGAGAAGAGAGAAAACCCTAATCCTTAAGGTCCTTAATAGAATTTGAGTTGAGAAGGGATGAACAAGATGAAAGCGTCCTAAAGGTATCTTATTTTGAGTCATACCCTAAGACATCGACCATGCAGTCACACAATCTGGGAGTCCTCATATTCCGACTAGCAGTGCGGAGGAAAATATTGCCAACCCCCAGACGTGATCCTTTTATAGACACCTTAGTCTTTCGGAAAATCCTCTAATAACTCCCTTAGTTTCTACAGAATTTGTAAAATTTAATAATTATTAAAGATTAATTGAGGAACCTATGCTCTGATACCAATTGTAATTACCCCGCCTCCCGGTAACCCCCAATTAAGGGAGACCCCTTATTCAATTAATAGGATCAAAGGTTAGACAAATAATCAACAACAATTAATAAACTTTACCAACTAGACTGAAAACTGGTATAAAGTAAAACTTTTCTTACCTTGGAAAAACTAGGATTTCTAAACTTCTATCCATGAAGATGCTAAACTAACTAATCCTCCTATGCACATTATTTCTCAGTTAATTCCACATCTGCCACTTTACTGTTTGTTCTTTTCATTTGTACCTAAAACGTCGAAAAACAAAACGTCGGTCAGCCGAAGCTGGTATGTGGGGGAAACAATAATTGTGCAACTATGTTAACAATGTAATCAACCAAATATCATTTAACAACCAAGATTACATTTTAAGAAATACTACTCAATCCTTGCCTATCCCCTTTCTCTATAACGTCCATGTAGTGGACATGGATACCACCTCTCTCATATGGTAGATCCTTACCCCCATGGCCCTACCACACAGGTAGCCAATACCTAGGGTTATGGAGTCACATGGTCCTACCCAAAGGTAGACCAATTCCTGACTCATGATGACTTGATGGACCTACCCCATTGGTAGCCATTTACTAAGTCATTTAATGACCTGATGGACCTACCCATTGGTAGCCATTTACTAGGTCAATCTATATAGCTACAGAGGGGACTAGGATCTGAGCTAGTAGGCACATCTCTTATGTGATAGTCATATTCACATTATAATTTGCATGAATTAAATGCAACCAACAGTTTAATTTAAGTCGTCGATAAAACCTTGAAAATCCTCAGGAATCTAATTCGGGATATTCATAGGCGTAACCACATACCTGTACATGTAGATTCAGGTGCAGGAATAATCCAAACAACAACGATCATGCAAGCATTCAATAAGATCCTGAAACAATTATACAATTTCCTTTTATTATTCATGTCATTAAGATCTAATAAATCTAGCTCGCCTCTTAGGGTTTCTAGTCCACTTTTAGGGTTTCCATTGCAATTAGGGTTTCCCTTCATCGTTTATTATTTTAAACCCTAATTTAACACAATTGATCACAAACCCTAATTATTTCCACATCTAATTATCAATTCTGGATTAAAGGCATAATTAACCATTAATCAAGCTCATTAAGCCTCTTTTTATTAAATCTACTATTTTTATCCTTTTAATCCATGACAATATCATTATATGTATTTATCATTAATTCATAGTTCACTATGATCCAAATCACATATGAACCCGATTTGCAATTAATTCCACCTTTTATTCATGAGAAAACCCTAATTACCTCATTTAGGGTATTTATCCACAAATTAGGAACTTTAATGCTCAAAATAGCTTAGATTCAGCATATTGCAACTTTAATCATGAAATTAATCAATTAATGCCATTGATAGTCAAATTAGTCAACATTGGGGTTTCAAGGCCTATTAAAGTATATTCATGCATATGAAACTCTAAATTAACTAATTACGTGCAAAATACATATTTTTCGATCTTAACGTATCTCTTTATGATTAACAGGTTAATATCAACATTAACCATCCATTAAACCCTACCAATCACATTAATTATATCAAAAATAGGGTTTCTTAACCATTAATTCATTAAAGTGTATAAATTACACTACTTTTCGAATTGAAATCCGAAAAAGGCTTCAATTATATTTTTATTGTATTCCTCGTGTTCTGTTGAGCAAAATTCATATATTATGCATATTCATCCAAGCTACGGTTCATTAGATACGAATTTTGCAAAAATACTTACTTTTAGGCCAATGAGGAGGCGCCACGTCGTCTGTTTCTCAAGCAATGCGATCAATTTGGAAACATAACCAAGTTACCATTATACCCCCACGTAAGTTGTTTCTTCTTCAGCCCACGGAGGGGCAATTTTGTCCAATGTGCTTGCTGCTTCTTCTTCCTCCTCGTGTGGCCAATAGTAGCGCTGCCTTGCAGCCCTAGACGTCGTTTTGCAGCAACCTCATGTGCACTCCTTCCTCTCCAAGGTCCGGCGACCATCAGGGATGTTTCCCCCACCTTCGTCTACCCTCAGCGCTCAGCTGGGTACCTCCATTTATAGCGATGGCGGCCCGTTTGGCCTGGATATGCCTGCTGCACGTGGCTGTCGTAGCAGCAATGCTGCGACTACTGCTACCAGCCTAGGGCAGGGCCGTGATGGAGAAGCCCCTCCCCAAACTCGTGGGCATCCATCCTCCATCCCGACTACACACGATCACTCGCTGCGCATGAGTTAGAGCCTTCTTCACATGTTAGGGTTTGAATGTGGAAGAACAAGAAGAGGAAGAAGAGATACGTGTGAGATCTCTTTTGGGACTCGAACCAAAAGGCCAACCCCTTATATAGGGGAGGTCATGAAGTCCCCAAGTCGGCTGTTCATGAATCGAAGAGTTCCTTTCCAACTAGGAAACCAAATCCTTCAATAAAAAGTAGCCTTTTCTCTCTTCTTTATCTTTTGATTTTTCCTTTTTCTTCCAAAAATGAAAATTCCTTCCCTTATTCTCTTTAGTCTTTTCTTTTAAACCATTGATCACGAAATCATGATTTCCTTTAGTAGAAAATACCACTTTTAAACAAAGTCACAAAAACCATTAATAATGTATTACATTATTCTTTTATTTTGCTTTATAGGTATTTTCTCTTTTCTCTTTCTTTATTGGGACTCCTTGGATCCCAAGAAACTATATTATTTCGAAATCCTTTTTATTGGATACTCATTACCCTTCTAGATGCATCTAAATGCATTATTCTTCATTATCATGTGTATTTCTTATTAAAATATTTCTTTTTGAGGATTTCTCTTTATTTCTCTTTGATTTTCCTCATTGGTATTCCATTTATCATTAGAAATACTTGGAATACGAAATTCCACAAAGAATAACTCAATTATACATCTTTTCACATATTTTCCACATTTCACCAATGTTTTCAATTTCTTTCTTAATAAAGAAATACTTATTGGATCTTTTCTTTTATTATTGCCCTTTCTTTTCAATATTGGATTCCTTGGCACCCAAGGAACCTAAGGGTACGAAATCCATCCTTGGATTACATTCTTTTGCCTTCTAGAGGTTTCCATATCTTTCTTTTCTCGAATTCTTAATTAATGGAATTTCCTTGTTATTGGGCCCAATAGCCAATAAATCCCACAAATAAACCAACAAGGCTATTTTAAATGAAATACATGCATTCAATCACAAGACATCATTATTTTCCCATTTATCTTTATTATGAGAAATTATATTTCTCACCAAAGGAACCCAAAATTTGGGGTTGTAACATTTATCATGTTGACTTTTGGGTCAGTCTTAAATAGGAAATCTTAATTGGATTAAGCATCTAGAAGCATGCAAATGATCGATGACAAGGAGTTGTGTGTATCATCTATCAAGAGTTGCATATGATGCAATACACAAAAGTTACCTACCAGATAGAATCAAGTTGTGCGTGACAGCTCTAACTGGCTCATGATTTTGATAATATTTGGCTTTTGTCTTACTAGGAGATTGTACGTTACAATCTTCCAAATTGATACAAGTGGGTTATCAATTTTAACAATATAGTGGAAGCAATAATAATTAAAAACCTAATTAATATCGTCAAAATTATCAAATCAAACCAAATAAAAAATGATTTGAAAAGGTTGCAATATTTCTTTGTAGAATCAAATGTCAAACGCAAAACACGTTCAAATTGTGATCAGTCCTTTAGAAGGAACAAATGGGATAAAGTTCCACAATTGGTTAAGGATTTTTAGAATGTTGTCATCAATGAGCGAAAGCTCTATGTCTTTGATAGAGTAATGCTACAGGATCCCACTCCAGTGGCAGCTAAGTCTAAATGGATGCTTATTGGAAGCATGTCAATGATGCCATAGACATCAGACTAACAAATGCTCTGTTGTATGAACTGTGAGTTACATGAACAACATGAAGAACATGGACATTCTTGAGATGGTAACATATCTTAAGAATCATGTATGGAAAAGAAGGTATAATGTCTCTAAAGTGATAATTCAGTGGAAATTAACAAAGGGAGGTCTAGTAGAACCAATTGTGCTCAATATGATTGGACATGTGGAAAGACTAGAATTTATCTTGAGTCAAGAATTGACCATGAATATGGTTATGCAAGCATTGAATGAATCAAATAGTCAGTTTATTAAATGCTTGGCATGTTGATATCAAAGAAAGTAAGAAGAATGACAAATATGTGATGATGATCAGTGAAAGTGAGTCATAGGGAAAAGGCAAGGTTAAGAAGTGTCCTGAGGGTAAGCTGAAGTCCAAGTCTTCCACACTCAAGTTATTGTAAAGGGTAAGTGTAAAAGGAATCTCTCCTTTTCACTTAAAGGTTAAAGAAAAGAAAGTGTCACCATTGTCACTTGTTTGGACATTGGAAAGAACTATCCTCCTTATAGAGGATCTCAGAAAGAAGATGAAGATAGAAATCTCTTCTTTAAGACCTAAGAAGGAGTAAGCTAGAACTATGCAGAGCAAGGGTTGATGTCTCTATAGTTGGGAGTTGTCATTCATGGGAACATAATAGAATCAGTGAATTTCTATTATGCACCTGCCATTAATGAAAACATCATATGTGTTGTATGACAAGATCATTATGTTTCATTTTAAAAAATATGATACTTTATGGAAATTCCCTATGTCTCAAAAACTATAGTTGATAGCTAAAAAGAAAAATGTGTATGACACATATACAGAATGGCTTGATAACTCAAGCAAACTAAATACCTATAGTACTGTCATTTTGAGCACATAAAAAGGAAAAATCATTTCTAGAATCTATATGATGGTTATCTTGACTCTTTTTGGTTATTGAACCAATAGAGACATGCATGTCTTATTTGTTGAGAAACATGACAAAAAGCATCTTCACTAGATTTAGTGGGAGATCGACTATTCCATGAGGACTAGTACATACTGATGTGCATAGCCCTTTTAGAATAAATTCTAAAGGTAGTTACAAATACCTCATTATATTTACTGATGTGATAAGTAGATATTAAAATTTGTATTTAATGAAATACAAGTACGAATGTCTTGAAATGTTCAAGGTGATTACAAATCAAGTATGTAACTCGCTTTTTAAAGTATTAAGATACATTGATGTGATCAATATTGAAATATTTTTTGCAAGAGTTTGAGAACCTTCTGGAGAGACTATGATAGTGCATCACAATGAACTCCACCTAAAACATATTGATGTATCATAAAAAGGTATCACACCCTATTAAGTCATGGTGACAACAAAATCTAGATGGGCTTATACGTTCTTTCGAGCACATATTTTATAGTAAAACAATGTATCATGTAAATTGGTTCAAATGACACCATATGATATATGGCATGGGAAGTGTCTCGATATGTCTTTTATAATGATTAGGATTGAAATCTTATATAAGCAAATAGTTTCTTAAAAAAATTGAACCACAAATCACTTGAATGTTATCTTATTGAATACAACTTAAATTCCAATCTGACAAAAAAGGGTTTTTTGCTAGCATGGCTGAATTCTTAAATGGACACTAGTTCTAATGGAATTAGTGGGAGTAAAAGTAGAACATTAAATGTTAAAGACAAACAAGAAAACATTGAACGTAAAGAGGTACAATATAAATAAGGAGAATCACTAGTTGTTGTGGAATCTCAAATTCCTTATGTAAAAAACACTACTCATAGTTCTAGTAGAACACACCTTGAGTTTGAAAGATTATGATATCTTATGACTCAAGAAGGCAGTAAGTTGATCATTGAGATGAGTCAACAACCTACCTAGAAACTATTGATGGACCAGAATTTGAGAAATGGCTTCAGGCCATGGGATCAAACATGGACTCTGTGCAAATCGAGAAGGTATGGCCTTCTTGGATCCAGCTCAAGGCGTTAAACTAATAGGGTGCAATTGTGTTCATATAAGAAGACAAACATGGAGCAGTAAATTTCTTGAAAAGAGTTTCAAACTAGTTCAAGGTGTTCAACATGACGAAGTCTTTTCACCAGTTACCATGGTTAAATCCATCTGGATCATGCTTGTTGATGCATCTTAGCATGACTGTGAGATTTCACATATGGATGTTAAAACCACATTCCTTAGTTGGAATAATTGTGAGGATGTGTACTACTACTTTCCTTGCTAGGTTTTTATAAATCATAGAGATGGAATATTCTATTTAACAAGATAGTCAAAGGGTTTGACATGAATGAAGGTGGAATATGTGACTACTAAAGATTTAGTGGGACCATATTTATATTCCACATAATGATGTGGAGTAACAACCTTGGCCTATAAATGTCAAAACCTGGCAAGGAAAGTAATTGTACAAAGAGGAGATGTGAAAATTGCAAAATACTGACTTAAAGAAAATGTTGCTAAACCATAAACTAAACCATTATCATAGCAAGAATCATGATTTTCATGTTAGGTCACCTAGGATAAGATTCGTGGATGATTGGTTCTAAGTGGAAGTGGGAGTTCATTGGTGTGTATTCCTAGAGATCCAGTCATATGATGATTGTAATGGCATAACATATAAATGATTTGATTAATAACGAAGGCAAGCTTTTAATTTATTTTGTATATTCAGTTATGGGATAATGAATAACATAATAAATGTCTAGAGAATGAAATTACTCTATGATGTATGTCTTCAGGTTGAGGACCTAAACAATTAGATCATACAGATTCTAAGAATATATACATTCTTTTTATATCCTTGATCGGTTGTTAATGTGGAAGGTTGATAGACAACAACAACACATTAGACCAGAGTGTGAGTTAGTTGATGAAAGAGTCTTATTAGTCATGATAATACAATATCAAATGAAGAACACATATACATGTTAGGGAACGGTGTATTAGAAAGACCCAAAATGAGACTGACACATGGTATCCATCATAATGGAAGTCATAGTTAGCTCTCACAATGATGGTGGTGGTTTTGGTTCCTAGACCTAAAATCACTACACTCATCACATGTCAATCGGTACAATGTGACATCATCAAATGCAATCCTAAAACATGGGTTGTTACAAAGGTGAGGATTGTGTGACTTTGATACATGGGGACTGACTGTGAGTGACAAACATGTGATTTGTCCCTCCTATAGGTGTATGATATACTCGACCACTTGATTAGCAAGAGTGACAAAAGCATGGCCATGTGCATGTGAGTCAATATGAGATATTGAACATACACATGTCTCAAACATTCTACTTTGGTTCAAGAAACAAGATTGAATGATAATTAGGGTGACTTCTCCATGCCTCTAGTTAAATTTGGATATCAGTGACAAAGGAACTATACAAACAATTTAGAAGCATACATAGATTGTAATATGAAGTTCCTCCCTAACTTTCCATTCATTTGGGTAGTACTAATGTGTGACTAGACACCACTCACTTCTTATGATGTCATAAATTTTTATGGACATGCACTGAGAATGTGATATGGAACATATAGGGTCACCGACATAGGAAATCATTTAGAAGAGGAGTTTGATCTTGAATGACAATTCAATTGATTACTAAAGTGTTTAGGTACTCAATTCATGAAACAAATCATCTGAATGTGTTGTATATAATACTAGACGACCATTTCACAAAGTGATACAACCATTTGGAGTACCATATGACCACCTAAAGAGTTGAGATGGCCGTTTGGGACATCAAGCTTATTGGAAATCAAAGTGGCTTAGTTCTGCCTTGTGAACTGACCAGTTCAATCTATTGAACCAATCGGTTCAGATGGACTCACTAGATGGGCGTCTGGGTGAGCAATATGGGTGTCTTGCATGGGTGAGATATCTCAGTGGATGGAATGAAGGTTTTGGATGTTTTTCAAACCTTTTTTGATTGCACATTACTTGTTGTGCAAGGAATTAATATGTGATATTAATTGGAATCAAATTGCCAAATTTGTGTGTGATTGGGAAACTATAAGAAAACCATATCCCAGTGTGAGATGACCATCACGCATACCAGATGACCATGTAGATGTGCTAGACAATTGTATCGACTGTCACATGTTGCAAAAGTTTGAGAATTGTTGCAAAAACTTAAGATCTTCTGATTCTTTCCACTCCCGCATTGACAGGGAACCTGGACCCAAACCCCACTTATAGATAGAGGGGTATTGGGGGCTTCCCAGAACACAAAACTAACAATTGAGAATCAATTCTTCTAACAAATGTTGTCCTCTATGATTGTGGTAGCTAGAAGAGCCTTGGCAAGTCCTACCCAACTAGGGAGGGATAACTAAGAGAGTGAAACAACTATGGATCATTATTGTGGGAGAGCATGCTGGTGATGTAACGACCCCACCTCCCGGTAACCCCAAATTAAGGGAGATCGAAAGGTCAGAGCGGTTAACCCATAACCCGGATCAAAGGTTTGACAAATAATAAATAACAATTAATAAACTTTACCAACTAAACTAAAAACTGGTATAAAATAAAACTTTGCTTACCTTTTTAAAATTGGGACTTCTAAACTTCTAAACATGAAGATACTGATCTAACTAATCCTCCTGTGTGCGTTAATGCCCATTTAATTACACATGCCACTTTACTGTCTTTTCCTTTCATTGTACCTAAAATGTCGACAAACAAAACGTCGGTCAACAAGAACCTGATATGTGGGGGAAACAATAATTGTGCAACTCTGTTAACAATGTAGTCATCCAAATCTCATTTAACATCCAAAATTATGTTTGAAGCAATACTACTCAATCCTTGCCTATCCCCTATCTCTGTGTTGTCCCTACAGTGGACATGGATAATACCTCTCTCATATGGTAGATCCTTACCCCCATGGCCCTACCACACAGGTAGACAATACCTAGGGTTATGGAGTCACATGGCCCTACCCAAAGGTAGCCCAATCCCTGACTCATGATGACTTGATGGTCCTACCCCATTGGTAGCCATGCACTAAGTCATTCAATGACCTGATGGGCCTACCCCATTGGTAGCCATGTACTAGGTCAATCTATTAGGCTACAGAGGGGACTGGGATCTGAGCTAGTAGGCACATTTCTTATGTGATAAACAAATTCACATTATAATTTGCATGAATTAAATTCATCAAACAATTAATTCAAGCCACGATGTAAACATCGATAAAATCCTCAGAAAACTAATGCGGGATAATCATAAGTGTAACCACATACTGTCAGGTAGACTCAGATGCAGGAATAGTCCAAACAAGCAAGTACATCGTTCATATCCTGAAATATACGTCCAATTTCCTTTTTATCAAAAACTATCCAAACAATCTTGCTACTTATGGTTTCTATTCCTTTTTAGGGTTTATTACTCTTTTTAGGGTTTACTTTGCGATTAGGGTTTCACTTCATTTACTATTTCAAACCCTAGTTCTATTGAATTACTTATAAACCCTAATTTTGGATTAAAGGCATACTTAAACATTAATTAAGCCCATTATGCCTCTTTTATATTAAAACTACCATTTTTATCCTTTTAATCCATGGCAAGATCATTATACTCATTTATCGTCAATCTATAGTTCATTATGGCCTAATTCACAAATGAACTCTATATATCATTAAATCCACCATTTATCCATTAGAAAACCCTAATTACTATATTAAGGGTATTTACCCATAATTAGGAACATAGAACCATCATTTAACACCTTTAATATCTATTAGGTTGCAATTACTCAATTTCATCAATTAAGTGTTATGAACTGAACCCTAATTCTCCATTATCTTCAGTAAGGATTCTTTAATCCAACTTATGTTCAAGAATCACTATATTTCAGTTGTATACTGGATATTTTCAAATTATAACCACTAAAACTCATGTTTTCCCAAATTAGGGTTTTTCTCCCATTAAACTATGTTCATGATCACAAAAACCCTAAAAGCAACATATTAATCATCCTTTTATGATTTTACTCTTTTCTTTACTCTTAACAGGTTTACTTTGATCAAAAACCAAAATCAAGATTCATCATGATTGCTTTTATCTCTTTCTAGGGTTTTTCCATTACTTAATGCATTAAAAGATGAAAAAACCCTATACATCTTGAAAATAATTTACAAATAGGCACTACTATCATTTTTATCATGTACTATGCATTTTTCTGATCAAAAAGCACTACTTATTTTCATTTTTCGGCCAAAGGATCTATTTTTAACGATTTATACAAGATTTCACCTTTTTCTTGAATATTGGGCAGAGGAGCGATTTACTTTGTTAATTCGGTAAAATGGGAGCTGTTGGATCCTCAGTCATCTTTGACTGACCGAGATCACACGGCTTGCGATGCTTGCGCCAACTAGCGGCTGGTTTGCAACCGCGGCAGACCAGGGCCGTTGATCCACACCCTGGGTCCACGATGGACATCGATCGGAGGGGTTCTGCTCTTCATCCCTGGCTTGATCCATCAACAGGCTACACGGCGATGCCACAAGGAGAGCTCCTCAGAGATAATTAATTTCTTCAACTCAGATCAGTAGGGAACGGGCGAAGGTACCATCTTGGTCCGTTAGGGAAAAACAAGTTGAGAGGGGTCTATATATATATATATATATATATATATATATGTGTGTGTGTGTGTGTGTGTGTGTGTGTGGGAGGGTCTAGGGATGGCTCCCCCAACCTACCGCCGAGCCTTGTCCTGATGGGATTTAGGCATTTCTCGAAACAACCAGAAAACCTAACAAAACTAGGTCTAAAAGGTGCGGAATTCTCTCCCAAATCCACTAGAACCCAACCAGAAAACCTTTTAACGTTAGGAATCCTTTGGATACTAAAATCCACCAAGATAACTCAATTATACCTTTTTCCACATGTTTTCCACATTTTATCATTATTCTCAATTTCTTTCTTAATAAAGAAATACTTAATTAATCTTTTCTTTTCTTATTGCTTTTTCTTTGCAACTTTGGACTCCTTGGAACCCAAGGAACCCATGTGGCACGAAATCCAACTTTGAATTATATTATTTTGCCTTCTGGAGGTTTCCACACCTTTCTTTTCTCAAAAACTTAATTATTCACTTACTAATTGAATTTCCTTGTTATTGGGCCCAATAGCCAATAAAGCCCACAAAGCAATCATCAAGGTTATTGTAATGAAATTCATGTAGTCAATCTTTATTTGTTCATTTATCTTTAATATGAGAAATTACATTTCTCAGCAAATGAAACCAAAATTTGGGGTTGTAACAGGTGACTAGTACACCAATGGGAGGGACAAATCCTTCATGTATGTTCTAGTAGGACTATAGGAGTTCTAGTTGGTCTCCATGGACTACTCATGAGGAAGGAGTCCTTTGGCTGCTACTAGGAGGGAAACATCAGCTAACAGTTTGTGGCAAGATCGAGGAGCTACTACAACAGTTGTCTGAGTCTTCTTTCCATTAAAGAGTATTTAGATGAGTCCCAATGCAACCAAGAGATGCACACACACCATCCAAGATAGAGTGTGCATCTACTTTGACAAGGATTGTTACTAGATGTGCTCCAGTACCAGTTATATCTTTGTGAAACCAACCTTCCCATTGCATTGTTATTGACCTGATCTGCTGGTTAAAGGGAAATATGTTAGTGAATTGTTTCCACTACCTATCTGATGTCATATTTCCCTACAACATATCCATCAAATAGCCCAATATTGTAGTTACCTTGTTGATAGTGAATCACTTTTTTATGGTTAGTTACTTATTGCTCTTGCATTGATTAGTATTAATTATGATTACTATATCTTAGTTAGTGTAATTTCCCTTCTTTCCTTTGTTTGTTAACATTAATTTCTAGTTTACCTTAGGTGTTTGTTAACATTAATTTCTAGTTTACCTTAGGTCATCTCTCCCTCCCTCGGTCATGAATAATTCATGTGTAATGATTATCTTCATGACGAACATGCATGTACATAGGAGATGTTGAAATCAATGTTATAGAATATGGTACCTAGACTACGGTATGATTAAGATTACAAGATGTTTCTATTGTAAATCAACTCATGCAATGTTTGTAATCTTACAGCCTCTTTGAGGGACACTTTTCAATGATCTAGCCAAGTATCTCAAATCAAGGTGCCCAATCTAGTTCTTTTAATTAACATTTAATGTTTGCTTTCTCTCTTGATTAACTAATCCAAACAAAATAATGAACTGAAATAAATGATGTTACATAAAACTTAGGATATGAATGATGAAACTAGGATCAAAGGTTTAGAAATGGCAATATACATTTATTTTGTTGGCCTAGAAACCCCAGTTTGGGATTGTTCTTGAACACTTAATCACACCTAGGATGTAAAATGTATATTCAGTTTTCAACATGTTTCGTTAGAAATTCCCTATTTGTTCTCTATGTACATATTTTGGCAGACACTTTCCCATCTACATCGGTGTACATGGAGAACTGCAAGGAAATGCTACCAAAATTTTCTTAAAAAATGAATATACATTATACACTTACTAGTGAGATTAGGTGTTTAAGAATGGGATAGGTGGTATGCACATTCATTATTGAACCCTAAACATTAATATGTAAATCATAAACCCAAATATTCAAACCCTAAACCCTAATCTATAAACCCTTATCCCTAAATCTAAAACAATAAATCATAATCTATCTGTAAATCCTTAACATATTATATAAAATCTAGACGCTAATACTTGTTTTCTCTTTGATCATAGAATGGACAGATCATGGATGTCCATTCCAAATCACTGCACCCCAGAGTTCATTACTAGTCTTGATCAATTTATAAATTTGTGGAGGAACATAGGAAACAACCTGGAGATAGGTTCTATTGTCCATGTAGGCATTGCGGTAACAACTTGAAGTCAACACTAGTGACAAAATCAAAACTTGTGTCATGTGCAACACGGTTGTACAAGGGTATAATGAATGGTACTGGCATGGATAGATTCCAAACTAGAGATCAGTAGATGTCAACATTAGTACTTGTGTTGAAGAATAACTTGCCTTTGATGATGTAGATGTGAACAAACTAATTCAAATAGACATGGTTGATTCAATGCTAGATAGTTGTGGGGTAGGGCACACTGATCCACCTTTTGTGCATGATGTTGAGAGACAGTAATACATAGGCTATACTAAGTTTATGAAACTAAGTGTTGTGTTCAAATTGTATAATTTGAAGACTAACAATAGATGGAGCAATAAAAGCTTCACGTCAATGTTGTCTTTGTTGAAATCAATTCTTTCAGAAGGTAATGAGCTTCCAATCTCAACATACAAATGAAACAAAATGTTATGCCCAATGGGACTCAAGGTTAAGAAGAGACATGAATTCCTGAAAGGTTGTGTGTTCTTTCAAAAGGACTATGTCAATTTGAAAGATTGTCCTAAATGTGGGGCATCAAGGTATAAAATGACGACTCCAGGAAGTCCAAAATTGTCTCTCCTACTAAGGTGATGTGATATCTACCTATAATACTAAGGTTTCAATGCTTGTTTGTCAATCCCATGGATGTGGAGAATTTAAGGTGTCTTGTAGAGGTTAAGAAAAATAATGATGGGATCCTACGATATGCATATGATTCCCCATAGTGGAAGAATATTGATTTATTATACCCTGAACTTGATGAAGAACTTAGGAATATAAGACTTGTACTTTGTACTTATGGGATGAATCCATAAGGCACATTTAGAAGCCAACATAGAACTTGGCATGTTATGCTTGTTATATACAATCTTCCTCCCTAGTTGTGTATGAAAAATAAGTATGTTATGTTGTTATTCTTGATATCGAGCCCTAAACAACCTGAAAATGATATTGACGTTTATCTTGAACCTCTGATTGATGACTTAAAGAAACTCTAGGGTGAAGGTGTGATGACCTATGATGCCTTGCGTAGAGAGACATTGCATTTTCATGTTATGTTTTTTGCACTATCAATGACTTTGCAGCATATGCAAATTTGTCTGGATACATTGTAAAAGGATCCCAAGCATGCCCTATATGTGAAGAGAACATTGATTCAATTCCACTAAAACATGGAGGAAAAATTGTATATCTTGGTCATCAAAGGTTTCTTCCAAAAATCTATTCTTATCAAATGTTAGGCAAAGCGTTCAATGGGTCCAATGAGGAACAAAGTGCCCCTAAACTTAAATTAGGGGAGGTTTTTTGTGAAAGAGTAAAAGACTTTGTCAATGAATTTGGTAAGAGATCAAAATGTACCATTCCCACTGTTATAAACTCAATTTCCTAAGTATGTAATGAAAAGTGTAATTCTCTTTTAAAGAATAAATGAAATCTATTTCTTAGATTTGTGATGGATTTCTTGTGAAATGGCCTTGATTGATTGATATTGGGCTTTGTTGGCCATTGAGCCCAATTGAAAAGAAAAGAGAAATAAAAAGCAAAAGGATTTAACTAAATAAAAGGTGAATATGTGAAATAGAAATAGATAAGAGGATAAAGGCAAGTGAATATTCCCCAATATGGGAATTCCTACCTTTAGTATTTCTTGAGGTCCAAGGAAAGATAATGGCAAAGGGAAAAGAAATACTAATAATTTGGATTAATTGAAAGATAACTTGGAAGGGAAGGAAGCCTTCTCATCCTTTATAATTTGTTTCCCAAATTTTATAAATATCTAGATAATTTCAATATGAACTTACCCTTAAAATTTGAGACAAAAGGGAGCTATGGTTTAGGAGATATGAATTCCACAAGATATCTCCCAAATATGGAATTATTTTGAAAATAGGAAAAGGATTTTCCTTTTGGATGATCGTGCAAGATTGGAACTGTTAGATCTTGATCCAATGTTGATCGCTCATGGACCAATTCCACAAGGACTGGGACTTTTCCAGGTTATAGAGGGATTTTCCCTCTCAGGTTTCCTCATGATCCAGAGAGTGTGCAAGCCTAATGTTGATTCCTTTGGACTCAGAAGAGGAAATCGAGGAAAACCAACCCTACTTTGTTGGGGATTGGTCGTAGTCTGGGAATGTACCCAATCCAGCAGGGACCTTCCTCGACCCTATATATTGGGGAGGGTGAACGAGGGAACCAACACATCCTTTTCTACCCCAACCTCTGCGGAAGAGTGCAAGGAGTGATTTACTACCTCCAATTGTTCCTTTCACCGTGACCTGCAACCCCATCCCCTTGGCAAACCTCGTCAGAGTCTGGTGAGTAGGAGGGAGTCACGACACGTTTGTGCTAGTCAATTAGGACCCTATTCAAGTTCAACGGAGGAAGGCGAAGCCTCCTGGCCCGTTGGCGTGCTTGCAAGTCAATGGGATCACGAAGTCAACCGCAAGGTTGACCATCGCAACGGTTGTAGTGTCGCGAGGTTGAAGAAGGAGACTACCCACGAAATTATGCATCTACCCCTCCATGCCTTCAGTCCAGGTAAGGAAAATCTTGTCCTTCATGTTCTTATGATCGTTGAGACATGCACATCCTAGGTCATTGGATACTAAGTGGATCAACAGACCATGGATCGAGCGATCCTCATTTTTCCGAAATTAGCAAATAAATAAGAAAAGGGATTTTCTTTGCTAAAATCACATCTCTCGCTAGAAAACTCAGATGAGGAAAGTTAATGCATGAAAATTGATCATAAAAATATGAGGGATACATTACAAATAGTTTGGGAACCTAAATTAGTATCTTTTTACAAAAGTATATAATTTTGATGGAAAAAGTATTTAACTATGGTTAGAAACCCTAATTAATGATAAAGGATAAATTTAATCTTGCAAATAAGTTAAGTCGAGCATTATTAACTTGTTTAATGATAAAGATGGATTTTAACCTATTTTAAAGATGAAATTGAAACGTGTATGGTTTTAAACCTTTTATGATGATTAATATGCTTAGAAACCTTGAATAAGAGAAAAAGAAAAGAAAAGTACTTATAATTCGAAATTAGGGTTTCATGTTGCTAAAAGATGATCTTAGAATCTTTTGTGAAAGAAAGATGAAATAATTAGGGGTTGTAAGTGATTTTATAAAATTAGGGTTTAAAGTAATAAAAATGAAATGGAACCCTAATTGTGCTCAAAACCCTAAAAAGGACTAATAACCCTAGGAAACAACTCGGATTAATAGATCATGATGACATGATTAATGATAGAAAAATTGGATGCCTTTTTCAGGATCAACTTGTGTGTGCTTTCTTGGTTTCTTGATTGGTTGAATTATTTATGCATTCAAGTAAGCTTGACAAGTATGTGGTTAATTATGGTTAATCGCTTTATTTTCCCGAGGAGTTTCTGGGATGATTCATCGCATTGAATGCAACCTATCAGTTTGGATGTTCATAATTACAAATTATAAAGTCACTATGATTATCACAATTATAAATAAGTGTGTATTCTCGCACCTACATGCCACCCTGATGGATGATGCAAAAAGGTCAAGCCCAAGAAGGAAGACCAATGGGCACCATGAGAGGTGACCCCAAACACCAATCTCGGGAATGAGAAGGCGGTCTATGCCACCTCGAGACTTAGAAGGCTCGAGAGGAAAAATCTGAAAATGTTAGACAATCGTTCCAGAGAGCGATGCGGAAGGATAATACACATACATGAACATACAACATAACATACACCATAACACATCTCAACATACAACATGTACATTATTACAACATGATTTACCATTGTATATTGAAAGAGAATTTTTACACAAGTCTAGACATGTATGCTAACTAGGATCTTAGACAATAGGTACAACCTATACAACTTCTCACAACCTGTTCTTTTTCTCCCATGCTATCTCTGAACCTAAAACATACGTGAAACAAATGAATCAACAAAAGTTGGTATGTGGTAAAAGATACACTAGTAAGGTTGCATAAGGGAAAATACTTGAAGAAAGAAGAAAGAGAGAAAAAACCATTTCTTAAGGCGAACATTAGGTAACATTGTTTTTATTACATTTATTTGATGTAGTTGTACTACACTTATATGTACTTGACTTACATCCAATATGGTAAAAAGTTATATCATCATACATCTAACATGGGCCAAAACATCATACATCCATGTTAGACAACATACATCCATATCGGGCTAGATCCACTAGTAGCTACAACCCATCCATATCGTTTTATGTTATATTATATTTTGGCAAAGTATAACTCATAATAGTTCAACCAAGCAATGAATATTCAAATAATAGTAATCATTATATTGCATATCATAAGCAACCAAGAAATCTAGTCTATACTTATAAGACCACGTACCTGAGTTCAGAGAGTCCTAGTTATATTCTGGATCATCTACATCTCTGGTCATCACCTGATTAATAATAATTAATCATCATTAATACAAGATTCACTATAATTAATGGTATTTAGGTCCATATTAGGATTTTGACCAAATCTAGGTTCAACTGACCTTAACTAGTATGTAATATTTTTATACTAATTGAAAGGTCATTATTTAGGTCAGGTTCTATGTCCAAATATTTTTTGATCATTTGTCCATTTTCTAAAATTATTATTAGGTTTAAAGAATCTAAATCAAAATCCACAAAAATGAATCATCTAAAGTCTAATCTAAAGGTTTCACAGAAATGAGGGTATTTTTTGAATCTATGGGTATTTTTGGCTAAATTATATGCCATGATATCTATATTAATGCATTATCTAAGATCATGTATATATATTAAAAGAAATATATAGTGATTTAACTCTAATGTGTGTCAGATCTAAGCAAGGATCCGCTACCTTCAAGATCCATCAACCTACCTTTCCAAAATCAAGTCTTCCTATTCGTTCTTGTGTCTACCTACTCCTGACTTCTAGCGCCATTGTGGAGTGAGATCACAACCTCACATTCCTCTAGCATTGAACTCCAAGAAGGATCGACTCTTAAGATTCAGCGATGCTCAAGGAGATCGGGTGGCGCCTTGGCTCCCCAGAGATAGCTGAGGATCACAATCTATCTAGGTTGTTGTCTCCCCGACTTGTGATGTGCTCTGTTTCCTCTGCCAAACAGAGTTCCACTAAAAAATAGCTTCAGTAGGACCGTGGCGGCTCTCTGACAATGTTAGGTTCGTTGAAAGAATGGATATGGGTGTAGGCACCTCTCCTCATTGTGATCGCTGCTAATCCAAAGGTGGATCTTTGGCAATCCAGAGTGAAGAAGGGAGACAAACGTTCTCCTTTCCTACCTCGATGAAACTATTGCCACCTAGGAAGACTCCAGAGAGCAGGAACGTCTAGTGAGGGCCTTCCTTAAGGAGGTGGGATGCAAGTCGACGTCCATATTCAAGTGCCTCTGGAGCTTCTCCACCAGTAGCGCCAGTGGCAGCAAGGGCTTCCAAGACACCATCTCCATGTTGTCAGCCTCCTTGCAACCTGGTTGTGATGGAAACTCCTACACCGCATTGCCTTGCACGCTCCAACCACTTTGTGATCATCAGAGAGGGAGGACATTAGTCAGGTGTGTACTCTGGTTGGACACCACCAATCTGCCATGGTCGTGCCCGATGCCTGCTTTGTTCTTGGTCCAGGCAGTTGTGGCTTCTGATGGCTATCCCATCCGTGTCGATGGATACCCTTCGTCTAGTTGGAGATCGTAGGCAGAGGCATGACGAGCCTAGGTGGGAGCTTCAGAGCTCCATGGTGGCATCTCGTTTGAAGTTGCGGTGATTAATGGCCATGGCATGACCACCAAGAAGATGGAGGAAGAGAAAGGGCTCCAAAATCCCAAGGTGTTTGGAAATAGGTTCGGTGAAGGTTGGCTCGGTATCCCCCTTCATCTTTCCCACTCACTCACACTCTCTATGCGAGCCTCTTCCTGCTCAGAATTCATCATAGTGTCACCAACAAGCCCTCCTCCTCCAGGAGTGGCCTCGCAAGGAGCCACAGAGGGCAGTTCATCCTCGGAGAACTAAGGAGGAGACCTGCAACTTCTTTAATCCAAGGGTAACCCGGCTCAACAAAAGAACGAGAGTTCTGATCTTCTACCCTTCAGGGTTTCACGCAAGGGATGTTACTTAGATCTGAAAAGCATGGCCATCAGTAACGACATACCCAAGTCTCTGATGACTCGGTACCTCCATGAGGGCCAACTCACCATACATCAAGATATAGTCATAATCTTTCTATCTTAACAGTTCCATACTTGTGAAATACCAATATAAAGAAAACATAGATCATGGATGGTTTTCCCATGAACTGAACTAGTGATTAACTACCAAATCTAGTGATCAAAATAGCCTACTCAACTAAATACTCCCAAGTATGCTTAGTTCCCCGCTTATAATAGTATCCAGAAAGTACTTGACTTTCCATAATATTTGAAAATCCATATTTCCATATTGACATTGACACCAAAAATAAATAAATAAATCTAAACACCATATATATATAAGCTCATATAAATTCATTTGTTCGCATGAATACTCAAACTGATGAATACCAAGATACACACCATGATTGAGTTCAAATCAATAGTCATCATCATCAACTATATCTCTAATCATGCTTTTTGGGTGAAATTATTCTTATCTAAATAACAAGATCCTCAAGTTGAGTTCAACCATATACAAGCATCCTTGGCCATAAATTTCTACATTTGATATCAAAATCCTAAAATTGAGGTCATCACAAAAGGGCACCATGAGAGGTGACCCCATGCACCAAGCTCGGGATTGGGAAGGTGGCCTTAAGTCAAACCCTAGAGAGGGTATTCCAGGGTTAGGGAAAAAGCGGTGGAGATTGACACATTGAAAACATAAATTGATTTGTTCATTACCTTGGTTGTGATATTTAGTTTGTTAGCCATATTTGTGAACATTTGGTTGTCCCCACATACCGGCATATTCTTATATGTTGATCGTCATTTTGTTTGTCGACATTTTAGGTACAACCCTGAAATGAACAAACAATAAAGTGACACATTGTGAAAATAAGAAATAAAGTGCACAGAGGATTACATAGAATAGATCCAAAGCTGTGGATGGAAGTAGATTTCCAACGTTTTTAAAAAGGTATGCAAAATTTTTATTTTATACCAGATTTCAGTTTAGTTGGTAGAATTTCATAATTATTATTGATTAATTGTCGAACCTTTGATCTGGTTTATTGGTATAACAACTCTGACATTTTGGTCTCCCTTAATTCGGGGTTATCGGGAGGCGGGGTCGTTACAATTGGTATCAAAGCATAGGTTCCTCATTTAATCTTTAATAATTATAAAATTTTACAAATTCTATAGAACTGAGGGAGTTATTAGAGGATTTTCTGAAAGACAGAGGTGTCTAGGAAAGGATCACATCCGGGGGCTGGCAATATTTCCCTCCGCACCGCTAGTCAGAATATGAGGACTCCCGGATTGTGTGACTGCCTAGATTATGTCTTAGGATTTGACTCGAAATAAGATATCTTTAGGACTCTCTCATCTTGTTCATCCCTTCTCAACTCAAATTCTGTTAACGATTTTAAGGATTAGGGTTTTCTCTCTCTTCCTCACCCTCTTGAGGTATGGGTAAGGTTGATAAGGTTTAAGGAATCCTCTACCAAATTAATAAAAGATATGTAATTAAGATGTCATCAACAAAAGTATAAATAGTTAAATATAGACTGAAGGTTTGTTTGTGTGCTTATGTAGATGTCTGGTACAAAGGTTGTGGCTATCCCAGTTGCCACCAATGGTGGTGGGCCTCCCCACAAAGAGAATGGGTCTTCTGAGAAGAGGAAGTGGAACCATGGTGGTGAAACCTCAAAGAAGAGAAAGAGACCTGAAGAAACTATACATGAGGGCCCCAAACTTGACCCAATACCCTTCAGCAACCTAGAGCAAGAGGAGGGACTGGGATATGAGGAACAACATGTATACAAGGAGGTAGCCCAGATGGAGGAGGACCAGGAGGGTGGTCCAGAACCAGCTATGGTAGTCCACACTACAGATGTGGTGTGGATGGAGCAACATAAATGGTTGATTGAGGCTATCCATGGCTTAGCCCTCAGGGACATAGCTAGAGATGAGAATGGAGAGACACTACTTGTTCGTCCTCGACTGGGAGCCACCATCTTGGACTTTGTCAAGTTGAACATCGAGAAGTTCTGGGGAGAAGATAAGTCTAAAGTGGTCGACAAGGCGGAAGCTTGGCTTCTTGCAGTGGAGAATGGATTTTGTATGCTTGAAGTGTAGACAAACAAGAAGGTTTTGTTTTCTACTCACCTTTTGGAAGGTGCATCCAAGATATGGTGGGGGAACCATATCACGGGAAGAGACATAAGAGAAGAACTAATGGCATGGACTGATTTCAAGACCATCTTCATAGAAAGATTCATCCCTGTCTCAGCCAAGAAGGAGAAGGAATGAGAGTTCACCAACATGACTCAAGGAAGCTTGTCAGTTGCGGACTTTGGTCACAAGTTCTGCATCCTAGAACATTTCAGTCATGTGATGGATGAAGAAAGGAGGGTGGACCACTTCATAGAGTGTATGCACCCTACCATCAAGGCACATGTAATGTCTAATAAGCCAAAAACCCTCTCTGAAGTCTACAACACCACCTTTGACATGGAAAGGACGGTGATGCCTGCACATAATCCCTCCAAAGGATACATGGGTTTCACTGAAGGAGCTCAAGGGAAGAGGAATGAACATAAGAAGGGACAAGGATGCAACCACAAAAAGAGCAAGCATGGGCACAAAGGCAAGCCCCGTGGTCGCCTCCTGCAGTGTCACACCTACGGACGGACACATCCTTGGAAGTACTGCTTTGAGAAGAAGGTGTGTTTCATATGTCAACAAGAAGGACACTTCATCGCCAACTGCCCTCAGCCTGACCCAAGAGGACCTTTGGGGTCACAGCCTATGACAATACAACTAGTAGCTGCAGTGCCTCCAGTAGGAGAACCAGCCAGAGCACCTCCAGCTGGAGAGAGGAGACAAGCTAGAGTGTTCGCCATCGCCAATGAAGAAGCTCAGGCGAATGCTAATAGGCTGATCGAGGGTAATAACCCCTAGAGATTTACCTTTTAGTTCAGTAGATAATGTAATAGCTTTCTGATGTGGTATGAACTATGTAGGCCTGTTGGAAGTCGTGGGACAAAATGTAAAGTCACTCTTTGATTTTGGTTCTACTAATACTTTTATTTTGAGAAATCTGGCAACTATGCTTGGTTTGGATATCAAGGATTTGGGTTACGTTTTGGATGTCACAACCCCCATTGGTTGTATTTATACCTCTCTTTTGAAAACCCCTATTTTTCCAGTTAAGTATATGAACCATGAGCTTCCCACTGAATTCATCCTTCTCGATATGAATGACTTTGATGTAATCATCGGTATGGATTGGCTTTCCACCTACAGAGCCCAGATTGACTGTAGAGAGAAGAAGATTCTTATTAGGAAAACCGGCCATCCACACTTCACCATTCAAGGAAGGAGGGATGCGACAACCAGCCTTTATGTGTCCTCTTTGAAAGCTGAACGGATGCTATCCAAGGGTTGTTGAGCCTACCTATACATAGTTACTATAACTGAGGTTAAGGGGCGATCCTTAGAGGAGATAGAGGTGGTTCAGGAGTATGAGGATGTGTTTCTGGATGATCTACCAGGAATTCCCCCTAAGAGGGACGTAGATTTCTCCATCGAGATAGCTCCTGAGACTAACCCTATATCTAAGGAACCCTATAGAATGGCCCCTGCATAGTTGTTTGAGTTAAAAACCTAGTTGCACGGGTTGTTGGATAAAGGCTTTGTACAACCCAGTACATCACCTTGGGGAGCACCAATCCTCTTTGTGAAAAAGAAGGATGGGTCGCTTCGAATGTGTATTGACTATCAGATGATCAACTAGGCAACCATTAAGAATAAGTATCCTTTGCCTAAAATAAATGACTTGTTTGACCAACTCAAATCATCTCGAGTCTTTTCCAAGATCGATTTGAGGTCAAGATACCACCAGGTGAGAGTAAGGAGTGACGATATACCGAAAATGGCTTTTTGAACCCGATATGGTCACTATGAGTTTGTGGGCATGCCGTTTGGATTATCCAATGCACCTAGTGTCTTTATGAACCTCATGAACAATGTGTTCCATCCTTTCCTTAACTCTTTTGTTATAGTGTTCATAGATGACATCTTGGTGTACTCGAATGACCTAGCCCAACACACTGACCACCTAGGTAGACTCCTTGATATCCTGAGAAAGCATAAGTTTTTTTGGAAAGTTCTCAAACTGGGAGTCTTGGTTAGACCAAGTCATGTTTCTTGGACACATCATCTCAGGAGGAACAATCGTCATAGATCTAGCCAAAGTATCGGCAGTTTGAGACTGGATGACACCAAAGAACCCCTCCAAGATTCACAGCTTCTTGGGGTTGGTCGGATACTACCGTAGCTTCAACAAGGATTTCTCAAAGACTGCTTTGTCGCTGACCATGTTAACCCGGAAGGATGTGAAGTTCATGTGGTCTGACAAATGTGAAGCTCACTTCTAGGAGTTGAAGGAGAAGCTAACCACCGCCCCGGTGTTGACTCTACCTTCTAGAAATGAGGGTTTCATGATATTCACCGATGCTTCCAAGATGGGACTTGGCTGTGTGTCGGAACACAATCGGCACGTGCTTGCATATGCTTCCCGACAACTCAAGACCAATGAGGTGAATTATCTGACACATGACCTAGAGAAAGCTGCTATTATCCATGCCTTGAAGATATGGCGTCATTACCTGTATGGTGCTACCTTCAAGATCTTCACCAACCATAAGAGCTTGAAATACCTGCTGATACAGAGAGACATGAACCTACAACAATGAGGATGGATGGAGTACATGAAGGATTATGAATTCACCATTTCCTATCATCCTTGTAAGGCGAATGCCATAGTAGATGCTTTGAGTTGGATACAACTTAACTGTGCAGTTGTTTTGTCCAGTCAGTGGAAGAGTATGGAGGAGCTGGTGGAGTGGACTCCACAACTGCTAGAAGATCGAGTTCATTTGGCTAATATCCTGATTCAATCTGAGTTGTTAAGTGAGATCATAGAAGCACAATTGACCAGTGAAGATCTAGACAAGATGAAAGATTTGATTATGAAGCCGTAGACTCTTCTCTCAGTGGCAATAGACGAAGGAATCAGGTTTGAGAATCACATATGGGTTTTGATGGATTCATCAATAAAGGAGCATATCTTGCAAGAGGCTCATGGATCCAAATACACAGTGCACCCAGGAACTACTAAGATGTTCAAGGACCTGTAGTAGTTTTTTCTGGTGGCCAGGAATGAAGAGAGACATTGTGGCATGGGTGGTCAACTATCTTACGTGCCAGATGGTGAAGGTTGAACACCAACGACCCGATGGGCTTTTACAGTCGATAGAGATTCCAGAGTGGAAATGGGAACAAATCACCATGGATTTTGTGGTGGGTCTACCGCAGAACAATAAAGGTCATGATGTGATATGGGTCGTGGTAGATCACCTTACCAAGTCAGCACACTTCCTTGCCTTAAAGACCACTGCTAAAGTGTCAGACCTAGTTGAGTCGTATATCTGAGAGATGGTGTGTTTGCATGGCATTCCCGAATCGATCATCTCTGATAGAGACCCAAAGTTTACTTCCAAGTTTTGGAAGCAAGTTCAAGAGGAACTTGGTACCAGGTTAAATTTTAGTACCACTTATCACCCCCAGACAGATGGTCAGTCAGAAAGGACAATCTAGACGTTAGAAGATCTGTTGAGAGCTTGTGTGCTCGATTGGGGTGGCTCATGGGAGTAGTGCTTACCTTTAGCTAAGTTTGCCTACAACAACAACTACCAAGCTAGTATCAAGATGCCTCTATATGAAGCTTTGTATGGGAGACCGTGTCGGTCCCCACTTCACTGGGATGATGTGGGTGAGAGGACTATGTTGAGGTCAGATGAGCTCCAAGTGTATGCTGATAAAGTTGCTTTGATCAAGCAAAGGATGAAGACAACCCAGGATCGATAGAAGTCTTCTGCAGATGAAAAGCGGACTGATGTGCATTTCACTGTTAGAGAGCATGTGTTTTTGAAAATTCGACCGCTCTGAGCTATAGCTAAGAACAGATTAAAGTTGAGTCCCCAATATGTGGTTCTGTTTGAGGTGTTAGAACGGATTGGTGAAGCTGCATATCATTTGGCGTTACCCCCTCAGTATATCATGATTCATTATGTGTTTCACGTGTCCAACCTAAAGCGATATGTGCAAGATCCAAGCCATGTGTTGAGCATTGAACCTATTGAGCTTCAAAAGAAGCTGACTTATCCTGAGACACCTTTGCAGATTCTAGATACCAAGGTGAAAGAGCTCAGATGCAGGAATATAGAGATGGTAAAGGTTCTTTGGAGGCACCATGGAGAGGATGGGGCCACATGGGAGTTGAAGGGAGACATGGAGAAATCATATCGTGATTTGTTTGTTTGATTGTTTGAATTTTGAGGGCAAAATTCCTATAAGGAGGGGAGGATGTTATAACCTCAATTTTCTAAGTATGTAATGAAAAGTGTAATTCTCTTTTAAAGAATAAATGAAATCTATTTCTTTGATTTTTGATGTATTTCGTGTGAAATGGCCTTGATTGATTGATATTGGGCTTTGTTGGCCATTGAGCCCAATTGAAAAGAAAAGAGAAATAAAAAGGAAAAAAAAATAATTAAATGAAAGGGGAATATGTGAAATAGAAATAGATAAGAGGATAAAGGCAAGTAAATATTCCCCAATATGGGAATTTGTGCCTTTAGGATTTCTTGAGGTCCAAGGGACCCAAAATAACAAGATAATGGTAAAGGGAAAAGAAATACTAATTCATTTGGATTAATTGAAAGATAACTTGGGAGGGAAGGAAGCCTTCTCATCCTTTGGAATTGGTTTCCCAAATTTGGGAAATTGCTAGATAATGTCAAGACAGACTTCCCCTTAAAATTTGAGATAAAAAGGAACTATGTTTTAGGATATATGAATTTCTCAAGATATCTCCCAAATATGGAATTATTCTGAAAATAGGAAAAGGATTTTCCTTTTGGATCATTGTGTGATATAGGAACCGTTGGATCTTGATCCAACATTGATCACTCATGGACTAGTTCCACGAGGATTGGCACTTTGCCAAGTTAGAGAGGGATTTTCCCTCTCAGGTTTTCTCATGATCTAGAGAGTGTGCAAGCCTGATGTTGATTCCTTTGGACTCAGAAGAGGAAATCGAGGAAAACCAACCCTACTTTGTAGGGGATTGGTCATAGTCTGGGAAAGTACCCAATCCAGCAGGGACCTTCCTCGACCCTATATATAGGGGAGGGTGAACGAGGGAACCAACACATCCTTTTGCTACCCCAACCTCTACAGAAGAGTGCGAGGAGTGATTTAGTGCCTCCAATTGTTACTTTCACCCTAACCTACACCCCGTCCCCTTGGCAAATCTCGCCGGAGACCGGCAAGTAGGAGGGAGTCGCGACACATTTGTTGTGGTCAACTGGACCCTTAATCAAGTTCGATGGAGGAAGGCGAAGCCTCTTGGCCCATTGGCGTGCTCGCAAGTCAACGAGATCACGAAGTCAACTGCAAGGTTGACCATCGCAACAGTTGTAGTGTCGCAAGGTTGAAGAAGGAGACGACCTGTGAAATTACCCGACTGCCCATCCGTGCCTTTAGTTCAGGTAAGGACAATTTTGTCCTTCGTGTTCTTCTGATTGTTGAGGTGCACACATCCTAGGTTGTTGGACCCTGAGTGGACCAGCGGACCATGGATCGGGTGATCCTCATTTTTTCAAAATTAGTAAATAAATCAGAAAAAGGGATTTTCTTTGCTAAAATCATATCTCTTGCTAGAAAACTCGGATGAGGAAAGTTAATACATGAAAATTGATCAAAAGAATACGAGGGATATGTTAAAAATAGTCTGGGAACCTAAATCCGTATCTTTTTGCAAAAGTATATAATTTTGATGGAAAATGTATTTAATTGTGGTTAGAAACCCTAATTAATGATAAAGGATAAATTTAATATTACAAGTAAGTTAATTCGAGCATTATTAACTTATTTAATGGTAAAGATGTATTTTAATCTATTTTGAAGATGAAATTGCAAGGTTTAGGGTTTTAAACCTAATATGATGATTAATATGTTTAGAAACCCTGAATATGAGAAAAAGAAAAGAAAAGTACTTATAATCCAAAATTAGGGTTTCATGTTGCTAAAAGATGATCTTAGATTTTTTTGTGAAAGAAAGATGAAATAATTAGGGTTTGTAAGTGATTTTATAAAATTAGGGTTTAAAGTAATAAAAATGAAGTGGAACCCTAATTTTGCTCAATACCTTAAAAAGGACTAATAATCCTAGGAAACAACTAGGATTAATGGATCATGATGACATGACTAATGATAGAAAAATTGGATGCCTTTTTTAGGATCAACTTGAGTGTGCTCACTTGGTTTCTTGATTGGTTGAATAATTTATGCATTCAAGTCATCTTGACAGGTATGTGGTGAATTATGGTTAATCACATTAGTTTTCAGAGGAGTTTCCCAGATGATTCCTCGCATTGAATGCAACCTATCAGTTTGGATGTTCATAATTGCAAATTATAAAATCACTATGATTATCACAATTATAAATAAGTGTGTATTCTCGCACCTGCATGCCACCCTGATGGATGATGTAACAAGGTCAAACCCAGGAGGGAAGACCAATGGGCACCATGAGAGGTGACCCCAGACACCAAGATCCGGAATGAGAAGGTGGTCTATGTTACTGACCGGCCTAAATCACGCGTCCTAAAATTGGAGGTGTATTTGAGGTAGTCGAGCCTTCGCATTTATAACCCGAATCCTTCTAGGCCCCCACAACTTTGTTTACGGGGTCGAAGTAATCATACGGGGTCGAACACAGGGACAAGGTGGGTTGTGTTGACGACTCTGAATCGACACTCTACACTCCGGTAGGTATAAAGAGATATTAAAATTCCCCTAAGGGAACAACAAGATGTCATGATTAAATCAAAGAAAACTATCCCCAACTGGAGCTACAAGAAAGATTTAGATTTTGTCATTTAGCAGTTTTTAGGAATTTTCATGCAACATAAAATAGAAAGATAAACTGCAGTTTAAGGCATAATGCAAGGGATAAGACTTCAGTAAGACAAGCGGTAGCAGTAACACCCGGCACCCCTCCTCTCAGAGTGGGTGCCTCTAACCAAGCTTCAACACCCCTCTCGAGGTTGTTGTTCTCAAGTTAGAGTGGAATGATACTAAAACAACTCCGTTCCGGGCACTCTCGTACTCCAGAATTGGACCGAACACTAGAGCCACAACCCAACTCTCGAAGTAGTTGTGACGGGAAAGACGATTTGGAAGCTAAGCGAAACGCGATCCAAAACATGCAAGCTAGAGTTCAGATATCCAACACAGTAGTTACACAATCATAAGGCATCAAGCATTAAACAAATTGCAATTAAGCATTTCTATTTCCATAAGCAATTAAGGGTCTTAATACAATGCTGAAGTAAAGAATTTAAATAACAGAATTAAAGATAGATGTCGCCTTCTTGATGTAGAAGGGAGACAGAATACTACTACTCCCAGCCCGATACCGTCCAGGGACCTATCCCGGTACAGCCGTGTCGGGCGGCACGAACTCTCGAACGACACACCTGACGGACGACTATATCGTTCCAAGACCCTAGCCGATACGCTCATGTCGGGCGGCACGCCCTCTCAGGCGGCACGCCTGACGGGGAGAGCGTATCGGTTTCGGTATCGTGTCAGCCAAGGATTTACATATACTACTATCGGGCATTGCTGTCAGGCACTCGTGTCGCGTATCTACATCGTCCGATATCGGCCCTCAGTGTCGTCTGGTACAGTCCTAGGTTAACCGATCCCCTCCCTCTCAGGATGAGGAAGAGCTCACCTAGTGTCGCCCAGTATGAGCAATGGGGCACGATACGGTTGCTCTCGCACTTCTCTCGCAGATAGCTCAAGTCCCCAACTGTCCGAACGGTGAACTGGCCAGCCGTCCCGACCTATCCAACCTGTCTTTTCGGCTTCCTGTAGCTGTTATTTTTAGTCAGCTGGTTGGTGAGAAAACATGGTGCTCGAAGTGCCACGTAGCTCCCTTATACGCCGGTCGATGGATGTGGATGGCCGATACAGGCATATCTCGGCGTGAGGTGCTGGCTATTGGTCACAAGATGGGCGGCACGCCTGCCGGTGGGTGGTCGTGTCGCTCGTCGAGCTGGGTCGTCGAGCGGCTTTGGCTCCCTTTAGGGTAGAAGGTGTGTCGGCTGACACGTCCCTTTCGCAAGGTGCCCTTCTCCATCGATCATTCTTGTGTCGCCCAGCCCCTGTCGGGCTGGGTTGTATCGGGCGTCAGGAAGGTCGAGGCGGTCTTAGACTTATTGTGGGTCGGAACCGGCCTTATTGCACAAAAATGAGGAAAACTCTGTAGAAGATAGGAAAAATTGGAATAAGAGCGTTGCTTGGCCAATTATTGCGAAAATGCTAATAAAATAGAGGAAAATAGCAGAAAAGGGTAGTTTTGATAACAGAATAAAGGGCAAAAATGTCACAAAATTTGGTGTTATCAACTCCCCCAAACTTAGCTTTTTGATTGTCCTCAATCAATATTTAAACTAAACTTTGTGTTGCTTCTTCTTGCACAGCAAAACTTTAAGGCTAAAGGGTAGTACAAGATTTGCGATGTCTTGGAGGTAATGCTGTCTTAAAGTGAACAAAAGACCTTGCCCTACTTGCCTTATTATTTAAGTAAAATATTTCTTCTCCACAGCTTCAGCGAGACTTTGGTGTATGATTCCGAAGTTAGCTTCCACACCAAACAGCTTTATTTTAAGGGTAGAAAGTTGTGTATAGGGTAGGCTAAGGCTTTTTGCGTTTTTCTTCTTGTTTCCCATCAGTCCATCCAGGTAAGGGTCAGTTAATGGGTAAGTGGTCCCTGCAGTCCAAGCCAGTTGGATTTAGAGCAGTGATTTCACATCCTACGTACCACTGCCCCGGATCTACCATAGCTAAAGATGGGTACTTTTGGAAAACAAGGGTGTATAAATATTTTTTTCTTTTCTTTTATCGGGCACAACTCTCATACTTTTATTCACGCTCATAAGGCTTCTTTCTCTTTTTGGGATTTTTGCTGGGTAAGGGAAAACAAAAGGGATATCTGCTGTTTGGGCAGCTTTTTCCTTCTCCATACTCGTCTCTTAGCTGTTTGCGAGATTATTATTTTTCGAATTTTTTTTTTTTGGATGGCAAGGCACAATCTTTTGTTTGTCTGAGACAACATTATCATAAAGATATGATAGGACTTGTAACTCGTTAAATATACAGAAAGTAAGCTTTGCAAGAAGTCACAACAGGTTTTTATTATTAAAGCAACTTTGTACATATGCATAAGGGCAGAATAAGCAAAATTTTCAAAATTTTTAGAAATTTGGTATAAACATGTATATGTACACATGATATAGGAAAGAACAAAAGGATAAAGAACAAAAGAATAAGGAATTTAAGTCAGAGAGATAAGAAGATTTTTGTACCTCCCTCACTGGTACATGGTACCCCCCCCAAACTTACTCCACACTCTGTCCCAGAGTTGTGAAGTAGATGAGGTAAGGAAATGTTAATCAGTGAGGGTTAGATGATCAGCGCGCCTGGGCTAGATAAGAGCTCCCACACATATTCTCCTCTTTTGCTGTGATAGTCGATGTGGAGGAGTTGATCAGGCGTTGCCTCGTTTGCCATCCATTCCAGGACGAAGACGCCGCAGTCGTTGGATAGTTGAATTTGCTACGGGTTGCGGTGGCAGAACTGGAGTTCATGCCAGCTTCCTGCTTGCATTCCCAGAAATGGTTGTATCAGCGCTGCTATATCGATATAGTACTTTCGTACTAATCGTTCAAGAGATGTCAGCGCTGTCGATGTACAAGGCACTGGATGGTCTTTATTGCTGTCCGAGCTGTTGTAGAAAATCCCTGCTCATTGTTGGGTGTACACCGTTAAGAGCGTCCAGTGGTTGTTGTGCAGGATTGGAAGGAGAATGGTATTCGGGACTCTGCATTCCAATTCTGCTAGGAAAGCTTCCTTTGCCCCTTGTTCATCGGCTAGGCAAATGTCGTTGAACAGCATTGGATCTGCTATGTATGTGTGTTCAGACTTGTTTCACAGTATCTGGATGTAGGCGACCGCCACAGATAATGCCAGACACCCTCCCTCTTTTACCATGTCCCTTAAGTCGTCAATCGGGACTATGACATCGCCTGCTGAGTAAGCTATGTCTGCAGGGTTGGAGTCATCCAACTTCATGTGGATTTCGTTGACCTGTTCTTGCGTGAGGGTAGCGCATGAGAAACGGTCGAAGTTGTGGATTGACTCCTCCAGGTTCTGGGGCGAGGCATGTTCGTCATGTCCGAAAACTTGCCGCAATATGTTTATTTGTTTGCCTGCCCCACAGACGTTCGTCTCTGCTTCTACTTCTTTTTCAGGAGGGTTGTTGTGCTGAGATGACTCTTCTTCTTGTTCACTATCTAGCAGCTCTTCTGGTATCCCCGCATCTCGGAAGTAGCGCTTATCCTTTATCAACAGCAATGCATATTTGCTTCTGAGATTGTAGAAGTTAGTATTCTGGAGTTGCTTGAAGTATCCGAAGATATGTATCATCTCCATGGCTCTGAGGACTACGAATGCGCTATTTCTACTTCCCTCATCTTCTTGGACTGGGAAGTCCTTTAGTGAGTAGAAATTCCAGACGCCGCTGTGGCGCTGGACTCCGTACTTGATGACTCGGTGGAGACGTAGAGGCAACAGTCTTAGCTTTACGTCCTTTAGGAGTAGGAACGTACTTCCTGTGTGCGGGACCTCATTGCTACAACAACAATGCAGTTGGACATGATGATTTCGGAGGTCGGCAATGCACAGGAACCAGTTGTTTCTGTGTTTGTAAGGGGCCATCACCAGTTTTGGATTGTGCACTTCAATGTAATCCAACATACTTTCTACCTGCGTAGAATTGTACAACCCCATCATTAGTCTTCTTGCTAGGGCTGGGGTGGCAGCGTAAACTGTATGTTGGTTCTTCTTGTTGGCATTTTCTATAATGGCCCCTTATAGCACTCTGAACAAACTCTTTCCTACGACGGACTTGGCGCGGAAGATGTTTCTTAGAGTTCCCCGCTGTACCGAGAAATAACCGTTGCTCCAGAGTACCTCTTCCTCATCAGCTTGCGATCTTAGGACCATGTTGAGCAGTTTCTGGTCTCTGATCGTTAGATACCCTATGACCCTTCTGTCAGAGTCAGCCATTTCGAAAGAAGGTATCTCTGTCGGTGCGGAGAAATCGGTGATGTCGGCCCTTGATCTCCTTCCTCTGGGGAGGTGTCTTTCATTTGCGGTGCGGATGTCCCCCTTTCTCCCTCGGATTCGTCAGAAGAGCCCTCCCCGACGCTGATATCTTCGTTGTTATCCTCAGCTTCGTCAAAGGGGGCTGAGGGAGCAACCTCATTCAGGTAAAAAGGGCTTTTTTGTCTGGTAGGAGCTTCATAGCCTTACCCTTGTGAAGAATTTCCTCCGATTGCTGATGACGATCTGCCGGAGGAGGAGGTGGATGATGACGATCCTGACGACGAGGATTGAGAGCCTGGACCAGGAGGCAACGGCGATCTTCTCGTCTGCCTTGGGCGTGGATGGTCGTCCTCCCTATTCAGCCTCCCCTCAATCTCGCTAAGGCGCTGTAGAACTTGTTGAAGCGTGGCATTCACTGCCTCTAGCCGGCTAGGTAGGCTGGCTAAAGCCAGCAGCTCTCGTTCCTGCCTATCCAGCCTCTGTTCGAAAAATGAAAACTTGCGGGTTAGGGAAAGAAATGTAGTAGAATGGTTTTCTGTTACCTCCCGCAAGAAATCGAGTTCTTGTCCTAGCATCATTCCGAGCGATGGAGGGTTTTCCGCTTGTCTCCCCCTTGACCTCGAAATGCTCCTCCCGCGCGAAGGTCTGCCTGACGAGGCAGAACCTACTTCTATTGTCCGCGTGGCTGATGCTTCTGGGCGAAGTGTCGGTGCTGCCCCGCCCTCTTGTTGTATCGGAGGAGACCATGTTGTGGGGGACGGATGCTGCCCCATATCGACGCTGTCGACGATCTCCTCAACTATTGCAACAGGTGACTTTGGTGGTGGTGTCGGCGTCACCTATGCTCCTTCGATCTCCATTTGTAGGATATCGGCGAAAACCTCAACGCTGACATCCGGTTGTAATTCATCAGCTGCCCTTAAGGGCACAGTAGAAACTACGGGGACTGCAGCCGTCTCTCTCGTTGCAGTTCCAGTCCTTGTCTGGGCGACCTCCACGATTGCCGGGTTTTCCCTTGCCACCACTGGCCTTGTTGTCGTGGCTGTCGTTCGTGGCTCCGAGGCAGTGGGCCGCTCGGCAGGAGCTGTTGAAAATACGTCCTGCCAAGTACCCAGCGGGATGGGCCCCCTGGTGATCCCCCGCTCTTGGCTTCTTGGGGGCGGAGCACAGCTTGCGCCCGCTGCCACAGCCTCGATCTCAGTTGTGGTGAAGACTAGCTTTTCTGCGTCGTAGGCGGCGCAACGAGGAAGCGGGAGAAGGATCTTTGTCTGTGCGAACTTGTAGAAGTAAATCTGCCCCTCCTTCTTTATTATACTCGACCTCATGAGGTACTTGAGGTCGATAAACTCATCCCCTCTCGTTCTTGAGAGGCTGTGTGGCTCACGCGGGTATCCCAACCCCACCGCGATTAGGTTCACGATGCCACCCATGCAATATTCCTTGGTGGCATCCTTTATTGGGTGCAGCCTGTTCAGCAAGAAGTGCCCCAGGTTGATAGTCTGGCCCTCCATCATGTGCCACATGACGTGGAGTTCCTTGGAGTAAATGTTGCTGGACTCATTCTCGCTGAAGAGGAGGCACGCCACCAGCTTGTGTATTATCCTCTAGAATCATGAGTGCACTGCCGCCACCTTGCTCCCGGGTTTGAAAGATGACTCCCCGGTTAGCTTTTCCCAGATATCTACGGGGTTGAATCTGTCTTCTTCGGTGATCCTTGCACCGTTATCTAGTCTCCTTCTCTCCTCTTCGTTGGAGGAGAAAATCTGGTTGAGCAGCTTCTCCGAAATGATGTGCTCTGCATTGTAAAGTCGCCCCTGGAGTCTGCCTGCTCCGCCATACTGTCTGGCTTCAGCAGGTGTATTCTTTACTCAGTGAAGGGACGCCATGAACTCTCTTGTGAGCTCGGTGTAGGAGGCGGATAGGCTGAAGCAGATTTGCCTCAGACCGGCTACAACAAGTACGTCCTTCAGTCTCCCGAAGATGCCCAACTGCATGAAGGATGACTGGTGGCCGAACCTGCTAGGCCTGTAGAGCTTGGCTCCTAGCTCAGCACATCGGCGTCCGTGCTCCTCGTCTCTTGGCACGAACCTTCCTGGCGTGTGCTCCAGGGGTTCTGTTGTTGGAGCGGGTGATGCAGCTGGAGTGGCCACTTCTTCTGTCCTCACCCTCTTCCCAGATGTTGAGGGTCCAGCTGCTTCAGGGTTTGAGCGCTTCTGCCCAACTGTTGCCATCTCTGCCTCTGGTTCGGTGACGACTCTCCTGCCTTGCTCGCCAACGAGTCTAACGGTTATCTTTATGCGTGCCATCCCTATCATTAATCAAATAAATGCTATTTTGTTATCAACAGAAAAATTAATAAGGGGAAAGGCACCCCGACACGACGGTATCGAGCTTCAAGACAGGATCAGGTAAAGCTTGCCCGATACAACTGTGTCGGGCGATACGGCCAAACGAAACTGAGCGCCCGGCAGGGTCTTGAAAGAGCGCTGCCCGGTACAGAAATAAACGGACGATACGGTCACTGCCCGACACAGATGTATCGGGCAGGTGCGAGAGAAGCGTGTCGCGCGATAACAGTATCGGGCGACAAGAAAAATCAACGCAAAATCTTCGCCCGATACACCGTACGCGATAAAGGTCCGTATCGGGTATGCTCGGGCGATAGAGCTGTCGCGCGATACCTTTGTTTTCCTTAAGGTGCTGCGTGTCACGGGATCGAAAGAGGTCTCTGCGCGACACGGGAGCGGAGGGCAAGAAAAGTACTGCGCGATACGGTAGCTGAAAAAGGTAAAGTCCGGCAGCGCGACACGGTAAAGTTTTTGCCTTATATATAGCGGCCGAATGTTGCGGTAAAAACATTTCCTCCCGGGACGGGTGCAATCTGTATGTCGGTTGGTGTGCCGCCCGATCTGGTCTGGGAAAAAAAGATTTGCTAGACCAGACTTTGCCCGACCGATACAAGATTTTTCGGGACAAAACTCCGAAGTAAAACCCACTTAAGGAAAGAGGCGACAGGCGGGTAAAACATCATTGGCCTAAGGCTAAACCCGGCCTCAGATGGTATTTACCCATCCTGGCAAATAAAACTAAAGCGGTGGCCCTTAAAACAAAAAGAGTCAGCACACGTGCGCATGCACTGACTCGGGCCTTATTACAGTCCATAATGTTTGTAATGTCTGTCTTGCAAATAAGTAAATAACATCCTATTCTAGGAAAATAAAAGCACGGGCTGCCTCTCGAGGAGCACTGCATTTCCTGTCTACAGCTAGACGTCCTTCAGCTTCTTCATCTTGATCTATCTTTTAGTTGGTTCGGTGTTAGACGGGATCTTCCCTACAAGATTCTTTATAATTTCGGCGAGCTGCGCTAGCTGCTGGTCGATTTGGCGATGATGTGTCTGCATATCTGCCAACTGGACCTGCAATGAGTTCAAAACCCCCGAATTGGATAGTGCACTTTGCGCTAACTGGTGATTAATGGTGTCCTCCTTCTTGACAAAATTGAACAACTGGCCGATCACTTCGGATTGGTTCACCCCTTTCTCCTGTTCACGGGGCGGGCCTTGGTACTTTCCTGGTGCTTGGAAATTACCTTTTGCTGGCTGGAACTGGCTGTTCTTGGTGTATTGGCCTGATCCCCCTCTCTTTTCAAAAGGTTGCACGGGCCTGGCCAAGGTGTTTAGCTGATGCGAGTTCTCGGTCGCATCCTTGTTGCCATAACTAAATCCAGGGTGGTCTGGTCTTTTGAAGCCCATGTAGGATACATTCTCGATCCTTTCTTCTTTCGAGTCGGAGTCGCTGTCGGTGTCGGGTTTGGTGTAGATACAGTTGTCTACCCCATGTCCTCCTTCACCGCAGGTAACACATTTCATGACTTTCCCAACTTGCTTCTTCCCCTTTCCACCATGATCCTTCAGTTGTTTCACATCTGTTGCTATCCTTTGAATCTGAGAAGTTATGTTTTCCAGAGCCTTGGACTCAATAGAGATTCCTTCCCCTGCCTTCTTTGCCTTCCCTCTATCGGATCTATCATAGTCAACATCGGCCTTCAACTCAGCCATGTTCCTAATGATCTTTTCAGACTTGCTCGGCTTTTTCCCTAAGAAGTCACTTCCTGCTACCGCATTCAGCGATACCCTTTCATCGGGAGTTATCCCATTGTAGAAGGTGGAGACTAGGAAACCCTTCTTGAAATTGTGGTGTGGGTAGTCCCTCTGATATTCCAGATATCATTCCCAGGCGTCGTGGAGGTTTTCATTTGGCTTTTGCGTGAAAGACGTGATTTTTAACTTGTTCCTCATCGTCTTCTCAGTGGGGTAAAACTTGTTTACAAATGCGTCAGCCAGTTCTCCCCATCCATTCAGCGCTTGGTGGGGTAGCCCAAGGTACCAGGATAGAGCCTTATCCTCCAAAGAGAAGATGAAACCCTTGCAGTAAATGACCTCTTGGGGAACCCCTCGCATCTTTATGGTGTCGCAGATATTTTTGAAAGCATCAAGGTGATGGTAAGGGTTGTCACTCTTGGCACTCCCCCTGAAGCTTTTATTCTGAATCATGGAGATCACAGATGGCTTGAGCTCAAAGTTTGTAGCATTGAACCTTGGGATGATAACGGGGCACCTCGATCTATTGGCCTTTGTAGAAGCCAATTCTCTCAGAGTTTTCTCTTCTTCCTCCGAGTCGTCACTGTTGCTGGCGTCTCGGCGTCGCTCCCGATTATCATGATTCCTCCTATGTCTCCGACGACTTCTATGCTGATGATGCTCTTCCTCATGCCCTGGTGATTCTGGATCTTCTTGCCGCTCATCATCACTATACCGGTCGTTGTTTTCCGGTGGAGGCGAAGCTGGCCTCCTGCCTTGGCTTTCGTTTTCAGAAGGTGGCTCCACGTGAGGAGGCATGGTTGATAGACTCGGTGTTCAGTAGATTAGAGTACCTGAAAACCGCATAAAAATCATGTTTAGAAAATTATGATTGGGGTAAAGAATAATGCTTAAAGTAAAAGAAAAAGAAAAAGAAGAAGAAGTGTTGTCAAGCCTATTTCTAATCTTGAGGCACGGGAGTGTAGTTAGTGGATTCGGATTCGTCAACAGTGCCATTTGCCTTGTCCCCGACAACGACGCCAGAAAGTTGACCGGCCGAAATCGCGCGTCCTAAAATTGGAGGCGTATTTGAGGTAGTCGAGCCTTCACATTTATAACCTGAATCCTTCTAGGCCCCCGCAACTTTGTTTACGAGGTCGAAGTAGTCATACGGGGTCGAACATAGGGACAAGGTGGGTTGTGTTGACGACTCTGAATCGACAAGGTATAAAGAGATATTAAAATTCCCCTAAGGGAACAACAAGATGTCACGATTAAATCAAAGAAAACTATCCCCAACTGGAGCTACAAGAAAGATTTAGATTTTGTCATTTAGCAATTTTTAGGAATTTTCATGCAACAGAAAATAGAAAGATAAACTGCAGTTTAAGGCATAATGCAAGGGATAAGACTTCAGTAAGACAAGCGGTAGCAGTAACACCCGGCACCCCTCCTCTCAAAGCGGGTGCCTCTAACCAAGCTTCAACACCCCTCTCGAGGTTGCTGTTCTCAAGTTAGAGTGGAATGATACTAAAACAACTCCGTTCCGGGCACTCTCGTACTCCAGAATCGGACCGAACACTAGAGCCACAACCCAACTCTCGAAGTAGTTGCGACGGGAAAGATGATTCGGTAGCTAAGCGAAACACGATCCAAAACATGCAAGCTAGAGTTCAGATATCCAACACAGTAGTTACCCAATCATAAGGCATCAAGCATTAAACAAATTGCAATTAAGCATTTCTATTTCCATAAGCAATTAAGGGTCTTAATACAATGCTGAAGTAAAGAATTTAAATAACAGAATTAAAGATAGATGTCGCCTTCTTGATGTAGAAGGGCGACAGACTACTACTACTCCCAGCCCGATACCGTCCAGGGACCTATCCCGGTACAGCCGTGTCGGGCGGCATGAACTCTCGAATGGCACGCCTGACGGACGACTATATCGTTCGAAGACCCTAGCCGATACGCTCATGTCGGGCGGCACGCCCTCTCAGGCGGCACGCATGACGGGGAGAGCGCATCGGTTTCGGTATCGTGTCGGCCAAGGATTTACATATACTACTGTCGGGCATTGCTGTCAGGCACTCGTGTCGCGTATCTACATCGGCCGATATCGGCCCTCAGTGTCGTCCGGTACAGTCCTAGGTGAACCGATCCCCTCCCTCTCGGGATGAGGAAGAGCTCACCTAGTGTCGCCCGGTACGAGCACTGGGGCACGATACGGTTGCTCTCGCACTTCTCTCGCAGATAGCTCAAGTCCCCAACTATCCGAACGGTGAACTGGCCAGCCGTCCCGACCTATCCAACCTGTCTTTTCGGCTTCATGTAGCTGTTATTTATAGTCAGCTGGTTGGTGAGAAAACATGGTGCTCGAAGCACCACGTAGCTCCCTTATACGTCGGTCGATGGATGTGGATGGCCGATATAGGCATATCTCGGTGCGAGGTGCTGGCTATTGGTCACGTGATGGGCGGCACGCCTGCCGGTGGGTGGTCGTGTCGCTCGTCGAGCTGGGTCATCGAGCGGCTTTGGCTCCCTGTCGGGTAGAAGGTGTGTCGGCTGGCACGTCCCTTTCACAAGGTTCCCTTCTCCATCGATCATTCCTGTGTTGCCCAGCCCCTGTCGGGCTGGGTTGTATCGGGCGTCAGGAAGGTCGAGGCGGGCTTAGACTTATTGTGGGCCGGAACCGGCCTTATTGCACAAAAATGAGGAAAACTCTGTAGAAGATAGGAAAAATTGGAATAAGAGCGTTGCTTGGCCTATTATTGCGAAAATGCTAATAAAATAGAGGAAAATAGCAGAAAAGGGTAGTTTTGATAACAGAATAAAGGGCAAAAACGTCACAAAATTTGGTGTTATCAGTTACATGACTTTAGGGCACCATGAGAGGTGACCCCAGGCACCAAGCTCAAGATTGAGAATGTGACCTTAAGTCAAACCCTAGAGAGGGTATTCCAAGGTTAGGGAAAAAGTGGTGGAGATGGACACATTGAAAATGTAAATTGATTTGTTAATTACCTTGGTTGTGATAATTAGTTTGTTAGCCATATTTGTGAACTTTTGGTTGTCCCCAAATATCGACATATTCTTATATGCTGACCGTCTTTTTGTCTGTCGGCGTTTTAGGTATGACCCTGAAATGAACAAATAGTAAAGTGACACATGGTGAAAATAAGAAATAAAGTGGAAGGAGGATTAGATAGAATAGATCCAAAGCTATGGATAGAAGTAGATTTACAATGTTTTTAAAAAGGTATGCAAAATTTTTATTTTATACCAAATTTCAGTTTAGTTGGTAGAATTTCATAATTATTATTAATTAATTGTCGAACCTTTGATTCAATTTATTGGGATACGACTTTGACCTTTTGGTCTCCCTTAATTGGGGGTTACTGGGAGGCGGGGTCGTTACACCCACACAGAGTGACAAATCATTATTCAACAAGATGTCAATATTTTGGGATCCTCCTTATCAGAGTTCTTCAGAAGTTAGGCATTGTATTGATGTCATGCTTGTTAAGAAAAATGTTTCTGATAGCATCATTGGTACTCTGTTAAATATATCAGGTAAGACTAAAGATGGCATCAAATCTATAATGGACCTACATCAAATGGGGATATTCAAAAAATTAATAGAATTAGTTAGGAGTGATAAAACATATTTACCTCTTGCTTGTTACATGTTGTCAAGAAAGGAGAAGAAAACAATTTGTGAGTGCTTAAGATAGCACAGGGATACACTTCCTAAATCTATAGATTGGTATCAATGAAAGATATGAAGTTGATAGGTCTTAAATCTCAGGGTTTTCATGCTCTAATGCAACAAATATTTCCTATGGCAATTCAGTCTATATTGTCAAAGCATGTAAGTTTTTCAATCACCAGACTTTGTTTCATCTTCAACACTCTATGCAACAAAGTTATTGATCCTGAGAATCTCAATAAGTTACAAAGAGAAATGGTTGTTATCCTATGCCAACTTGAGATGTATTTTCCTCCTTCATTCTTTGATATCATGGTACATCTTGTTGTCCATTTGACTAGGGAAGTGAAAATGTTGGCACCAATTTTCTTGCATTGGATGCATCCTTTTGAACGGTACATGAGTGTTTTTAAAGGTGATGTTTGAAAACTTTGATGGCCTGAAGGGAGTATTATTGAGGATTATGTGGAGAGGGAGGTTATGGACTTTTTCAATGTCTTTCTGAGTTGAAATGAAGCTACAGTAAATGAAAAGAATAGTGAGGACTATTCTGGAAAACAAACTTTATGAGAATGAGTGCAAGTAATCAGCCGCAAGTTGTGGGAACAAGCTCATTTGTATATTTTACACAACATCAATGAAGTGAGTGTTTATATCAATGAATATACACATTCATTAAGAAACAATATCCTCTAAGAAATTCAATATGTCTTGCTAGAGACCATAACAAGACATCTATTAGGTAGTTTGAAGATAAAGTCTTACGTCAACTATCTCAAACACCAAATAATGTTTCTGAAAATATCAAATTCCTCACCTTTAAACCAAAAATTAATGCTATGATTATGAAGGGTTTGACATAAACGGGATCTGATATTACACAAAGTGTCAAGATGATAAGAGTGTCGTCCAAAATAGTGGGGTCACCCTTCAAGTATATTCATTTTTTTTTATTGCAAAGTATAAGAGTTCACGTGAAGCTAAAATGCATATTACAGTGTCATTGAAGACATATGGGAGTTTGACTACTTAGATTTCAAGACTCTGGTATTTAAATGTAATTGGGTTGATAACACCAAAGAAGATGTAGTGGATGAATTGGGTTTCACACTAGTGAATTTTTAATAGATTGGTGAGAAGGGTGAACCATTCATAATGTCATCATAGGTGAAGCAAGTATTTTATATTGATGATCCTACAAATAAAAAATGGTTGGTTGTTCTTTATGGTGAAAGACAGTTCATTGATGGTCCTATAGATGAAGAAGTGTATTATGACAAGTATGATGAGTTGAGTCCTTTCTAAGTTGGCTTGCCAACATCAACTATTGAAACTGACACTGACTTATATGCACATAGAGATCACATTAAGGGAATGTTAATTGATAAAGATCTAAATATTAGATGCATGCTTTTATGGTTTTAAATGATAGATGAGCACTTTATAATCTTTTATATCATTATTTGACTATTTTTTGTATGACATTTTTTCATATGGCGTCTAACCATGAGTATGATGACTGTGATGATTTTTACCATGAGGATGAGCAAGATCCTGCTGACACTGGTGTAAGTAGTGTATTGTTTTATCAACACTTTGTGCATTTTACAACATGTCTATGTTGTTGTATCACATTTAATAAGTTATGTTTGTTTATGACCTATATGTGTTTTTTTCGTCAATTTTAGGTTGAGGATGTATGTCCTGAGGATCTTGTTTAGCTTGATGAGCAGCATCAAAAAATAAAAAATAAGGGGCATCACCATGGTGAATAAGTTGATACAACAAGGGGGTAATGGACCAAAGTTGATTATTGAGTTTGATCAGTAGGAAATCCCATTGGAAAGAGCCATAGCTCATTTGTTTCATATCTAGGGGTTATATGGAAAAAACTATGTGTGAGATATTATCATTTGCAATTTTTTTTAAATTATTTTGCAATTCTATTTTTAAGAATATTCCATTAAGTATTTGAAATTTTGTAGAGCATATTTGACCTGGATGAAAATTTGCATCACAAAAAGGTGATGCAATTCTTTGGGAAGGTTTTGACACATTGTAGAACAAATTTGACATGACTATACAAATGGGAGACTAAGAAGAGGAAGAAATCAGCCACTGAGCAATGGAGCTATCTTGTCTCGGAGACATGAGAGGTGTTTGTTTCTATGGAAAACATCAACAAATTCAATATATTAAGCCTCACTAGCCATTTTTAATACATTCTTATGAATTCATTATTTTACCATCAAGGTTAATGTTTACTTACCAATTACTACTGATGATTGTTACTAACCAGGATACAAGTGATGCCCAAAGAGAAAGGTGTGCAAAGAATGTGCACAACCACATGATGGGTTGAGGTGGCTATGCAAATCTTTGTCAAAAGATACTACAAGCATCTTCTTCTCAACATCCTACTCTTGGGACTACTGATTCCTCTACTACTACAACTACTGAACCTCTACTTCACCATGATATATGGATAGCTGGGAGGAAATAAAAATATGGAGAAATAACCAACCCCATAACTACTAAGGAAGTTGCAAAAATGGTAAAATTCATCTCTCATTGCAATTAGTATTGATGATTGTTATGTTTTATTTACCAATTACTATTGATGATGATTAGCGGGAACTATACTAGAAAAGGAAATAAGGCAAGTTCATTCTTAAGGGAACAAGGGATCAATTCATGTTTTCTCTAGGTAACCCAGAGCATCTTGGACATCTTAGGTCTTCATGCCCGAGTGTAGGTATAAGAGGGTCTTTGAGCCATCAGAATGCAAATATATCCCAGAATGGGGGATTCTCAAGAAAGGAGGTAAAATAGTTAACTACAAATGGAATTTAGGAAGTAATGAGTCAGTGGGAGGCTTCTCAGACAACTACTCATACGGTACTAGCTATGTTGTCCCGCTCATCATACGAGGTGGACCTCCTACCACAAAGGTGGTTCGGAGTAATCTTGTGGACCAATAACTTAGGACGTCCACTGCAAGTATTGTTATGACATAGTAGTCTTTTTAATATGATATGTTTAGGTATGCATCTAACACTCTATACAAATTTTTAGGGGTTGTGGCCATGTCATCTAAAATTACAAGAATTTGTCATTGATGTGAGCAAGGCATACCCACCCCTTGAAGGTGCCATGCTTCATGGTGCTCCATTACTCATCAATGTGGTTCGCATGTCCCTGAGGCTTGTCTATGAAGCTTGGAAGATGACCACCCCGATGTTGAGATGATAGGCAAAGGAGAAGGTGGCATGGTTGTGTGGCCCAAGGAGAGAGTCACTACTACAGAAACAGCCTTTGGCGTCTGTTGTTTAACCCCCTTTGGCGTCAGTTTCTGAATGACGCCTATGTGGGCACCGCTAAAGGTCAAACACTTCGGCGTCAGTTTTTTAACCGACGCCAATAGTCCATATAGGCGTCGGTCTTTTAGTAGATAACCGACGCCAAAAGGGTTCGTGCCACAGAAAACGGCATCATCTAGGACACATTCTGCGTCGGTTATCTACTAAAAGACCGACGCCTATATGGACTATAGCGTCGGTGTTTACTTGGTAACCGACGCAGAAAGAGTCCTAGATGACGCTATTTTCTATGGCGTGAACCCTTTTGGCGTCGGTTTTCTATAATAAACTGACGCCATACTTCAAGACGACACAGCCGTGCTTCCCTGCACGACTGTGTTTAGTACTATAGGCGTCGGTTTTATATGAATAACCGACGCTTTTTCCACCACGGCCGTGCTATCCTGCACGGTCGGGTTGTTTGTACTATTAGGCGTCGATTTGTGTCCAATAACCGACGATGTAGGTCTTTGCTGACGGTTTTCTGTAAATAACCGACGCCTATATCTAATTTTTTTTTATATCAGTTTGCAGGCCTGTTGTGGCTGGTCAGCAGGATGAGAACCTGCATTTCAGTTTTCTTAACTGCAGGTTTACGACATCCATTGATATCAGCCTACAAACAGGCCACAAACCTGCAAAAGTCCCTTCTCACATTCACACATATAGAAACATTCAAATACATGTATTAACATTCAGAAATATTCATTTACAAAGTATCATTCATTATCGCTATCAACATCCCAATTATATCTTACAGTTGCCACTGCTTGTATGGCTTTTGCCCATGCTTCTCTTATTTCATCTAATGCTTCCATCGTATATGGAGCATGTATATTTTTTAAGCGTTTGCCTATAGTGTGGTCAGTTTTAAACACCTGCAAAGAGAATGATGTATATATATAAGTAATAATATAAAAATAAGATTGATATATTTCATACTAACTAATGAGACTATATATAATACCTCATGTATGTTATCGATGTCCAATGCGGCATGTCGGATAATCATCTGCATAAATCACATCATAGAGTATGTGCATGCCCATCTGTTGTCTTGTGTAGCACACTATAAATTGAAACATACAAAATCATACAACTAAGCACAATTCACATCAATAATATATACATTGGAGTCAGGAACTTACTTGTACGTTCTGCCAATTTATTGGCTGGTTCTTTTCCCTTGGGACCGTTCCTCCAGCCTTTTTAATGCATCTAAACCCCTACATGTTAATATAACACAGTAAATTGCATAAGTAAATAGTAATGTAATAACAGATGTTAACGGATACAAAAATGAAATATTTCTCACTAGAATAATGGCATTCTCATTACGTGTCCAATTTTAGTGTTTAATGTACTTCCCGCGGGATCTAGATATTAAACAGTGAACGTCCCGGGGACAATAACTAGTAACTCCCAATGTTTACCGCTAGAGGTAAAAAGTTAACAATTAATAACTCAAAATGCACAATAAAAATGGAATTTTCTTAAGTCCAAATTATAAATAAAGTAAACTTACTTGACATTGAACGAAGCTATTATTATCGTCTTCTTTTGCTGACCAAAAATCGTAAAAGCATCTATACAGTATTGTTGAACACTATCAGGGTCTTTAGCTACCATACTAATCAATGATGGAATCAAAAATCCCACATGATCAAATGTAAATTGTTTGCATTGATCTTCGACTAAGTAGATGCAAAATATGTATTATGTATGCATTAATATATAAGAAACCAGATCACCGAATCTTACACAAGGTATATAGATGTATAAACAAGATCTCACCTTATCCATGTCACTATCATTGATGTATTCAGCCAAGCATACATAAACAACTCAATAATATCTTGTATAAATAAAGAGTTATCGTATGATTGACCTACATAATCTGCATCTAAAGAAACAATTATAGGGCAATGTATATTATGTGCCCGTAGCCAACATGCCATTCCCCTACAAGCAGGACCTAACGGGTATGTTAGGTCAGTTGGAACCCAACTTGGTAATGCGGGAAGTGGAGGTGGAGGCCTAGGTGCTCCTGGTGTCTTCTTTTTAACCTGTATATATAATTTTAGATCAGTTGACCTCATATATACACATTAACAGTCTAAATCAATGTAAATTTATCTTACAATTTCAGTAGTGTAGACGACATCTGCTTTGGGCCACAATATGACCCCGCCTTATGCCTCAACAAGTGTATCAATATCCGGGTGGGGATATGGCAATGTAGCTTCCCTCCAATCGGGTAACACACGTAATGGGCACACACGAACGTAGCCATGTGGCATTGGAGTCCCATGAAACCTTTCCCCAGGAAGGGACGGGTAAGCCTGCGCCTCTGCAACAACATAGTCTTGTATTCTTAAGCGGCATGGCTTCAATGCCTACAAATTTACGTAAAGAATGTTATACATGTATACATATCATCTTGAAAACATATCATCTTGAAAAGACTAGCTACAATGTCATAAACAATACTTACAACAGACGTGTTAGGCGATGGGTCTCCAGGATTACTCGCAGTCTGTGCATCAGGAGAAGAGTGGGTCGCCATAGGCTGATTGGAAGCCTGAGATGCCTACCACCGCAACAATTCTTCATTGACCTTCTCAGCAACTACATCGTTGACCTTCTTAGCCACTATATCCTCGACTCTCTTATTCTCCTATATATGGATAAAAGAAACATTAGCTTCTTATTATTGAATTTCCCTTTGCAGTAACATTCTAAAAAAAGAATAGGTTACCTCTTCTTGAGAAAGTCCCGTTCTAGGTTTGCACTGGGATGGCCCAAAGAATGCTTTGATGCCCACACCAGCGCCTGCACCCCTAACACGTCCAGGATGCTCTGGGTTACCCAGATCAACTGTCAATTCATCCCTTGTGCCCTGAGGGATGAACGTGCCTTGTTTCCTCTGCTCGTGCAGCTCCCGCTAATCACCATCAACAGAAATTGGTAAGTTAACACCACAAATAATCAATATTCAAATGATTGCTCTAAGAGTTGTATTTTACCATTTTCGCAGCCGCCTCAGCAGTTACGGGCTTCTTTATTTCACCCTTCTTATGTTGCCTCCCAGCTATCCAGATATCATGGCGAGGCATGGGTGTGGCAGACTCCTGAGTAGGAGCATACTCCTGAGTAGCCGCAGACTCCGCATGTAGTCTTTGGCGAACGCTTGCATAGCCTTTTGGACCCATAGTGTGGTCATGCACATTCAGTGCACGCCTTGCTTTTTGTGCGTCACTGAGGGCCTAGTTAGTATGCACATTAATGATTTGGTTAGTATCACTAAATGTTAATCATGAATAGGTGAATACAATGTATATTAATTAAATTGGGAGTGACACCTAATACCTTGAATTCTTCAGATTTTCTTGAAGCAACAAAATTGTCCCAATCTTCTTTGTCCAAGAAGTTCCATTGTTCAAGGGCTGACTTCTTTTTCTTATCACCCTCTTTTATGTATTCTCTGTTCAGATTTGTCCTATAATTCCTAAGCATCTTTCCAGCGTGTTGCATCACACTTTTACGATGCAACTTCTCATCCAATGCAAACAGATTATGTAAAATAGAAATGTTATTAACTAGTATCCAAAATAGAATTGCAAATAATAGAATTTGTAATCTACAAAATAGAATTGCAAATAATAATTACTCACGCATAAATCCTTCCATATCAAGTCTTTTTTTCCCTGAGGAACTTTATGCCAGTTATCATACTTAACACCACAATGGCTCTGAGTGGTACACCCAAGATAGTTTACAAAATTATTGCGGTTCACTCCAATTGCATTTACTCCTAATGAGTCAATCTTGGACGGGTTTCTAGGCCAACAAACACAATAATAGATATGTACAATGAAGCCAGACTTCATACAAACAATATATAATTTAGTGATTGTTCATTCTAATTTATACCAATGTACAAGTAATATAAAGAACAATGATTGTTCACTTTCTAGGCCAACAAACACATGTGATGTCATTCTTATATATAATAAATGTGTACCACCTATCCCATCCTTGAACACCTAATCTCACTAGTAAGTGTATAATGTGTATTGGGTTTTCGAGAAAATTTCGGCAGCATTTCCCCATTGTTCTCTAAGTACACATGTACTTAGAGAACAAACGGGGAAATGCTACCGAAATTTTCTCAAAAACCCAATACACATTATACACTTACATCCTAAGTGAGATTAGGTGTTCAAGTACAGTCCCAAACTGGGGACTATCTAAGATTTATTCCTAATGAGTCAATCTTGGACGGGTTTTTAGGCCAACAAACACAATAATAGATATGTACAATGAAGCCGGACTTCATACAAACAGTATATAATTTAGTGATTGTTCATTCTAATTTATACCAATGTACAAGTAATATAAAGAGTAATGATTGTTCACTTTCTAGGCCAACAAACACATGTGATTTCATTTTTATATATAATAAATGTGTACCACCTATCCCATCCTTGAACACCTAATCTCACTAGTAAGTGTATAATGTGTATTGGGTTTTCGAGAAAATTTCGGCAGCATTTCCCCACTGTTCTCTAAGTACATATGTACTTAGAGAACAAACGGGTAAATGCTGTCGAAATTTTCTCGAAAACCCAATACACATTATACACTTACATCCTAAGTGAGATTAGGTGTTCAAGAACAGTCCCAAACTGGGGACTATCCAAGATTTACTCCTAATGAGTCAATCTTGGACGGGTTTCTAGGCCAACAAACACAATAATAGATATGTACAATGAAGTCGGACTTCATACAAACAATATATAATTTAGTGATTGTTCATTCTAATTTATACCAATGTACAAGTAATATAAAGAACAATGATTGTTCACTTTCTAGGCCAACAAACACATGTGATGTCATTCTTATATATAATAAATGTGTACCACCTATCCCATCCTTGAACACCTAATCTCACTAGTAAGTGTATAATGTGTATTGGGTTTTCGAGAAAATTTCGGCAGCATTTCCCCGTTGTTCTCTAAGTACATATGTACTTAGAGAACAAACGGGGAAATGCTACCGAAATTTTCTCGAAAACCCAATACACATCATACACTTACATCCTAAGTGAGATTAGGTGTTCAAGAACAGTCCCAAACCAGGGACTATCCAAGATTTACTCCTAATGAGTCAATCTTGGATGGGTTTCTAGGCCAACAAACACAATAATAGATATGTACAATGAAGCTGGACTTCATACAAACAGTATATAATTTAGTGATTGTTCATTCTAATTTATACCAATGTACAAGTAATATAAAGAACAATGATTGTTCACAATTGATGTTAGGGTTTCATCAATGTTAGGGTTTAATCAAATCAAATCAGGATGCTAGAATGGATTTAAATCAAATTAGGGTTTAAATCAAATCAAACACGGCTGTGGCTGTGTTGGCCTACCACGGCCGTGCTGGGCAGCACGACCGTGCTGTCCAGAACGGCCGTGCTGCCCAGCACGGCCGTGGTAGGCCATTCTTCTCAGTTCTCAGTGAAAGAAGTGGTGAAACTTAGATTTAGATGCGATATTAGGCGAGCAACAACAACTGACCTCCCAGCAGTGGTGGCGGTGACCGGCGAGCTCCAGGCGGCAAGGCAGGCAGGTGCAGCGGTGGCCGGCGAGCTCCAGGCGGCAGGGCAGCGGTGGCCGGCGAGCTCTAGGCGGAGAAGGGGGTGTGAAGAAGGGGAAGAAGGCAGCAGCAGTGGCGGCAGAGAAGGGGGCGCGGCGGCGGCGTGGCGACGCTGTCGTGGAGGAAGAAGGAGCTTTCGTAGAGGAGAAATCGGCGGCGTGGTCGGGAGACAGCAGAGAAGAAAAGGGAAATCGGCTCGCAATGAAATAGAAGAAAGGGGAAGAGTCGGGCGATCGCGGGATATTAAGTTCCCAAATAGCGTCGGTTGTTTCAACCAACCGACGCCTAAACCTCTTTAGCGTCGGTTGTTTGAACCAACCGACGTCCAATTGGACGATATTTTCACGAAAATGTTTGGCGGGAACCACTTTCAACGTCAGTTATAGAAGGTTAACCGACGCTGAAAGTGACACTTTTCGCGCAAATTTTCATCGCACATAGGCGTCGGTTTCTATCTACATAACTGACGCTGAAAGTGACACTATTTTTTTTGCTCGAAAATTGGATTTCGTGGGCGACTTTAGGCGTCGGTTTGTTATTAACAACCGACGCTGTATTCAAAGTTGTACCCGTGTCTGGCTGGTCTTCGAATATAGACGTCGGTTTGCCTAAACAACCGACATCTAATATTTTAGGCGTCGGTTTTCCTAAATAACCGACGCCCAGAAAAGACACTGAATGCTGTTTCTGTAGTAGTGAGTTATCTATAGTGATAATGATGTATGGTAAATTTACAATATGTTGTATATGTACATACATAACAATTGATATGAAATTATATATATGCAGGACATAGGGCCTAAGAAACCACTTAGTGCTTGTTCTCGTCTGCCTCCACCTCCTCCTCAATTACCTAGTTGGCTTGTACAAAACCTATTTGACTTGATAGGGTTCTCAATGTTGGGGTATGTCACTATTGATAGATGAACATGAAGAAGATTTCCTTATGATGGTTTCTATTAAGGCGGACGTTGTAGGTCAACATTATGATATTAGTATATTTCTACATGATGTTTTGGAGTTGTTTCATTTTTCTTGGTTGAATACATATGTGATAGAACTTTGGATACGGTAAGATCTTATATATCTATATACCTTGTTTTATATATGGTGATTTGTTTTCTTATATATTTTCCTGCCACTTAAATAAGGTATGTATAGAGTTTTCAATGACCCATGTGGGATTTCTAGTTATCCTTGATTATCGAGGCAATTAAAGACCCTGCATGTGTTACCCTATACTGCTATCACATTTTAATATTTTGGTAAAAAAAAGAGTGTGATATTAGCTCCATACAATGTTTGGTAAGTTTACTTACTTTTTTTATAATTTTGACTTAAGAAATTACATTTCATTCTAGATTTGTAGTTATTTTTGTTTCCTTCTTATCACTCAGGAATAACCATTGGGTCTTATTGGTTGTTGTACTCGTGATGCTAACTATTTATTATCAAGAACCTAAGGATGACAAAATAGCCAATGGAGGAGATAATTTGAAAAGGGCATTATTCACATGAGTAAATTGTTATACTTATATATGTTAACATATATTACATGACTATTTACTAAAGTCAATTCAATGTGCTATATTAATGTATAGGGCTAAAAATTGGAGGAAAGGTGGATATAAAAAGAAAGTGATAGTTTGGGAGAACATTGTTGAGGTAGTTTTCTTACTCCAATGCATATTTATGCCAACTACGCTTACTTTTATTTATTAAAATTTTGTATGTTGATATTTCTAGTGTTCTGTACAAGACAATGGTTGGGCATGTCCATACTATGTGATGTGGTATATGGAGATGATTGTCAGATATGCGAAAATAGACATCAAAGAGATACATAATGTAATCCATATATATATATATATATATATATATATATATATATATATATATATTTATATATATATATAGAAATATATATGTATATATATAAATATATATATTTATATATATACATATATATTTATATATATATATTTATATATATACATATATATTTATATATATACATATATATTTATATATATATATATATATATATATATAGTCTTCATCATCATAAGTATATAGTTTCATTAGATAATATAAACATAGAAATGTTTTTAATTATACTTGTCATTCTCTTTGTAGGTGTTTAAAAAGTCTTCAATATGCAAGAAAATCTAGTAGACATACACTTGCCATGTATGAGAGAATAAGTAGATGAGACACGATAACAATGGGAAAAAACCTTCGAAAGGTAAGTGAACTTTAAATTTGATTGGGATTAAGAAGATGAACAAGAACTTTGAATTCTATTATTCATGCCGTGCTTATGACTTGTTGCAACTGTAAATTTTATGCATGTATATGTAAATGATGATCTATACATATACATGTGTGTGAATGTGAAGATAAATGAATGAATTTGTGTACATGTCATGAGAATGAAATTGGTATATATGTAAATGAAGTAACATGTTTGTGAATGAATGTGAAGATGAATGAATTATGGTTACACATGTGATGAAATGGAATTGGAGAATGAATAAAATTATGTGCATATATATTACATTTGTTATTTCAAGTTTTGTTGCCTGATGTTAAGCTAAACTCACAAAATGTTGTTAACCTATAGTTTAGAACTAAACTATAGGTTCTGCATCCTGTTGACCAGCCGCAGTAGGCTATAGGCCTTCTATTTTTAAAAAAATTAGTCATCGATTGTATAAAAAAATGACTCTATAAGCTAAGTCATCAGTTTTAGTAAAATAACCAACATTAAAAGACAAATCCAAAATGATTGTGGTGGAAAACACAACCTCATTGGGTAGAAAGTCATATTCTTTATTTTTTTAGATATAATTGTCTCTTTATATCAAAATCGTCAGCCATTTCGATTGGAACTGACACTTTACATAAGAATAGGTGTCGATTTATTATATATTGACGATGTAGGGTCCTTTACCAGTTACAAATGTGATATGTATGGCACTTTCAATGTCATTTCTTGCATACAATTGATGCCTAGGACCCCTATCTATGTAGGATTCTTTTATTCCATAGCTGCCATTAGATCTCCGGTGTCGATTTTGCCTTCCCCAAAGAATGGGATGTTAGACATGTGGATATAGTGTCACCCACTTAGGTGTCGATTTTTAACTGACATTATAGGGTTGTTTTAACTGATGCCAAAGATGGTTTATGTACTAGTGTTATATTGAAATTTGAGTGTAACAAACAAGAATAGCAAGGATGAGAGAGATTGAGAAATCACAATGAATAAAATTAATTCTAGTTGTTCAAACCTCTAAACATTGAGATGTACTCCACTACATTGAGAGTTCAACCTCAAGGATTCGTAACTATAAGAACCACCTTACATTCACTTATAAGAGATTTACCATATGACTACCGTTTTCTAGATCAAGGGCTAAAACAACTTCCCTTTAGGTACAAGGGAGACAAAAACCATAATTAAGGACTTACCAGTCCACCTATCAAGCATCTTTAGCCTTCAAAAAGATCTTACCCACTCTTAAAGAGGATATTTGGCCTTGTATCCTTCACTACCTTCTTCAAGGAAGCAATATTCAATACACCAACTTGAGAATACTAGATTTAGCTAAGGAGAATTTGAGAGATTGGAAAGATTACAATGATGTATCCCTCTTATACAAATCCCAGATCACTCACAGTATAAATGGATTGTAATCAATCTAGAGAATGATTAGAGGAAATATGGGATTTTCACTCAAGTGTAGCATATAAGCATGAAAGGAAACCTTAGAATGATGTCCAGAGGTCTATATTTGTAGATAGATGTGTCTACTTACCAGTACGCTAGTCAAGTTTGAATTCTAGCCATTTTAGAGTGGGTAGTTACTTTTATACCATATATAAGTCATCGTATCTCTCTCTAGCCACTAATTTGAACTTTACAACTACAATGTCATCGGCCGAGATGCAAGTAGGGATTCTTGGCAATTGATGCCAGAAGACAAGTCTTCCATTGCCATAAGAGGACATACTATGATAGTTGGCATCTCAATCAATGATCATCCATGATCAAGAAACCAACTCAGCAATACATATGTGGTCCACGAGAATCTCAAACAATGAGAAATGTTGTGATGCATTTGATCATTTTGTGTAAAAGTACATAAATCATCAAACAAATGTATTCAATTTCTCTTTTAATCTTAGTTATATAAAGAAAAATTCTAAATGAAATTTATGTATTTTTTAATTCCTGATTTTGTTTTGTTGTTACTTGCAATTTCACATACTAGATTTCACAAATTTCATTGCATTGAGTGTACCCAATGATCTAAACTTTTCTCCAAGTAAATGCTATATACACATAACTGGAATGGTGAAGTCATTCTTAAATTATGGGAAATGTATAACCCTAAAGTCAACCCATTTTGGAAATGACAAACTATTCCTAAAAATATTGAAATAAATGAATTTGAAAATCTTAACCTTAGCATCTTTGAGGGGTTTACATGTATTTAGTTTTCTCCCCCTCAAACTTTTCTTACTCTACCTATTTTTTAGTTCTCAAAAATAGTAACACAATTCATATTTTTTATTCTTTTTAATCATTTCATCATAGAGTATGCAATATAATGCTTTTTAAGATTTTTCAAAGTGATCCCCCCTTTGTCATATCAAAAAGTGGAGGATAGAAAAGCATAAAAATGTCTTTTCCATCAATAAAAAAAGAGTGCGAAAAGAAGCATTTAATATATCAAAATATGGAAATTTCCATAACTCAAACATTATGAATACTAACAGAACTCAAACTAAAAAGATCTAAATGTAAGTAAACATGTTGAGTACATCAACCAATTAATCTTAAAGATATAATGCAGAGAGTGTTTAATAAGATACAACATGTACCAAATCAAATACAACTTAAGAAAGTAAACTTTAAAATAAGGTCTTTAAATTCATGTGTCCTATCTAGTACATGCTAAGGTGACAAAATAGAGATGTAGGACACTCTATACAAAGAAATAGTCATCTATAGAAGGAACAAAGTCATGACCAACTTTCTAATTCTTTTGAGTGGATGGATAGTGATAGGGCCTCTTTGGGATTTTTTCTGCTTTAGAGTCACTATCTTCAACATCCTCATCATCAAATTTTTCATCATCATCATCATAAACATCATAACACTCATCATCATAAGAAACAATTTCTAAAATGACCACATCTACAACCATCTCAACATCCTTTTAAGGGGAAACCTCCAGACTTGGCCATTGTTCTTGAATTTGCTAGCTCCTTTATCATGTAACTATGTGCAACAAGGGCATAGTGATGTAGGTAGTTAGGATTAGTGCCCCTAGTAGTGAACAAGATTCATAGGAAGACAAATAGAGGGAACTATGGTTAGAGAAAGATAAACATGAGGTGAGGGAGATGGTGTATGTAGAGAAGATGGTTAAATGGAACAAGTAGCAACTATAGTAGTATCATGGCAGTGAAGGATGGGTAGTGGGAAACTAATTATAACTGATCATATACGTAGGTAGCGTAGTCAATGGAGTGGAGTGAGAGCTCGTAAACTAGAAATACATGTGAGAAGGGGTCAAGTTTAAGGAAGACATGATTTGAACTACCTCATAATAAAAATGACAATTAACTTATTTGTGGTAGTTATCTCATACATCATGTACCCCATGAGTTGCTCTTCATATATAGCAAATGAGGCACAAGGTGAAGGTGTATGCATTGGATGTGAAGGTGGAGGTGTAGTTTGAGTGGGAGGGGGTGTACGGGTGATCAAACTACTAGGTTGAGATATAGGAGATGAAACACTAGGAGTTATATTTGTTTTTGTGAGAGAATTCTTTGTAGAGATAATGATAATTGGGGTGACTTATTTTTAGAAGAATATTCAATATCAAGACAATTCATTTTTTCAAAGAGACCACATATGACGTTTAGGTAAGTCGAAGGGCTTCGCTAGTATTCTTCTCATAATCAAAACAAGTCAATATATGAAAGATATACCAATACAATACCCTAACTCTCTTTAGCAGGCTTAATAATGTCATACTGATTCTTCTTTGGATGGATATTGGAATTTACCACAAAAGCTAAAAGCCTAGCTTGAGATGCGAGAATAGAAGGTCATAGGAATGCCATGAAATTTAAAGTGGGGATCATAACATTAATAAAGATTTTGAGGATAAAGAAGGTCAATGGTAAATTCATACTTAGATTTCTTGACTGTTTGAATGTTAGATTCCCAAAAGTAATGGTGGAGGCTTTCCTTAGAAATTCCAAAGCAAATTACCACAATCATAGACTTCAAAGAAATGGTTTGATCTGTGGAAGGAGTTTGGTGGTGTAATTCTGAGAGAGATTTGCATAGAACTCATCAACAACTTGCTTACTAGATTTGAAATTAGCAGAATTGTAATAATAGACAAGCAATGCCTTATGATGATGGAAATAAAACCAAGAAAGAATATCATATTGTTCAAAACAAAATTCAATTAAAGGAGTAAAATAAAAATGCCTTTCATTCAAGAAAGGACTGATACTCTTTACAGCTTAAAGGTGTATGAACTAGATTACATTGAAGAAAACAATTTTGTTTGAGGTAGGAGGGGGATATACCAACCTCTCATCCAGTGTATTATATTTATTCTTGAATTACTTGTTGAGAAAAGACACCATAGAAGAAGAGACACAAGAAAGGAGAGTGAAACTAGGATTGAAGCAGAAAAGAGATAGGGACTATGAGCTGGAGGGAAATAGGGATGCAAAATGGGGGTTAGGAATTTGTAGGTGAAGAGGGTGACATGAAGAGGAAGGTTGGTCGAGCTAAAATAATTGAGAATATTCCATATCGAATGACTTGACCTTATCAGTAAATCAAGCACAATGTCATTGGTTGAGATGAGTTGGGGAGGAACTCGGCTGATGGCCCATTTTGAATCGCAAAAAACACCATGTCGGCCAATATGTGTACTAAGACTATCTTGTATGATGAATTACTTTATCAAAAAGGTATACATTCATCCAAACCTATTCTAAAAATTCCCATAAAATTTTATTCATGAATGCAGCATGTAGACAAGTAACATATGGAACATTTGAATCGTCATAGACTATGTTAAGACATTCAATTGATGAAAGAAAAGCTTAGCTATTTTGCTCAAAAATGTATGTAACAAGTCATTCAATTTGACGTGATTTCTATTTAACAAAAGTAGATGAAGAACAAGATACTAATATGATAGAGTCATGATATGATCACTCTCACTAGGAGGTATACTAGAGTCATCAATATAAGTGATAAAAATTTTAATATAATAAGATCAAATTGCTCCATATATAGAGGTTTATTGAAAATATTCGCAAGATGATTTTCCGCATCCACATGAGAAATATAAGTTCCCTTCTTTGCAATGAGTTCACATAGAAAATGATAGTGGGCCTCTATATGCTTGGATCTACTATGACATATACAATTGTAAGACAAGTTAATTATACTTGTATTGTCACAAAATATAACAAAAGCATCATAATAAACATTAATATCATTATTTATTTTCTTCATTCATAGGATTCTGGAACAATAACTACTGGAGTCAATGTATTTAGTGTTGATCATTAAAATATCAAATGTGTTTTGTTACTTAGAGAACCAAGAAACCAAACAAGGTCCTAAGAGAAAGTAAGGGCCACTTGTGCACTTTTTTTTTGGAAAATAACCACTACAAAAGAAGGATCACATTAGGACAGTACGGACTAATGGGAAGGGACAAGAAGCAAGATCACTAGAGTACATGGATGCTAAGAAGTATGGGCAACAATCCCAACTCCTCATTCATTTAGGTTGTTTAAAGTGACGTTTGGCAAGATGATCTGCCAAATTGTTTTGGTTTCTCTACAGGTAGATGATCTCTGAGGTACTTCGCTGAAGCATGTGCTGGATGGCCAGGACCTGAAGTCAATATTTGATGGGGATCAACCGCTTTCCTGTAATCCAGTAGACAATGTTACTAGAATCACTTACCACCAAAATTCTAGATAGATTTATAGATTTGGAAAACTCGAGGCCCTCAACGATGTCCCTCAGCTCCCCTTCCATTGGATCCTTACCTGAGTGTTTCTTTGCTTTCCCTGCTACCCACTGCCCAGCTGCTTCCTGTAAGATCATACTGGTGGCTTTGAGGTTCCCAGTATTATTTATCATAACATCGACCTACATGATTGTAGAAGGAATACATTGTGTCGAGTGATTGGATACATGATTTGGTTGGCCATTCTCACATGTTGTCGGCTGACTGAAGGTAGATTTAGCCATGACGAGACATGCCCTAGAGTTGGAGTCAATAATCGCAGGCGTAGCTCCATGACCCTCAAAGATCCACACGTTGTAGTTCCTCCATAACCACCAACAAGTGATGGTGAAGAGGGTAGCCCAGTCCTCCATCTGGTTCAAATGTAAAAGGTTATACTCCAACCACTCCGCGGTGGACTCGGAAAGAAAGAAAGCAGAAGCAGCGCTGGGGATCATTCGTAGCCACGTCTGTTTGGCTTCCGAGCAGTCTCTCAAAGCATGAAAAATTGATTCCTCTCCTTGATGACATATGGAGCATGTCGGGTCCTCTGTAAGCTTACGTTTGAACCTTAGGGTATTAGTGAGAAGTCTGTTGAGAAAGATTAGCCAGAGGGTCATCTTCATTCTTTGTTGAATTTTGATCTTCCATAGCACGAACAATGTTTCGTGCTGACCTCTGTCATGCAGGTCTGTGATACTAGCATAGGCTGATCTGGATGTGAATTCTCCATCGGATGAAAGTAGCCAAACTCTACTGTTGTTGCCATACTATGGTCTTGGCGTTGGCATACTGAGAATTTCTCTTATAGAGTCCTCTGTAAACCAAGCCCACAGGAATCCCTCATCCCATGACCCATCATCAAGGGTCAAGATGGATATGTGAAGGTCTTTGATGTCATCGGGAATTTAGAGTCCAGGTTTAATGGAGGTTGTTAGACCTTTACCCACCCATGTGTCTGACCAGACTGATGTCTGAGACACTGATATAGGATTCGTTCGGGAGTTCTCCATGGTGAAAGGGAGTGATGATCTGATACTTCTCCATGTATGAGAGCCAACTTTGCCGCTATGGAGATTAGGATATTTGTCTTTCAACAACTCAATCCAAGGGGCTTGTCTGGACCCAACAAACTCCCAAGCTAACTTCATGATGAGGGATAGATTAAATTCTCTTGCTTTCTTGATCCCCAACATGCCATGGGTTAGTGGCTTTGTGACATGTTTCCAAGCTACCATGTTTTTTAGTTTCATCATTGTGGAGCCTGAACATACAAAATTTCTTATAAGGTGGTCAATACGGTCTATGACTGAGGTTTGCAAGTGAACCATCTACATAGTGTAGTAGGCTTGTGAGAGGAGAAGTGAGTTGGCCAGTGTGACTCTTCCTGTAAGGGATAGGAATCTATTTTGTCAATTAGTAATTTGTTGATGCATCTTGTCGGTGAGGTATTGGAAATGAGATTTGTTCTTCCTTTAGTGGAGGATTAGAACACCCAGGTGACGACCCAATTCATCTGTCTCCTTGATTTTCAGATGATGACATATTTGAGACTTGAAAGCTCGTGGGGTGTTATGCGAGAAGAAAATTGATGATTTCTCGTGAGATAAGAATTGGCCAGATGCCTTACTGAATTGCTTTAGACAACTATTAATGGTGGAAGCCTGCCGATAGATTGCCTCCCCAAAGATAACTATGTCATCGGAAAAGCTGATGTGGGAGAAAAGCAGCTTATGCTTGGTTAAATACACTGGTTTCCAAGAGCCCTTGTCAATTTCTGCGAAGATAAGCTGACTGAATCTTTTGAGGCAAAGCATGAATAGGTAAGGCAAGAGAGGATATCCTTGCTTGATGTTGCAAGATGGTTTGAAGGAACCAATCAACTCACCATTCTAGAGGATCGATGTTCTTCCTGACCGGATAAGGTTCATAATGACGTTGATGATGTTCTGGGGGATGGCAATCCTATTGAGAGTGTCCTCGATAAAATTCCAACTAAGCTTATCAAAAGCTTTCATGATGTCCAACTTGATCTCCATAGAATGTTTTCTGGATTACTTGGACTCCATTGAGTGCATGATTTGCTAGACAAGAAGAATGTTATCAACTATCCTCCATCCTGGGACAAAACTCAACTCGAAGGGTGATACCCAACTATCCATGTAAGGTTTGATTTGGAAGCAATGACTTTTGATATGAGCTTAGTGTAAACATTGTTGAGGGAAATTGGTATGAGTTGGGAGCACATTTCTGGTGCTTCCACCTTGGGGATGAGGATTAAATTGGAATATGCATAACCTTGAGAAATATAGGAACCCGAGAAGGAATCAATGATGAAATCACACACCTGGTTTTTGAGTAAGGCCCAATTTCTTTGAAGAAAGAAGGCATCGATGTCGTCTAGGCCAGGAGCCTTCAGTGATTCCATGGCTTGAAGATTTTCCCATATCCCATCAAGTGTGGGAACCTATCGTAGCAGATCTAGAACAAAGGAATTAAGTGAAGGGAAGGAGCCCATGAAGGAGTTGCTAGCTTGTTGACGTTCCAAGTGATCTATTTCTTCGTAGACTGATGAGAAGAAGGAAAGAACAAGGGTGTGTAGCTGGTCTTCATTGTCCATCCAACATCCATCAACATTTTTTAATTTCACAGTTGTGTTCATCTGTCTCCTAGACTTGACAATAGATTGAAAGTATTTGGTATTGACATATCCTAGCTTAATCCACTCATAGCGTGCCTTCTGTTGCCAATCAATTTCCTCTTGTCTCAAGATGTTGTCAAGCTCGACTTGGAGAGAGATTGTCTCATTTTCCGGAGACCTACTAAAGTCTAAGGCTAATTGAACTTGATTCCATTTTATCTTTTTGCTTATCTGGTCCTTCCTGATGTGGCGTTTCCTAAGCTCGTGCTTGTCCCAAGCAGACGCCTTGACTAAGAAATCAACACTGGCTTGGTTGAGGGGGGCTCGGGTGTCCCAATTAGTTGAGATGGATTTTTTGAAGCCAGTGTTCATTTCCCACCTCGCGAAGGCCTTACGGTGTGAGGTACCCCTGCGTTTGTGAGAAATATTGGATAGAAGAAGGGGTGCATGATCAGAGTTGTTCCGCTCCAGTACCAAGATCGGATTGGTGTGTGAATTCTCCAACCAAGGCTCATTGCACATGGCCCTGTCAAGCCTTTCATGCAGTAGGCCGCACCTGAAAGTTATGCGTGCCCCATTCAACCCAAGGTCAACAAGTTTATAATGGGTCATGGCGTCAAGGAATTCCTCACTTCTTGCTTTGTCGAAGTAGGGGCTTCTGAACATCTCAGATTGGTACATGATTCCATTAAAGTCACCAATTACCACCCAAGGGCAAGTAGTGGTGGATGACATATCTTGGAGATGCTGCCATAAGAACCGCCTGTTGTACCTCGTGGTGCCTCTGTAGATGAAGGTGCAAAGGAACTGATTTTCAACCATGCAATGGATGAATTGCTTGTGGGAAGCAATGACCTCAAGGTTGATGCCCACCTTCCAAAGTATACCACCGGTGAAACCTACCGCTTCAACTCGGTGTGAGTGAGAGAATCCAATTTGTTTGATGATAGTTGTTGCTTTAGCTCCACTGCATCTGGTTTCATACAAACCGATGATCGAAACACTATATCTTCTGACAAGTTCCTGGATTGAGTTTTGGGTATCATCATCACAGATACCCTGAACGTTCCAACTTACGATGTTCATTTATCACCTTCGTCTAGGGTGGATGACCCCACACCCTATGCTTCCTTCTCAAGATCCTGGAGCAGATATGTTTCTCCATGCTTTCTCGTTGTGGCTCTGCCCGAGTCTCTCGCATGTGTAATCTTACAGTTTGTTAGATGGATGCCCAGTGAGCCTTTGGCTGGGCTTCTGTATTTGGTATAATTTGCAGGTGATTCGTCACTAGACCCAACATTGAAGGATGTTGACAGGAACGGGTGTTCCGCGGTGTGACGTCCAAAGAGGACAACATCTCCAGAAGGTTTGGCAATAGTGTGATCTGGGTCTGTCTGGACGGCCTGGGTGGGGACTGTAGGAGGCGTCATTTGCTTTAACGGTGGTACATCCCCTTGGTTGTTGGGGGGTTTGTTGTGTTTGCTTTGCTTCTTTCTTAGACTCCAGTCGATACCAGTGACCCACTCAAACCCCTTTTCCACATCAAGAATCTCAGTGATGTCGTCGCCTTCTACAATGTCTTATAGTCCTCAGAATCGATTTTTGGCCTGGGAGGACCGCTTCAGAGCCCCTCCCGCATTAGGTTTCTTCTGCTTCCTCAGGATAGGTTGTGCATGGATAGCCTCGGTGAACTCCTCATGACACTGGGGATTATCTGGGACAATGTTACCCGCTTCTATGTAAGTTTTGCGCATGGCATTCTCTTCCGCAATCCTCTTCGTATAGTCCTTTTCAAGGTGTCCCGCCCAGCCACAGTGAAGGCACATAAATGGAATGTTCTCATATTCTATTTTGTACTTGAGACCATCAATCCAAACAAAGGGTACCAGGGATGCATGCATATCCAATTTGATAGCTAGGCGTGCGAAGCTTCCTCTTCTCTACTGGGTTGTGTTCATGTCCACCTTAATCATCTTCCCCAAGCTATCACCGATCTGCATGAGAAGGGTCTCCTGATAGAGATGAATAGGTAGATTAGGTATTCTGACCTAGGCCACCAATCTTGGCAGCGTGGCCCGATCCGGTGAGCAGCAACGGCTCCATCTCTGGACTGTCAGGTATGAACCAAATATGGGCCAAGGTCCTACTGCTAGGGCCGTCATGTAATCCTCTTTAGACTGGAGTTGGATAAGGAAGTAATTGTTTGCCACATCGATGAGATTAAAACCTCCTACTGGCTTACAAAGCTTAGCAATACGATCACGCAATGTGAGGTACCCGATTTCTGTTGAATGAAATTTGACAATGACCGTATATTTCCATGGTCGGAGCAACCCCTCCATGGCCTAATTCTGGAAATGAACGGTAGGAAAATCATGCTCGAAAGAGACCTCAATGTATGTTGGTTGCAGGTGAACTTTGTTTGTCTCAACATTGATCATTATGAAGTTGTGAGGGTAACTGGGAGAACCATTCCCCAGGGAATCACGGTAGGACATGTCGGAAGTACATCGTTTCCCAACCTGGTCCTGTCCGGAGGAGTGGATCGGCAGAAAGGATGACAGGTGCTCTACGATATCAACTTCCATGGAGGACTGAGATTGCGCCAGGATCTGATCTTCCAGTCTTCAACTTGCATACGTGTAGGAAAAGCCATAGTTACCGATCGGGATGGAGTTCACATGCCACCTCAAATCACCTTCGCCATCTTCTTTGGGATTGCCCCCGCAGCTGCTTCTGAAGCCCTAGCCGCCATAGGTTTTTTTGTGTGCACTTTCTATTGATTAAGCACCCAGCATAATCCGCATCATTATAGGAGATTAGAGTAAAGTCTCTTGACTTTAAAAACAATAGTGAAAAATTTGGGGTCTTGGCTAGGTACCTCAGAATCCACTTTACCATTACAAGATGAGATTTTCTAACACTTGATTGAAATATAGAACACTAGCCACTAGTACATTGACAAAGAAAAATCAACTCCTTAATGCCTATAGCGTCATTCGTAAAGCAAAAAAGTCACTATTGGTCAAGTCCTACCAATTAATAAAAAACACAAGTACCACTTTTTCTATAATGTTGGTTATGTCTGCGAAAAACCAATGTCCTAGATAACGTGCAAAAATCAATTTTTTACGGAAAAAAAATTGCCTCCAAAATAAATTTAGGTGAGTGCTGGTTGTTGAAAAAATGATGACATACCCCTTCCCACAAAATAAAATTTCCCTCCATAATACCTATGTTGTCAATTTTGTTACAGAGAAACTAACATTGTACCTCTTTTCCATCAATTTTTTTACCTATGGGTTCGATTCTTTAGTAGGAAACTGACGACAGAGAGTTTGTTCCACATCCCCATGAAAAATATGCCCCCACCCAATTTTTGTAGAGAGTCATTTTCCCTCTCATAAATTGATGACTAAGTCCTTAGTGAGGCTGGCACTTCTTATTGAAATAAGGGACTTTTTTGTTGATTTCTTTAGTAGGAACCAACGAATAAGTCCTTAGCATGTGTGTCAGTTTCCTTTCCAAACTGATGACTAAGTCTTTAGTGTGGGTGGCACTTTTTTATTGGGGCAAAGGCTTTTGTAATCGATTTCATTTGAAGGAATTAAAGACCTTGTATAGATTGTGTCATTGGTTTTGAATATGCAACTGATAGCTATGTCCTTTATCATTGATTTTTCCCAACAACTGACAACTATGTCTAACTTAATAGCACCTGCGAAATAGATTTTCCCTCAATATCTATTTCATTGATCCCTTGATACTTAGCTCTTGTGATTTCATCATTGTCGCCAGTTTATGAGTTGTGCATGTGTTGACATCGTCATTGGAGCTGATATCATCATCCTTAGGAGGTATCTAATACCATTGTCATCATTGATGCTCATGTTGTTGCTCCCTGCCTCTGTTGCAGCTATCTGTTGTTGCCGCCACTTGGATCTTGGAAGCTATCACTTTTTCCTTTACTAGACACACTGCTTCCTCTGTTATGGTCTTCCCTGACCTACTCCATTTAGGTTCATTTTTTCTTTTCTATTTGGTTTCTTATTAAATTTCTATTGAATTGGTGGTTTGTTCTTAAATGAATGATGATAACCTATTTTTAATACTTCTAATTCTTTACTTTCTTAAACATACCTAGTATAACATGTCTTTTTATGTTATATATATACATGAATAAACCAACTCATATGAAAGAATGAATCAAATTAAATGATGTTACATGCTTGTTTAGTTCTTAAGTACATGCATGTTTATGGAAAAAACATTTTTTTCTAAATTAACCTAATTTACATAGAAATCATCAGTATTTAACCTAACGTGTATATACATTGTATGTTCTAATATCTTCCCATCTGTGTGCATCCCAACTATTTCTTCCCTGATGTTTCCTTTAGAAAATGCATGAATGGTTTCTTTTTTATTTTGCTCAGAAATTTTCTTATAAATTTTGAATATTATATCTATCTAATTACATGATACCTAGGATATGAATGATGAAACTATGATCAATGGTATAGGAATTGCAATATACATATACTTTTTTGGCCTAGAAGCCCATCCGAGATTTACTCATTAGGAGTAATTCTTGGATAGTACCTGGTTTGAGATTGTTCTGGAACACTTAATTTCACTTAGGATGTAAGTTAATAATGTCTATTCAATTTTCAATATGTTTCGTCAGCATTTCCCCATTTGTTCTCTAAGTATGTATGTAGATATTTACCCATCTACATCAATGAAGTTGGAGAACTGAATGGAAATGATACTAAAATTTTCTTGAAAACTAAATACACATTATACACTTACAAATGAGATTTGGTGTTCAAGAATGGGAGACATGGTTCACCCATTCATTATAGAACCCTAAACACTAATTTGTAAACCATCAACCCTAAATCCTAATATAAAAACTCTAATTAACCCTAATTTGTAAAACCTAATCCCTATCCCTAAATGATAAACTCTAATCGCTAAATGATAAACCCTAAATGACAAACCCTTCTCTCTAAACCCTAAATGATTAACACCTGACTCAATAATTCTTTTCTCTTTGATCATAGAATGGATAGATCATGGATCCATTCTGAATCACTGCACCCTAGAGTTTATTACTGGTCAAGATCTATTTATAAAATTTGTGTTGGAACATAGGTAATGACCTGGAGATAGGTTCTATTGTCCGAGTAGGAATTGTAGTAACAACTTGAAAGTTGACACCATTGATGAAATCAAAAGTCATCTCATGTGTAATGGGATTTTGTAGGGCTTTACATAATGGTACTGGATTGGAGGCATTCCTACTATAAGATCAGAAGACGTGGATTGTAATACTTTTATTGAAGAAGAAATTGCAGACTAGTGATATATATATGAATGACTCAATTTCAATAGACATGGTCGATACAATGCTAGATAGTTGTGGGGTAGAGCACACTAATCCACCTTCCTTATTTAGAAACATTGTGCAAAATTTTAAGCAATTGTGATGCATAGGTTGTACGAAATTTACAAAGTCGAGCACTATGTTGAGAATGTATACTCTAAAGGGTAACAATAGATTGAGCGACAAAAGATTCACATTATTGTTGACTTTGTTGAAATAAGTTCTTCTTTAAGGTATTGAGTTTCAAATCTCAACATAAAAATAAAATAAAATGTTGTGCCCAATAGAAATGGAGGCTAACAAGATACATGCATGCATGAACGAATGTTTGTTATTTTAAAACAAATAATATTGATTTGAAAGATTGTCCAAAATTATTGGGCATCAAGTTATAAAATGATGACTTTGAGGAAGTCCAAAATTGTCTCTATTATCAAGTTGATTTGGGATCTACATATATTACCATGGTTTCGATGCTTGTTTACAATACCATGGATGCAGAGACATTAATTTGGCATGCAGAGGCAAAGAAAAATAATGATGGATCCTACGACATGTGTCTGATTCCACGTGATGGAAGAAGATTGATTTTTTGTACCCTGAATTTGGTATAGAAGTCATAAATCCAAGACTTGGTCTTTTACCGATGGGATGAACCCATACAAAACATTGAGCAGCCAACATTGCACTTGGCCTATTATGATTAATATATACACTCTTCCTCAGAGGTTGTGTATGAAAAATAAGTATGTCATGATGTTGTTGATATCAGGCCCTAAACAACCTGCCAATGTTATCGATATTTCTCTTGAAACATTGTTTGATGACTTAAAAGAAACACTAGGGAGAATGTATGATGAGTTGTGATGCTTCACGTAGAGATATTTCATGTACATGCTATGTTATTTCTCACTATTAATGACTTTCCAGGATAAGGTAATTTGTTTGGATTCAATGTAATAGGATCTAAAACATGCCCTATATGTGAGGAGAATAGTGATACAACTAAAAATCATGAAAGATTGTATACATTCATCATTAAAATGTTTCTTCCAAAACTTTATCCTTACCAAAGGTTGCACAAATAATTCAATGGATCGAATGAGGAAAAGAGTGCCCATGAATCTATATCAAGGGATTTTGTTTGAGAAAGAGTAAAAGACTTTATCAATGCATTCAGTAAGATATCATAATGTACAATTTCTACACAAAGTGACAAATATTTATATAAGAACATGTGAGAATTCTGAGATCTTCCTTATTGGAGTTCTTTGGCACTTAGTTATTGTATCAATATCATGCATGTTCAAAAAAATGCATGTGATAGCATCATTGGTGCTCTATTGAATATACCACGTAAGACATATGGCATCAAATCCATAATGGATGTATGTGAGATGGGAATAAAGAAACAATTAACAACATAAATTAGTAGTGACCAGAAAACATATTTACCTCTAGCTTTTTACACATTGTCTTGATAGGAGAAGAGAATTTTTGGTGAGTGTTTGCTTAATGTGTCGGTACCACAGGGATACTCTTCCATATATGTAGATTGGTATCAATGAAGGATATAAATTTGATAGGTCTCAAATCTCAGGATTATCACACACTAATGAAGAAAATATTTCCCATGTCTATTTGAACTATAATGTTGAAGAGTGTAAGGTTTGCAATAATTAGGGTTTGTTTCTTCTTCAATGCTTTATGTAGCATAGTTATTGATACTAAGAATCTCGATAAGTTGAAAAGTTAAGTGGTCATTACCCTATGCCAAATTGATATGTATCTTCTTCCTTCATTCTTTGATATGATGGTACATGTTTTTGTCCATTTGACTAGGGAAGTGTAAATGTTGGGACCAATTTTCATACATTGGATGTATCCTCTTGAATAGTATATGAGTGTTTTTAAAGGTGATGTTCAAAACTGTTATCTTCCTAAAGGGAGTATTTTTCAGGCTTGTGTGGATAGGGAGGTTATGTACATTTGTAGTGACTTTCTAAGTTGTAATGAAGCTCCTAGAAACAACAAGAATATTATGAACTAATTTGGAAAAGGGACTTTAGGAGTACGAGTGGAAATTATCATTCATGAGATGTGAGAAGAAACACACTTGTGTATTTAATAAAAAAATTGACGAAGTGAATATTTATATCACTGAACATACCAATTTCATCAAGATTGAATATCCTCGGGCCAATTCAATATGGATTTCAAGAGATAATAATAAGACATGTATTAGGTGGTTTGAGGATAAAGTCTTATGTCAACTATCTCAAACACCAAATAAAGTTGGTAAAAATATCAAATGGATCACCTTTAAACAAAAAATGAATATTATATCTTATGAAGGGTTTAAAATAAATTGATTTGCATATTACAAAAAACATCTAGATGATATGACTGTTATCCAAAATAGTGGGGTCACCCTTCAAACATCTTCATTGTATTTTTCTATTCCAAAGGATAAGAGTCCATGTGAAGCTAAAATGTCATATTATATACTCACTGAAGACATATGGGAGTTTGACTACATAGATTTTGGAGTTCTAATATTTAAGTGTAATTGGGATGATAACACCAAAGGAGTTGTAGTGGATGAATTGGGTTTCATATTATTGAATTCTGAAAAGATTGGTGAGAAGGGTGAACCATTCATAATGGCATCACCAGTGAAGCAAGTATTTTATATCGATGATCCTACAAATGAAAAATGGCCGATTTCTCTTCATGGTAAAAGGTAGTTCATTGTAGATCCTATAGATGAAGAAGAGTACTTTGGCAAGTATGATGACTCTCGTCCATTTTCAGTTGGCTTGCCAACATCAAATGTTGAAGCTTACACTGAATAATATATGTGTGGAGATCACATTGAAGGAATTTTAATTGATCCAAGATCCATTCAATACTAGAAGTATGCAATTTATTTATTTTACATGTTAGATGTGCATTTTATATTAGTTATCACCTATATTCATTGTTTGACTATTTTTTCTATGACATTAGAACATGTCAGATCATGGGTATGATGATCGAGATTATGGTTACCGTGAGGATGAGCACGAAGACAATTTGCACCTTGAGGATGAAACTTATGTAAGTTGTATTCTTTTATTACATTTATGTGTATGTGTATTTTACAATGTCCACCACATTTATAAGTTACATTTCTTTATGACTTTTATGTGTTTCTTGTCAGTTTTAGCATCTTGAGGATGTGCATCCTGAGGATCTTTTTGAGGTTTTTGAGGAGCTTTATGAGAGTGAAAAAGAAAAGAGGTATGATAATGATGAACAATTTAGTAGTGCAAAGGGGTAAAGGACTAAAGTTGGTCATTGAGTTTGATAATGCAGGAAGTCATATTGGGAAGAATCACAATTCTTTTATGCAATATCTAGGGGTTCTTACTCATAGAAAATTAGATATAATAGTAGAATCTTGGCATAAAATTGATCAAGGCACAAAAGACTTAATATTGAAGGACCTATGTGTGATATATTATGATATTTAAAGATATTTATATTTGTAATTTTTAGAATATTCCATTATGTATGATATTTTGTAGAGAATATTTGACTTTGAAGAAAAACTACATTGTATGGGAGGGTACTAAGGATTATAGAACAAATTTTATAAGAGAATTCATAATGAACCAAAAGAAGAAGTCAACCATTTAGAAATGGAACTATCTTGACCTGAAGGTGTGGGATGAGTTTGTTTCTTCAAGAAAAATTGATGAACTAAATGTATTAAGCTTCCTCATTTAGAATACATTCTTATGAATTTATTATATTGCATATTTAACATATGTTTTGGATTACCAAGTGTTTAAGTGATGCTCAAAGAGAAAGAAGTGCAAAGAATGTGCACAACCACAAGTTGGGTCAAGGTGTCTATGAAAGGCTTTGCCAATAGACACTACATGTGTCTTCTTCTCAACAGCCTACTTCTATTACTACTGAGTCATCTATTACTACTACATATCTACCTCGCCACAATGAGTGGATAGCTGCAAGGCAAACCCATTCTAGAGAAATACCCAACCCCACCACCATGAAGGTGGCTGCAGAAATTGTAAAATTCAACTCTTAGAGAAATTGCTATTGATGATTGTTACATTTTACCTTGACCTTGATTGTTATGTTTTACTTACCAATTACTATTGATTATGATTAGAGGGATCTCTATGAGAAAATAAAAGAAGGAAGGTTCTTCCCTGAGGGAACAAGGGAAGAATTAACAGTTGCTCTAGGTAATCAAGAGCAACCTAGGTGTGCTAGGGCTGTTGGAGCTGGTCTCAACATAAAATCTTTCTTTGGGCCATCAGAGCATAAGCCCAAATTTGTCTAGAAAGGAGGATTCTTAGAAGATAAGGTAGAAGAGATGATTGCAAAGGGAATAGAGGAAATAATGAGACAATATCATGCTTCTCATTTAGCTCCTCGGATAGTACCTATGGTGCATTGATCTTCATAGGAGGTGGACCCTTGTATGATAGAGGTTGTTGGGAGTAATCCCATGGACCCTCTATCTAGCACAACTTCTCTACGTTTTTTGTGATATATTATTCTTTCAGATCGATTTGTATAATATGTGTGTGTTTAGGTATATATATAATACTATATACAAATTTGTAGGGGTTGAGGCCAAGACGTCTTTTACTAGAAGAATATGTTGTTGCACTAGGTGAGGCTTACTCACGCCTTTTAGGTGGCATGATTCATCATGCTCCAATGTCCGTGATGTGGTTTGTGTGATGCCAAGGCTTGTCTAAGACACATGGAAATAGACAATACTACCATATGGTCGTTGTGACCATGAGACGATAGGTGATGCAGAAGGTGGTGTGGTTGTGTGGCCCAAATTGGGAGGTGTTTATATCAATGTAAGCCAAATTTACATTGTGCTTGTATTTGTATATAATTCATAATGGGTATATGTATATATACATACATACATACATACATATATATATATATATATGACATAACACCTAAGAAACCCCCTATAGTTTGTCCTCTACTTCCTCTAAAGTCATGCAATTACTTGCTTGGATGGAAAAGGACCTATTCTACTCACTAGGTCCTAATTGTAGCAGTTTCTATGTATGGCTAGGCAACTTTGAAGTAGGGCCTCCTATGATGGTCCATATTACGGAGGATGATGTAGGTCAACAATTAATGTTTAACAAACCAAATTTACATTTTTCCCATGACTACCCAATCTAGGTTTCTCCACCCTCTGTCACAACCCCTCTGGGCCTCATATGTAGTATTGATTATCTTCCCCTATCCAGGAAGATGACCTTTCCATAGATCTAGAGGTGGCCTAGTTTCAGACTAGTCATGTTCATATATAATGTGATAATCATAGTCACTTTAAAGTTTGCATGGAATGAAATAAACAAACAAACTTATATTTTCAAACCATGTGAAGAAATCTTCAGGAAACCACATGAAACTACAATGATTATTCTTAGGCATAGGCACATACCTCTTCCATGCAGAGTATTGAATTATACTTCAAGCATATCATCTAATCTAGTAATCAAATCAACCAATCATCATATAATCTGCATTACATAAATTCTAAAGTGTCACCAATCACATTAAATACATTATACCCTACTTTGTCCTAATCTAGGGTTTAGGTTTTCCATAAGGAATAGGGGCATTAACCCTATTTCCATCACATATTTAACATTAGGTGAACCTAGTTACTAGATCTGTCTTATCGTTTCATTAAGATCACTTATATCAAATATGTTCATTAACAACATAGCAAGTAAGGATCTTTAGCCCTAATTGTACATATGTATGGTTATCCACGTAAGAAACCCTAATTTAGAAACATATCAACCTTTGACCCAATATAGATCCAATATGCCCTTTTTATCTAAAAATATCAAGACTAATCTATTAATCTCAATTAAATAAGTGATGATCATATAAATCATGAAACTAGGGTTCTTATGCATATTTACATTAAAGACAGTATCTTTATGTATTTTTGAAGAAGGAAGTATTATTAGGCCTAAATTATATTTTCATTGCATTCCTCGCATTTTTCTAATAAATTTTCATATATAACATTTTCCAATCTCAGATTTGTTTATTAGTTACATTTTCCAATCTGATATATATATATATATATATATATATATATATATATATATAAATTGGCACTCATGAAAAAGGTAGGAGATGTTCAATATATTTCCAAAATTGGCTTGCCATAAATATATGGCACCATATAGGATGGAGAGTTCTAGATTATTCTCTTATCTTTTTTTTCAAACTATTCCTTAAATCAATTATATGAAATCATTAATATTTTCCCACTGATATTCACATTGTGGGGTTTTAAAGGAATTCCTTTTCATATCTAAAACTTGCTCTTTTTCCAATATTATTTGAAAACAATATCATTATTCAAGGGAATATCGCCTTTTCTCTCATAATTTAGAATTATCTTCTATATATTAATCTTGTGCATCAAGCACCCATGCTACAAAGGTGATTAATATTATTATTTCACTAATAATATCATTGGGGAAAATTACAAATCAATTCATTTACATATTCCAATTTTACAAAAATCGAGGATATAACACAATCATTGGGTGTTATTGGTAATTGTCCCTGAGATGCTAATTGTGTATATCTAGATCCTAAGGGTGACAAAATAGACACAGGGGGACACAAAATGAAAAACACATTCTTGACGTGAGTAAAATTTTATATCCATTGACATATATAATTTTTACATCATTAATTATATGATTGTTTACTAATTCTATTCAATGTGTTATATTAACTTATAGGGATATAAAAGAATTAAAAAAAGGATGATGGAAAGGTGGGTAAGAAAAAGAAAGTGTTAAGATGCATGAATGTTGATGTAGTTTTCTGACTCCAATCCATATTTATGCCAACTATGCTTACTTTTATTTATTAACATTTTGAATGGTGGTAAATTTATAGTTCCATGTACAAGACAATTTTTGGGCATAGTGATACTACATGATGTGGTATGTGGACCTCATTATCAGACAGGAGGCACTAGACGTCCACTGTATACCAAATATAATCTATATATACTTTTGATCATCATATGTAAATAGTCTCATTTGATAATATGAAAAAATCAAAGAAAATATTTGATTATGTCATTCTCTTGGCAGTTGTTTGACATGGAAGAGCCCTATATGAAAGAAGGGACATATGAGATATGAGAAAAATGGGAACATACCTTTGTTAAGGAAGTTAATTTTGAATTTGATTGCGATAGAATATGATTTTTATGTACTTTAATGTTAATGGTTATTTATATATAAATGTGTTTCTTATTACTTATTCCAACTTTGAATTTGATGTGAGTGAATTATTGGGGAATATGTGAATGATGAATATGGTTAATGAATATGAAGATGATTGATGTCACACCCCGATCTTACAATTACCACTAATCATGAGAGTAGGGCATAACATGAGGATTTAACGTAATACAAAGATCACCCTTAAATTTTCCTTTTCTTAATTACTTAAAGTTAACTTAAAAGAAAGTCTTATAACTTGAATAACATTGATTCATATTAAATGTGGAAGCAACTTACCATTTACCTTACTAGGAAGATAAAACAAAGTTACACGACACATTACATTTTTGCATGCAGAATATAAAGCACAACAGATTACTTAAAACTAGTTTACATGTTACAGTACATTCTCTCTCGACCATACCACATGCCCATGGACCAATGGGAAAGGACTAAGAGACCTTTATCTAACTATGAACTACCTTCTAAGAACTTGGGTGGTACAATCCTTCAGCTTCCTCATGTTGACACTGACCTGAAAAATGTTTTCGTAGGTTGGTGAGCTACTGGCTCAGTGAATATAATTTCACCCAACCATCACATATAACTCATTTTATGTTTATGAATTGGAATAAAATACAAGATAATACTATAATGAGAAGATCTAAACAATATAATTAAATGACAGGAGATGTCAACATTTCATTAAGATAAAAACTGCTACAAAGTTGTAGATAAGATTAAATAACAGAGAATACTAAAATTTCATTTAAAGGACAACTACTGTGAAACTAACTCAAATCTTTCTTAACTCTTTAACTCATAAAAAACTATGTGAACCGATATGAACATATTTTATCTTATGCCCAGATCATATGCGGTGTACTCTACATATGAAGACTCATAGAGAACTACGATCTCACCGTAAAAGACTTAGCTTAAAACCTGAGAAGCTAAGCCTAGAACATAATTTGGGTCTGCTTGACTTGAACCGTCACGTCTGATTAAGGCGGCTAAACAATTGGCCTTTAAATGGACCTCTCCTCTAGGTTGATTACATAGGCGAGGGTTTGAGATGCTCTATGGGCCTCATCTTGGTAATCTCTGTGGGTACCTCTGGGTTACCACCGGGATCTTTGGTTCATGTTGGGTAACCTATCTTCTCTTAGGAGACTTCCTCAAGGGCTTCGTCTCCCTTCACGCTCGGTAGGTGCATTTCAATCCCCATATAATTGTTGCTACCAGGGTGGATCATTTCCTCCCTACAGTGCAGACATCTGTAGGGAATCTACGGTGTTCAAGGCACCTATGTCTATTATTTTATTATTCTTGGAAAGATCTTACTATATTGTATCTCTCTATTACTTATTCTTGACTCTAGTATCTCTATGGAATCTCATCTATTTAATTTCATTTCAATTCACAACTTGAACATCATTCTAGACCTGACAGAGCAATATACTCAAAAACATTGTAATTTACTAAATAATCCATATACCATGCATGTAGGCAGATTGAAATTTCTTAAATAAACAAAATTCATATCAACTTGGCTCATATACGCTGGAATTATACAATTGATCATTGTAACACACTAACAAGAGTTAAATACTCGATATATTAAACATCATTAGTAGAACTTGTAAATTATATGTAATTCCTCAAAAATTGAGCACATCAACCCAAATCCTAAGTTATGCATCACATATCTCAATTAAAAGTCAATGACTTGTCATGGCACAAATTATTAATAATAATTGGGAATTTCAAATGATATCTTTGAGGAACGTGTCAATTTGTGTAAATATTGAATCATTCACCTTAAATATAAAAAAGAGCGTACTATTAGGTTTTCTTTGAATATTTTTCATGTCATCGTCATTTCATTAAAATCAAGCATCTATTATCTTACTAAAAACATACACCCTGGGTTTATACCCAAACTGTGATGTTACTTGTCATGTGCTACTGAGTTCAGCATTTAATTGAGAAGTTTAAGTTTTGATCAATCATGAGTTTACACTAATCCAAATCTCTCTTTCTGTTTTGGGTAGTCTACTCCAACAACCATAAGTAACTGGAAGACGGATGGTACTAAAAACCCTCCTCGTGGAGGGGGATCAGTTGGCATCCACTTGAGGAACCGTAAAATAGGCACTGAAGCTGATATCATGAAATAAGGAACCAGGAAAAGAGGGAAACCATTTCATCAGGAGTAGGAGAACCAGACGGAGGATGGTGAAGCCAACCCCTTCATATCCAAAATAACTATCCAATGATCTGTGCAGCTTGGAATGTCCAGGGGATAGGTAAAGAGGACATCCAAAATGCTATCTGTCATCACAAGAATAGACTCAACATTGACATTATGTCCATTATTGAACCGCGTACGAGTGGAGCAGCAACGAATTGTATCATCAAGAAGTTAAATTTTGACGAATCTCACCAGGTGGAAGCGAATGGCTTTGCTGATGGAATTGGGGTTCTGTAGAGAAGAAGTGTAGGTAAGGTGGAGATATTGGCACTACACTGCCAATTCATCCAATGCCTTATAAACAACCGTATGTTGATCACCTTTGTTTATGCCAGCCCTCAACAGCTTAAGAGGAGATTACTATGGAACCATTTCAATACTCTAGCAACAGCCTCCTCGTTGCCATGGTTGGTACCCGTGGATTTTAATGCTACACTCACATCGGAGGAGAAAAGTGGGAGTGACATGGTTCATATGACTAGCTGCCACGAATTTACTGAAGCTCTAGCCTGTGCGGGGTTGGAGGACTTGGGGGCCTCGGGTCCTCGTATGACCTTTAAATTGGATGCCTCCAGGAATGGCTCGATCGAGCTATTGCCAATCGGGAATGGATTGATGCTTATCCCAAAACTATAGTTGAAGTAATGCCCAGAATGGCATCTGATCACGCGTCAATTCTGATGAAAACAAACCACTGCCAAGGCTCCTATACTCATCACCTCAAAACAAGTACAACTTGGACAACACAGAACACCTTCCCATCTTTAATCCAGAAGCATTGGAATATTAATGAGGAGTTTACAACCGCAGCAGATAAATTCATGCTAGCTGCTGGCAGGTGGGACAAGGATGAATGGGAAAAGGAAAGGAAACATAAGAACTTCTTGCTAGCAGCTCTAACTAGGAAACAAAGTGAACTAAGCAATAATTATTCTGCTGATTTGGACAAACAGATCGGAGTCATTCAATGTGAATACATGGATATCCTTGCTAACGAAGAAGTTGAATGGCAGCAAAAGGCTAGATGTGATTGGCTAAAATTGGGTGACTCGAACACATCTTATTATCAAAACTCTAGTGAAGGCGAAGAGAAGGAGGAATGTCATAGCTAAACTAAAGGATGAGAGAGGTGTTTGGGTGGAGAAGGATGATGAGCTGGAATCCCTTATTAACAATTACTTCCACTCTTTGTTTACTGATGAAAGATCAGCGGTCTAGTGCCCTCTTCCTATTGAATATCCTGGAGTTTTCCAGGGATGGTCGTAGGAAACAGACCAAAGCATCAGGTGCCCCCAATTGAAGATGAACTTTTTTAAGTCCTAAGTCGCATGAACCCAGTGAAAGCCCCTAGGCCCGACGGGATCGATGCATGATTCCTACAAAAGAACTTGACTAGCATCAAGACATCCTTACAACTAATGATTTTTTAAAATATTTTGCAGGTCATCCAATTGCTCATCGTATGGAGAAACCCACTTTAGTTCTAATCGCAAAGACTAACAACCCGAAGTTCTGCAACCACCTTCGACCAATAGCTCTCAATAATGTGAGCATGAAACTCCTATCCAAAATTATCGTGGAACGCATCAAGCCCTTCCTTAGTGACTACATCTCCCCTAGACAAACGAGCTTCATACCAGGTCGACGGATCTCAGACAATACGATTTTGCTACAGGAGGTGGTTCACACCATGGGTATGTGAAGAGCAGGGCAGAAATGTATGACGTTGAAGCTTGATCTAGCAAAAGCCTACGATCGGATGTGATGGGACTTTATCCATGACACACTCAAGAGAACACCAATTATATCATCACTCATTACCGTGATTATGAACATAATCACCAACGACGAGATATCTATCTCATGGAAAGGGAAATTGTTGCTGTTGTTCAGAGTGTCTCGCGGAGTCTGCCAGGGAGATCCTCTATCTCTGTATTTGTTTGTCTTGTACCTAGAGTGCCTGAGCCAAGATATCAGAAGAATGGTGGACGATGGCAGCTAGAAACCGTTGCTTGTCAGGAGGAGTGGCCCAAGGTTGACACATATATGTTTTGCAGATGATATTATCTTATTCAGCGAAGCATCTGTGGAACAAGAAAAATCCATTATGAGATGCATCAAGCGCTTCGGAGAGGTTTCTAGACAAAGGTTATCTCCTGAGAAATCCTCGATATACTTCTCAAAGAACACAGATCGATCACTCAGAATACAAATTTGTAGAGCGCTTCATATGCAGGCGACAGAGGTTTTGGGTAGGCATCTTGGTGTTCTAATTCTCCACAAGAGAGAAAATAAAGCAGTATATCTGGGCCTTCTCAATTCTATAGACCAACACATCAGTTCATGGATGACACACACATTATCCTTAGCTGGTAGAGCCACCCTGGCTCTATCAGTTCTCAACTCGATGCCCACACATATTATGAAAACTAGTCAACTACCAATATCAGTGTGTGACAACATTGATAAAAGCATCCAAAATTTCATTTGGGGAGGCCCAAATGCAAGCAAAAGCCTCAGTCTATTTTCCTAGAAGAAAATGATAACACCAATGCACCATGGAGGGATGAACATAAAACCAGCAAGGTTGCAGAATCAAGCACTCCTAGCAAGGAACATCTGGGTTTTCATTACTGCGATAAGGTGCATATGGAAAGAAGTCATGACCAGGAAATATATGCACTGCCGGGATGGAGGTAGAACAGCTGGATCTCTCATGTTGAAATACATAGTGGACAAAAAGGATACAGTGATGGAGAATTTGGAAAAAGCAGTTGTTAATGGAAAATCGACTTTTGTGTGGTACGACAAATGGGTGGAGGCGAGATATACACCTTCATTAAAACCACATATCATCATTCCTGAAGACATACAAGACCTGAAGGTTAGTTCCTTGGCATCCGAGGGGAACTGGGATGCCGAGTTCATAAAACATTGGTTCATTGAGGAAGATGCAAGCACCATTCTACATGTTTCCCCCAATTCAGAATGGGGAGGATGATATTTGGTGTCACCTCAATGACAACCATGGCCAGTTTAGAACCCATAACTATTATAAGATGATGATTAATAATGCCTGCATTCGCACACCAGGGAATTGGACTACAATATGGAAACTCTCCATACCACAGCGCATGCAGACCTTCTTGTGGAAATCCCTCCATGTAGGATTGACGAAAAATTCAAATCGATCTAGACGTGGGTTTACAGAAGGCCATCGATGCCCCAGATGTAGTCTAGCTGCCGAAACCACCCTTCATGTTCTCAAAGAATGCCACTATGCACAACAGGTGTGGTGCAATGTCTCAACCAGCCATAAGATAAGATAATTTGAATCAGGATAGACTACTAAGACATGGTTCTATCGAAACCTGAAGCACAACCAAGATGGCATGATTAGATCGATTTGGTTTTCTAACACGGTCAAAATTATGTGGCAGCACAAAAATGATTTGGTTTTCAATGGTACAGTCTTCCCCCTATGATGAGTGTAGGGGTGATAGATACAAAAGTAAAGAGCAACTTGTATGCTTTCCAAAAACGAATAAGGCCAACGTAGTCTCCACCTGCTTCCGCTTGGACGCCACTTCCTCAAAATACTATCACTATCAATATCGATGGTTCTGTGCGGAAAAGGAAGAATCAAGCAGCCATGAGCTATATAGCTAGAGATGCACAATAAATAAGGATCAACGCTGGAGCTCAAACTATCAAGAGTTGTGATGTCTTAGTCACTGAGTTAATGGCTATCTATAGAGGTATCAAAGCTTTGATTCACAGATCAGAGGAGTTGAGAATCGAATCGGATAGCAAGCTGGATTGTGACATTCTGAACTCCAAGTTGCACAGTATACCTAAATACAAGATTTTCGGTGAAAGGCTCGCAACCCTCAAAGCAAGGAAGTTGGATATTCATATCAATTTCATCAAACGAGGTTTGAATACATTAGCATACCTTCTTGTTAAATGGTCGGTTAGGAACGTTAATGATTCTATAGTTTGGGTCCAATGTCCCGAGTTCGTTCCAACAGGAGCTCTGGGGTGAACAATGGATGAATCCTTCCTTAAATGTATCTTCTAGTTGGCCTGCAATCCGAGAGCAGGGTGAATAAAGTATCTCGGAGACACAAAAGTAATCCAAATCACACATATCAATTAACTAATTAGCGTCGTGCAAACGTTAAAAAATAAAATATGCAAATTAGAAATTGAGCGACATCGACACTACCCGGCACCGGGGTAAGTGTTGACATCTGCGAATGATACTGATTTCAACCAAAATGTCTGATTATTAGAGTTATATGTGCTTAGTGAGTGAAATTCTACTCACATTGGGTGAGGTGACCACAATTCAACTGGAAATGCATCCAGAGTCCTATTTCCGGGCGTCAGTGGGTCTTCTTTTACCTTGTAATTGCTTTTGAACAAACCTGCTTCACGTACATGTTCTACGCATGCACAAATAGAGTAGGAAACCTTGGTTGGGTGCTGATCGTGGGCTAGGGGGCTGCAAAAATGATTTTAGGGCTCTTAGTCAGAGTCAAAGGCATCCATTTCATGGTGCTAGATGCACCTAAGAGCCCTTGGTTGATGCTACACGCAACTACTATTGTTGCTTGCTAGATGGGGTGCCGCCACTTGCTAATTGAGGTGTAGGTGGGTGAAATAAGGGCGGGGAGTTGTGGTTTCAGCTCCTAGCTTCAAGGCCGGACTCGACAACGTCAATTTCATGGTGTTGGCTGCCCAAAATGGCCCCTTGGCCGACGCCCTGCAGTTGGCTATTGTTGCTACTTGGTCGGCCGCTCTACTAGTCGGGCACCGCGTTAGGGCAAGGAAGAGGAAGGAAGGAAGGAGGAAGAGGAAGGAAGGAGGACGACGCTGCTGGAAGCTTAGCTCAACGAGCCCTAATCGCCCCTCCCATCGCCCTCTACTGGCCAATCAAGTAGCCTATTGTTCAAGCGGTGCTTTGCTCGATCAGGAGGTAAGGAATAAGGGAATGGGGCTTATTAGTTATGGGTAAATTGCACTATAGATCCAAAGAACTTGAAAATGGCATAACTTTAAATGATTTCTTTTACAAAATTTCAAGCACAAAATTCACTAAAACCTCAAGGAAAGAAATCATGCTTAATCGACTATAACACTATATCAAAGCACTAATTGCATATGTGAGTACCTAACTCAACTTAATCATCGTGATGATGCACTAATCACTACACTTACTAATTAATCATGGAGTGGGTCATAACAATTGAATACAATGAGAATGACATTTCTACATGTCAAGAAAATTTTTAATTGGTGCATATGTGAATGAAGTACATATGCATGTGTGTGAATGAATGTGAAGATGAATGAATATAGTGAGAATTGTATTTTTACATGTCATGAGAATGAAATTGGAGAATGGGTTTTGTATGTAGGGGGTATGTGTGTTTGTTATTGTAGGTTTTGTACGTGTGTTGACATGTTTTTAATATGAACTTAATATGGAACTTTTAGTTCTAATTAACTATATGTTATGTATCCTACTGAATAGCCGAATAGTAGGTCTGCATACTTCCTATTTAGAAAAAATATAAATGTGTTGTAGATTCATACCACAAAATTGAAGTTGTAGGTATTAATCGTCGATTTTTAGATGATAACCACTGTTATTGGTCCATTTAAAATGGTCATGTCGGGCAACATAGTTTGGGCATCATGGTTGTCCTACTAGCTATCTTGTGATGTTGGTTGTGGAGTGAAACTGACGACACAATTGTACATTCTCTCAATTTTTTTATAGACCCACAAAAAAAATATTATTAGTTAAAAATCTTACCTAGTATGGTAGTACACCATTGGTTGTGGTACCAAAAATGATCACACACAGTGCTGACACATAGGGTAGGTCATTGGTTTCTTTAATCATAGCAACTGAAGTTGGGTCTATGTCGTTGGCTTTTACTTTAAGAAATTGATGCTCTAGTGCTTAACTGTAGTGTCACTCACTTAGGTATCGATACAAAATCAACAATAGAGGGATATTTTAACTGACGATAGAAGTGTCATTTGTACGAGTGAGCTAACACTGAATATTATATCCAATCTAGAGGTAGTAGAATATAATAATCTACAAATCATAACTCTTTAGAGCTTCTCATCTACCTATTCACTTCATTCTTCTCTATCAATCTTGGTGGAGTTATACCAGTGAGTATCAACAATCTTTGTATTCTCAATCCAAAAAAATTCAAGAGTTTACTTGTGTACTTGCTTCGGTTGATGAATTTTCCACTTTTGGTTTGCCTAATTGGAAACCCAAGGAATAATGTAATCTCCCACATCATTCTCATATCAAATTCACTTTGTATGAGGGAACTAACTCCTTACAAATATCAAAATTAGTACTTCCAAAGATAACATCATCATCATCCTAAATTTCAATAATCAAGAAATTCTTATAAGTGTGTTTCAAAAAGATAATAGAATCAACTTTTCTCATGACATAGACATTATCAATTAAAAGGGTCTTCAACTTTTCAGACCAAGCTTTAAGGGATTGTTTGAGCCCATAAAGATCCTTTCTTCAAGGGTATACATGATTAGAATGCTTGTCATGTTCAAGTATAGGAGATTGATCCACAAAGACTTCCTCCTCTACTAGTAAAGGAAATTAGCATTCTAATAGAATCTAATCTAGCAACAAGAGGACAAGCTTTTTCAAGGTCAATACCTACATATTGATTGAAACCTTTTTCCACTAACCTTGTGTTGTTTGTTACTAGTTTGTCAATTTCATCTATCTTATTCTAGTAGATCCATTTGGTCTCAATGATATTTTTATTATTTGGTCTTTGGACTAGAGTTAATTTCGTGTTGTTTCAAACTACTCAATTTTTCTTACATAATCTAGGATCCACTCTTCATCCTCAAGAGCAAGGATCCACTTCTCACCGTCGAGAGATTCTTTGGCATGCATTGATTAAATTTGGAGGATGAAGGAATTGTTTGCTTGTTCTTTTTTGTAACAAGCTTGTGCCTTCACCCTTTCAAAAGGATTTCCTATGGTGAGGTCTTTCAGATAATCTTTTTAAAAGAGAGTAGTGGGATCTATGATGACCCTGACTTCTAGGATTTGATACCTAATATACTATTTGAGGTCTATAAATATTACTTGTTGGTTAAATCCAAGTTGATGTAACTTTTTATTATACCGTAGACTCTTTTGTCCCACAAGTATGACCCTAATGACAATATAGGGTCATTAATAGGGTTTGTTTATGTACATGAAGATGTTTCATGAGAGTATTAGTTGATTTTGAGGACATATGAAGTGAAGTATACAAATAATTATTTCATGGATTAATGTGATTGAATAAGGAACTCTACAATGCATCATGCTCATACTAAGTAAGTTCAGGTTGTGGTGTTGATGTTTGAGGCGCGTGGAGGCATAGTATAAGTTAGTATCCTTATATAGGTAACCCTTTAGGGTATCTTGATTGAAGATCCAAAATATCAAGTTTGGCCATCAAAAGTATACTTAAAGTGGAATACACTATGTTGAATCTTGGGCTAAATTTTTTGGGTCAAAGCCCATATGTAGTAGTAGTTATTGAGGTCTGAAATCAAGAAGGAATTTAGTATAGAACCTAGATAGTAATAATATTTGATTTGTGTTATGTGATTTTTCTCGTGACCACTGATATGAGTTGGTTGTGTGGCCCAATCCAGATTGTCATTGTTGTTGACCTGCCAATGAAGACCTCATCTCCTAGATCCCAAATTCTACGGGGGTGGTGGAAAACAACCCATCTCATCCCCTCTAATATCCACATACTATGAAGGTGATCAAACCTACTAGTGTGATCCTAAAACTCTGAGAGAATCTCCCTAAAAAACTCTACAATAGGTAGGAGTGAGATCGACCCATTACTACCCATGGTTTCTCCAGTAGTACTCATAGGGATGGGTCGAGGAGGAAGGACATAGTTGTATCGAGTGAGGGAAAGTCTGGAGGTCAAAGAAGGAGTTGCCATGGTTGGGCAACATGGAAGGGTCCGTTCTGAGATGAACTTGACGATGCATCCATGTTTTTCGTGCCTTAGTGGACATCTAGAGTGATTCAGGTGGGGGAGTTGAAGTTGTAGTGCTTCTTTCTCTCTTTGGATCCTATGCAGCGGTGGGTGAGATACATATCTAGTGGTCTTGCGACCTATGTGATTATAGGAGAAACCAAGAGCATATAGCCATCTAAGGTGGCACTGGTCTGTGAGAAGACATGGGGAATCTCAAACCTCCTTTCATGTCTATGATGAAGCCCCTAGACCACGGAAGATATGAAGATCACCACATGGATGAAGATATGGTTGTTATTACTGGGACTTCCTTGCCGAAGACCTGCAACTACTTTTACCCTCATCTTACTTCCCACACTAGTGGAGGATCCAGTATCCTAACATGATCAAGATCCTCAACCCTTCTGAAGGAATCATGGCACCGATGGCTTTATTGGGGATTCAGTGAAGCTGAAGTGCCCATCTTTCTTTGATTTTGTTGCTAGCAGATCGTAGAGTTCTTTGTCGTGCACCCAGGTCATGGAGGCGCTAGATTTGGGGTGAGGTATCTTGAATCCTCCACATGTGCCTTTCTTGTGGTGGCGTCTAATTTCAAAGCTCATGGACTCATCAACAGTGATGAGCTCATAGTCTCTAGTGATTTGAGGCTACGGCTGTGGCGCTATGCCCTTTCAGGTGACAGGGTAGAATTGAGGGGAATCACGATGCAGAGATCGCGACGGGAGAGAGGGAGTGATCTGACTCGATGGTCAACCTATTCCAATTCAAGGGAACTAGTCAGTCTAGGGGTAGACCAAGATGTTGATTTGCGCCCCACTCTGATGTCTAGGTGGCGAACACCCAGGAGATCCCCAAGATGAGATCAATGACCCAGATGAATCCTAAGTAGGTAAGTCCCATCTTAATTTACTAAAAATGTTGTGATCTTGTAAAATTCATGGAAAATAGATACCCCAACCAAATAATTCCCACAAAATATCAGTAGACTCAAAAAAATGCCTACTTTCTTATAAAACACCTAGATTACACCTTTGAAGTAGTAACATTCATGGTTTTCAAATTATTACATGATGCTTCTTTTATGGTTCATTTAATATAATAAATGGTATCCAATCAATATAAAATTCTCAAAAATAATTCTAGAAGCCTTATGATTATTGAAACTAATTTATGGACTCTGATTGATTACTTGGTCATTTTCTATTAATGACTTATTAAATGATTTTTTACCTTATTTTTAACTCTAAAAAATTGACTAGGCATAAAAAAATTAAAATATATGAACCAGACCTCTAGAATAACTTTCTGGTCAGTATAAAAATATCAGATTCAAGTTTAGGCCAGTTTGAATCTAGGTTTGACCAAAACCCTAATCTGGACCTAAACTATTAACAATAATGTTGAACCCAGTTTTAATGATGAATAATTACTATTAATCAGGTGATGACTAGAGATGTAGATGATCTAGAATATATATAGAAATCTCTTAACTCAGGTATGTGGGTTTCATTAAGTATATGACTAGTTTTCATGGATGCATAATGATATGATGTACTTTGGATGCTTTTATTTGCATGTAAATTCTTGGATGCATATTAGTATTATATGATTCACCAAAACTAAAGGAATATAAAAGAACTTTTGATGAATTGTAGCTACTAGAGAATAGGATGTATGTATGATATATTTCCTAGCATGGATGTATGACAAATTTCCCATGCTAGATGTATGATAAAGTATTTTACCCATATTGGATGTATGATAAAGTGATGATTTAAATTGTAGTACAACTGCATCTAAAGATATGTCCAAAAATATATATTTACCTAACTATCGCAGTAAATAATGTTTTCTTTTACCTTTTCTTCTTTCTCAAAATTTTCAAATATGCAAGCACAATATGTATGTATCTATCACCCACGTACACAACACATTGTGTTGATTCATTGTTTCATGTATGTTTTAGATTCAGAGCTAGCGTGGGACAAAAGAAGGGAAGTGATAAGTTGTACAAGTTGTTCCTATTATGTAGATCATGATTAGCCTACACGTTCATAGACTTGTAAATCTTGTTTTAATACATAATTGTAATGCAAGTTGTAATAAGTCATCTTGTATTAATTTCCATGTTGAATGTTAAGGAATGTTATAGTGTATGTTATGGTTGTATATTCATGTATGGGCATATTGCTTCCGCAATGCACTTTGATACAATTGTCTAACATTTTTGGGTTTATCCTCTCGGGCCTTCTACGTCTCGAGATGGTAGAATCTAGGGATGTTATAGGATCCTTCTTTTCTTCTTCTTTCAAGAATTCTTCTTCAACCACCTTTTTACCTTTGTTGTTGATGTCTAGCTCTTTTCATCTTAGAATTATTTAGCACATCATAATAATCAATATATTATATTAAAAGTATATGATTTTTTTTCCACAAATTTAACAATAATTGTTTTTTCTACTTTATATTGATTAATGTTAATGATTCTATAAACTCTACCAATAGTGTTATAACTAAGAAACAAATCCTTGTAATATTCCTTATCAGAGATCTTTTATGCTACAAATAAAGAAAGGACAACCAAAAACATAAAAGAAATGAATGATCAACTTTCTACAATGCCATAACACATAGGGGATTTCCTTAAGGAAAGGATTTGAAAAAAATTGGTTTGGCACAAATTAATCATTGCTAATAGCTTCTTCCCAAAACTTCTTGGGAGTTTCATACTCTTAGGGCATTGTCCTAGTTATCTCTTGCAAGTGTCTATTCTTTCTATCTACAACCCCATTTTGTTGAGGTGTATGGGGTAAGAGAAGTTTTGCACACAACCTAATTAATTATTAAACTTGTCACACAAATCATGTTCAAAATCATTCATGTGGTCACTACAGATATATACCATTTGGCAAGATGCTTTGTCTTTAATCCATTTGTTAAAAGATGAGAAAATATCAAGTGTATTACTTTTCACAACCAATAAGAATGTCAAAGTAAAGAAAGTAAAGGTATAAACAATAACCAAACATACTTTCTACCATGAACCAATTAAGTCCTCATAGGTCCTAATAGATCAATGTGAAAAACTTCTAGGGCCCTTTTAGTGCTAATGATTCCTTTGGACTTGATACAAGACTTGTTTTGAATTCCATGTGTACAATGTGGCATTCCTCGTCTTTCTAAAAGTCCAATTTTGTAATTATTTTAACTCCTTTTTGTTCAACTTTTTCAATTGATGTATATTTATATGATCAAGCTTATAGTCACAAAAGGATATATCATTCTTATCTACTACAAGGAACTTGCAAACAATAGGCTTAAAAGAGAAAATTACACTGGTATAAAGATTGCCAATTTTATTTCCCCTAATAGGTTTAAAAGAGAAAATAACACTGGTTTAAAGATTGCCAATTTTACTTCCCCTATATATGACATTCTAAGTGAGATAATCTAGAAGAAAACATCAATGAGGTAAAATGAATAAGACAACCATTATTACATAATTGTCTAACACTAATTAAATTTTGATGTAGGCTATCCAACCTCACCTACCAGATTACCATTTTTGTTGTCAATGAATGTAATAGATCCACCTTTACTCCTTGTAAATGTTTTGAAGTGGCTATCTTCTCTGTCCATGTTCTTAGACAATCCACTATCAATAATCCACTATTCATTCATCTTTAAAGAAAGAAAAGATTAGTGGCGAATTCAATCTTTGGGATCCAAGGTTAGCTTGGGAACCCATTTTATCTTATGGTCAGTTCCCTTGTTCATGTAAGGACATAAAGTAGAATAGTTATCATCATTAGTATAGTGAACTCAAACCATATATCCATTGAGCTAAAAAGAATCCCCATGGTATATTGGATGTTTATTACCCTTTTTCTTGTTCTTTCTCTTTTAGACACCCTCAAATCCCAAACCACTTCTACTCACTTGTTGAGTAGAGTGTCTTAGGACTTCATTGAGGGATTTCTTCCCTTTCATGAACTTTGTAAAGAACTTATAAGCATATGATTGTCAAAACTAAGAGTAACAAGGGTAGAAGAAAGACTAGCAATATCATTTTCAACATCTTTGAGATTGTCATCTACAAAAAGGGCTTTAGTGAAGCAAGAATACTTCTCATAAGAAACACTTGCAACTTCCTTAGTAGGGAAGATATATCTATTTTCAATAACATTAACTTAGGCAAGTGATATATCATTTTTGGTGATAAATAGTTTGAGTTCATTAAGGAAAGTTTTATTTTCAATTTAAGCACATTAACTTTCTTGGGATGAACTCCATTTCAACTTTTGCTATGTTGTATTGAAGCCCTTTATAAAGATAATTATCTATATTGTCATTTAAAGTAGTTTCATTTCTATTAATAACTTCTATTCTAGCGTACGAGTCATCAATAATTTGTCCAAATCATTTAAATTTAGACTTACATTTAGAGAAATAAAACTGAGAAGCATGGATGATTTTAGTAAGATCATTTTAATAAAGTCCATGAAGACTTACCTCACTTACATCAACTACCTCCTTGTGTGTGATGACATGAGTGTCATGTGACATTCATTATCATTGGACCTTGAATCAATTGAAGAAAACTCATTCCATGTGGCATGGGTTGTTTCTATGTTCTTCCTTATGTTCATGTCTTCTTATTGAATCTACCTTCCATGTGGTAGACCTTCTTCTTCCTATTGATACTCTTATGGTTGTTCATGGATTTGGGCATTCATTCTTGTAGTTCCCCTTTTGTCCACACTCATGAAACCTAGGAGTAGTTGAAGAGGGTTCACCTTGAAATGCCTTCCTTTGGATTAGCAGTCTTTAAGATCATTTGTAAACCCATCTTCACTTCAGGAAGGAGGAGCTTGGTACAATAATATAGGGAATTACAAGATCAGATAGGCAGTGGAAATAAGAACTTTACTAACATATTTCCCATTAACCAATGGATCACATCAACAATTATGCAATGGAAAGGATGGTTTCACAAAGATATACATGGCCCTGGAGAAAGTCCAATGACAATCACCATCCATGTAGATGCGTACTCTATCTTGGATGGTGTCTGTGTAGTTCCTAGTTGCAAAAGGGCTGGTCTGACCACCCCTCCATGGATAGTAGACTCGAACGTCATCATCTATAGCAGTTCCTCTCATCACGGACTGTTGACTGACATCGTCCTCCTTAATGACGGGAAACGGCTACCTCGCCTCTAGAGAAGTCGACATGGACCGACTAGAACTCCTTTCTTCCTACTAGAATGGACAGGAAGGAGTTGCCCCTCGTGTTGTTGTATTGTTCACCCACCTACTCTCCCACAACAATGATTCTCAGTTGTTTCTCTCTCGTAGCTATCCCACTCTAGTCGGGTAGGACTTTCTTGGGTTCTCTTGGTTACCACATCCAAAGAGGACAATAATTGTCAGAGGAAATGATTCTCAAATGTCTTTGTTGTTCTCTGGGAAGCCACCAATACCCCTATATTTATAGTAGAGGACAGAGTCAGGGTTCCTAGTCTGTACGAGAGTGGAAGGGATCAAAAGATCTCAAATTTTCACAACTATTCTAGAAACTTCATAGCCTGCAACATGTGAAATGGCTATCTGGAAACCAAGATGATTGTTTGGCATGCGAGACGATCGTCTCATACTATGAGACGGTCATTTCATAGTTTCCCAGTTTTGTACATATGTCGACAATTCAATTCCCATTCATGCATAACATGACGTCAGCACCAATCCTTGATGCAATCAAATTACACTCTAAAATGGTTGTTTGATGCAGACAAGATTGGGGTCTCGCACTACTCAAGATAGGCATCTCGCATAAGCAAGACAGACGTCTTGCATGTCGAGTCAGGTAGAATTCTAGCGAATGCACAATACTATCAACCTTCCGCTCCAAACGAATGTCTCAACACATGAACTGATCCTTTGGCAATCCAATAATCTGATTTGTTTTGTGAATCGAATACCTGAACAATTAAGTAAGTAATCCAATCATCATTCAAGACAAAACTCCTCTTCTAGATGAGTTCCTATGAGTGTGACCCTGTAGGTTCCATACTATGCTAGAAGTTAATGTCCATAACAACTTATGAAATGACAAGCGATGAGAGGTGCATAGTAACATATCATTCCTACTCAAGTAAATAAAAAGTTGGAGAACAACTTTAGCCTACAATATGTGTATGGTGTTACAATGTTTGTATAATGCCTTTGTCACTGATATCCAGATTGAACAAGAGGCATGGAACTGTTATCCTCATTATTATTCAATATAGTCTCTTGAACCAGAGCAGAGCGTCTGGGATATATGTAAGCTCAATATCACGTATCGACTCATATGTGTATGGCCACACATTTCTCAATGTCTCTAATCAAGAGGCCTTGGATATCACACTACCTTTGGAGGGACAAATCACATCTCAATCACTCATAGTGAGTTCACATGTGTCACAATCACCCAATGATCACCTTTATAACAACCCATGTTTCAGGATTTCATTTGATGATGTCAATGCATACCAAATGTCATGGGATGAGTGAAGTGATTTTAGGTCAAAGAACCTCAAACACCACCATCACTATGAGAGATGACTATGGATACCATAAAATGGTTTCCATGTGTCAATCTCATGGTGGGTCTATTTGATACATTGTTCTCAAATATGTATCTATGTGCTTGGTTTGATATTGCCATATCATGACTAATGAGATTCTATCACCAACCAACTCACACTCTGATGTTATGTGCCATTTTTGTAAATTTACCTTTCACAATAACAACCGATCAGGGACATAACAAGAATGCATATACTCTTAACATATGTATGATCTCATTGTTTAGGTCCTCAACCTGAAGACATACATCATCGAGTAATATCATTCTTTAGATATTTATTATGTTATTTATTATCTAAAAACTAAATAAATAGAAAAAATTGGAAGCCTGTCTTTATTAATAATCAAATCATTTACAAGTCATGTCATTACAATCATCATATGATTGTCTCTCTCAGCATACATACCTATAGACTTCCACTTTCACTTAGAGACAATCACCCACAAATCTTATTTTCAGTGACCTAACATGACCAACATGCTTATCTTCCAAACATGCTTTAGTCAAGGGATCAACAACATTGTTCTCAGTTGGTACTCTACAAATCTTCACATCTCCTTGATGTACGATCTCTCATATGAGATGATATTGCCTTTGTATATGCTTTGAGCACTAAAGTGATATGGGTTCCTTATCTTGTGAATAGCTCCATTGTTGACACAATATTGATCGATTGCGTCACTAATTCTTGGAACGACCCCAAGTTCTAAAATGAACTTCTTGATCCAAGCATCCTCCTTTACTGCATTCAATGAAACAATATACTTGAAATTTGTTGTAGAATCGACAAAAATGTCTCTTGGTTGGAACTCTTCCAGCTTACAGTTCTATTGTTTAGGCAAAACACAAATTATGATAGTGGTTTGTAATCATCTTTGTTATTTTGGAAGCTTGCATTGGCGTAACCTCTTACCACCAACTCTTCCTCTCTACCATGGACTAAGAGTTGATCCTTAGTCCTTCTCAAGTACTTGATGATGATTTTCAAAGATGTCCAATGAACATCACCTAGATCTGATTGATAGATTCTTGTCATGATCAAAGTATATGAGACATCTGGATGGGTGCACAACATCACATACATGATGGATCCAATTTCCGACGCATATGGAACCATACTCATGTGCTCCCTTTCTTCACAAGAATGTGGACATTGAACTTTAGAGATGTTAACTCCATTTAACATGGGAAGCTTTGCTCTCTTTGCTTTCTCTATGTTGAGCCACTTCAATACTTTGTTAATGTATGTGCTTTGACTTAGTACAAGAAGCCTTCTTGATCCATCCTTATAGATCTTTATCCCCAATATATAGGATGCTTCTCTGAAGTCATTCACAGTGAATGTATTTCCATGCCCTGTCTTTACCTTGTAAAGTAGGGATGTCATTGCCCCACAATATTATGTCATCTAGATACAATATGAGGAATATTACCATGCTCCCACTAACCTTCTTGTACAAAAATGGCTCATCTTCATTTTAACCAAAGCCAAACTCATTGATTGTCTCATCAAATCGAAGATTCTAGCTCTGAGGTGCTTGCTTCAATCCATAGATTATCCTTTGTAGCTTACAAACTTTATTTGCAAACTTTGGATTTATAAAACCCTCTGGTTGTATCATATAAACATCCTCAATAAGATTCCCATTAAGGGATGCAATTTTAACATCCATTTGCCAAATCTCATAGTCATGATAATTTGCAATAATAAGCATGATCCTAATGGACTTAGTCATGGTTATTGGATAAATGTTTTCATCCTAATATACACCTTGAACTTATATGAAACCCTTTGCAACCAATCTGCCCTTATAGGTTTTTACTTTACCATCTATGTCAGTCTTCTTCTTGAAGACCCACATGCACCCTATGGGTTTTACCCCTTCAGGTGGGCCCACTAAGATCCACACCTTATTGGCATACATGGATTCCATCTCAGATCTCATGGCTTTAAGACATTTTTTAGACTATGGTCCCTCAGTAGCATCTTGATAGGTAATTGGCTCATCATCTATGACAAATTCACTACCTTCCTAAGTCACAAGATATTCATATCTCTCAGGTTCAAGGTGTGTGCTATTAGTTCTACAATGTTCATGTGTTACTTAAGGAATTTGATATTCCAAAACATCTTGTGAGTATCATTGTTCCTCATGTACCTCCTTAGGTTTAATGTCTTCTTGTTGGTCTTGAACTTCTTCGAGTTCTACTACCTCCCATTGATTCCTTTGGAAATAATTCTTTTTCAAGAAATACAACATTTTTGGCAACAACAATTTTGTTGTCTGTTGTGTTGCATAAGTAGTATCCCCTAGTCTCTTTGGAATGTCCAACAAAACAAAATTTATCATACTTAGGGCCAAGCTTTTCAGGAAATATTTTCCTAACATAAGCTTCACACCCCAAAATCTTCATAAAATACACATCGGGACATTTCCCATGCTATATCTCATATGATGTCTTTTGAACCATCATAGATGGTACTCAGTTTAGTGTAAACATGGAGATATCAAGAGCACATCCCTAGAAGGAAGTTGGCAGATCAACAAAACTCATCATTGATCACACCATATCCACTAATGAGTGATTCCTTATTTTTTACACATTGTTATGTTGTGTTGTTCCAGGTGGAGTCCATTGTTATACAATACCATGGGCTCTCAGAAGGTCCTCAAACCCATGGCTTAAGTATTCTCCACCTATATCGGATTAAAGTTCCTTAATACTTTTTCTAAGTTGCTTTTGTACTTCATTCATAAAATCTTTGAACTTTTCAAGAGATTTTGACTTTTCATCATGTAAACATAAACATACCTACTGAAATCATCAATGAAGGTAACAAAGTACTGATAACCACCTCGGGAATTTATTCTAAAAGGCCCACATACATCAGTGTGTATGATTCCTAATAGATCACTATCTCTCTCACTACTACAAGTGAATGGAGTCTTGGTCATCTTGCCCAACAAACAAGATTCATATGTCTCTATTGAATCCAAATCAAAAGAGTGTAGATAACCCTCTTTATGGAGTCTAGATGTGTGTTTCTCATTTATGTTCCCAAGACGACAATGCCAAAGGTATGTGTGGTTTGAATCATTAAGTCTATATATGTGTTTCTCATTTTTGTCTTTTGGTATTTACTTTATATACGCTTGTCTATAGATTTGTCATGTATATACCATAAGACATTGGGGCACTTCCATAAAAGATCCCATCTTTACTAATAGAACATCTTCAAATCTTTATAAGAAATTTGAATCCATTCTTGTCCAAACAAGATACATATATGATGTTCCTATTAATGGTAGGTACATAATAGCAGTTCTCTAACTCTATTTCTAGCCCACTTGGTAGAGATAACTCATAGGTTACAACTGTGTTGGTGGCAACTCTTACACCATTTGCAACTCACAGTTCTACCTCACCTTTTTGTAAAGGTCTACTTCTATTCAGATCCTTCACATTTGAGCAAATGTGTGATCCACATTTGGTATCTAGTACCCATGATGAGGAAGTAGTAAAGTTAACCTAAATAATATATGTACCAAAAGTAGAGATCTCAATCACTTGCTTCATCTTCCTAGGTTCCCTTATCCTTCTCCTTATTTTGAGTGTAAAGGATTTGGACTATAGCTTAGCCACAGAATGCTTCTTGGACTTGCCTTTGTCCTTAGAGTCAACTCCATTGATCATCATCACGGATTTTTCCATCTTCATCTGTGCATTGACACTTATCAAAATGTCAAGCAACGCTAACTGTGGTCTAGCCATGTTACTCAAGTAATAACAACTCAGTAATCTGGCTATATGATTTAGGCAATGATTGCAAGATCATATTCATGCCCAACTCTTGACCTAAATGAAATCTTTATCTTTCTATATGCTTCATATGCCCAATCATATTGAGCACATGAGGTTCTACTGGATCTCCCTCTGTCATTTTGCACTCAAATAGAACCTTAGAGACATTATACCTTTTATGGTTATCATGTTGTTTATGCAACTCATAGTTCATACATGCCATCATTAGGTTCTCGATGTTTACAACATCATTGGCATGCTTCAAAAAGCATCCATGTTAGTCATATGTAAATTTGGAGTGGATACTGAAATTGGCATTTAAGGAACTTGTTGAACACTACTCAAGGTCCTGAACCAGTTATGGAAATAAATCACTTTTAGTTTGTCCAATTGGGATGATTGAGTGTTTTCCATTTGATTCTACAAGAGAAAATTTGCATTTGTCAAAAACCATTTAGATTTGATTTTATTTGAAAAGTTGATATTAATTAACTGTCGCTCCCACTATTTTATTCAAACTGATAGCCTCAGTATCCATTCATAGTATTGCAGTGTACAATATTCCAGTAGGCCAAGATCCCAATTTCATCAAAATCATGATCCAACTAGGGCTGTCACCCACAACTTGGTTCAATTAGATAGGCAACTTTTTCCAATTGCATCACGTGCAACTCTTGATAGATGATATGCACAACTCTTTGTCATTGATCATTTGTATGTTTCTAGGTGCTTAATCCAATTAAAATCATCTAGATAAGCCTGACCCATAACCCAACATGATAGACTATGCACCCTGCTAGGGAAGACCCACATATGTATCATCACACTTCCACGAGATAGACGACGCACCACATTAGGGCATGCCAATGGTTAGTCGATCAAGCTTTTCATGTTCTCTACTCATGAAAAGCATCTAAGACTTAATATTTTAATTGATGGAGTTTGTATAAATACATATACATTAACCAATTACCATATATATATATATATATATATATATATATATATATATATATATATATATTACATATTGTATACATGCTATAACCTACATCAAAAACATTCAATAATCAAAAGGTGATAATTATGGACAACCTAATGTAATTCCTTGAAGACACAAGGAATTCCCACAATCTACATGTACATCATATGCAGAAACATGGTGTTGTTGAAGATTCATACTTGCCAATCTGGGTTGACTGGTTCAACCTTTGAATTGGTCAGCTCACCTCTTGGCCAGTCGGTTGGTCACCACCAGTCGGTCACCTGGCTCCTCCAAACAACCAGTTGGTCATCCTGTATCCAATTGTTTGGCTCCTCCAAATGGTCGATATGCCTAGTCCTTTGGGCTCTTGGTCGGCTCACCAGTGGCTTGTCTTGGCTCTTCTAGATAGATGTCTCAACCTTTCCAGTCGGCCAGCTCAAACCCTCGAGCTAGTCGGCTTGGCTCCTCCATGCGGTTGGTTGGCGTCTTTCTTATTCGTCAAGACAAGAAAGTAAATTGTCCTACTTTTACATAATTATGGAGCTTGAGTTACATTTGAGGAAAGAAATGGTAGAAGAGAATAATACTTTTACATTGGGAAGATAAGAGAGATGTTCGGTTCATAGACCAAGTTAAACATGATTAACCAACTACACAACAATGCACAAGTAATAGGGATTATTGTCCATAGCCATGCTATGCATCCACCATCAAAACTCACATTTAGGGTGACTCATGTAAATTGCATATGTATGTATGTATGTATATATATATATATATATGTGTGTGTATATTTATATATTTATATATATATAAATATAAATATATATATGCATATATATACATACATATACATATATATACATACACATATATACATATATATACATGCATTATATATATGTATATATATAAGTATATATATATATATATATATATATATATATATATATATATATATAATGTATATATGTATAGAGTCAGGCTAGAATAAACTTCAGTGTACATATCAGATGAATACACTCAAGTGTGTTTGCATATCAAGACTATTTTTTGCAAAATGTAAACCATTAATCTTCACTATCATACTAAAACTAGTCTAAATACAAATTTTGAGCACATTCGGATGAGTTTAAGTCACTCATCCAATGACAACAAAATCGACGTGCAAAACTAATTTGAAGTGCATAATTTTTGCAGTCTTTATATCATGACCTATAAATGTCCAAATATTCTCAAATTTTGTATATGACCTATTCACAAGATGTTTAAAAAGATCAATGGATTAGATTTTTTTTAAAACAATAAATCATGAAAAACTATTTGAGTGTATTCTAGCCTGACTCTATGTGTGTATATATATATATGCATATGTATATATATGTATATATACATACATATAGATATATATATATATATACATATATATATGTATATATATATATAATAGTAATAACACATGTGCACATGCATGTGTGACATTACAGTGGCCTTATGAACATTAGATATTTTATGACTGAATAGATTTTCAGAATGAACTACTATTCATTATGGTTTTCACTTAAGATGGACAGTGCATACACTACTACAGAAACAGCCTTTGGCGTCGGTTGTTTAACCCCCTTTGGTGACGGTTTTCAAGCGACGCCTATGTAGGCGCCGCTAAAGGTCGAACTCTTCGGCGTTGGTTTTCTAACTGACGCCTATATGACATATAGGCGTCGATTATATATAGTTGGCCGACGTCTATAAGGTTCGTGCCACAAAAAAGAGGACCACCTAGGACACTTTCTGCGTCGGTTAACAACTTAACAACTGACGCCATACACCCAGACGACACGGCGAAGCACAGCCGTGCTTCGTTGCATGGCCGTGTTTAGTACTATAGGCGTCAGTTTTATACTAATAAGTGATGCCTTTTCCACCACGGTCGTGCTTTCCTGCACGGTCGGGTTGTTTGTCCTATTAGGCGTCGGTCTTTATCAAATAACCGATGATGTATGCCTTTGATGACGGTGTTCTACAAATAACTGACACCTATACTTTAATTTTTTTTCTTATTAGTTTGCAAGCCTGCTGTGGCTGGTCAGCAAGATGAGAACCTGTAGTTCAGTTTTCTGAATTGTAGGTTTACGACATCCATTGATATCAGCCTACAAACAAGTCACAAACCTTCACAATCAACAAATATTTTTTCATACAAGTAGATACATTCAGACATCAATTCAATTCTCACATTCACACATGTAGAAACATTCAAATACATGTATAAACATTCAGAAATATTCATTTACAAAATATCATTCAGCATCGCTATCAGCATCCCAATTATATCTTACAATTGCCACTGCTTGTATGGCTTTTGCCCATTCTTCTCTTATTTCATTTAATGCTTCCATCGTATATGGAGCATGTACATTTTTTAAGTGTTTACCTATAGTGTGGTCAGTTTTAAACACCTATAAAGAGAAGGATGTATATATATAAGTAATAATATAAAAATAAGATTGATATATTTCATACTAACTAATGAGACTATATATAATACCTCATGTATGGTATTAATATCCAATGCGACATGTCAAATAATCATCTGCATAAATCGCATCACATAGTATGTGCATGCCCAGCCGTTGTCTTGTGTAGCGCACTATAAATTGAAACATACAAAATATTAAAAAATACAACTAAGCACAGTTCACATAAATAATATATACATTGGAGTCGGGAACTTACTTTTACGTCCTCCCAAATTATTGGCTGGTTCTTTCTCCTTGGGACATTTCCTCCAGCATTTTTGAATGCATCTAAACCCCTACATGTTAATGTAACACAGTAAATTGCATAATTAAATAGTAATGTAATAACAGATGATAACGGATATAAAAATGAAATATTTCTCACCAGAATAATGGCATTCTCAATATGTGTCCAATTTTAGTGTTCAATGTACTTCCCGCAGGATCTAGCTAATAAACAGTGAACGTCCCAGGGACAATAACTAGTAACTCCCAATGTCTACCGCTAGAGGTAAAAAAGTTAAAAATTAATAACTCAAAATGCATAACAAAAATGGAATTTTCTTAAGTCGAAATTATAAATAAAGTAATCTTACTTGACATTGAATGGAGCTATTATTATCGTCTTCTTTTGCTGACCGAAAACTGTAAAAGCATCTATACAGTATTGTTGAACACTATCAGGGTCTGTAGCTACCATACTAATCAATGATGGAATCAAAAATCCCACATGATAAAATGCAAATTGTTTGCATTAATCTTCGACTAAGTAGCTGCAAAACATGTATGACATATGCATTAATATATAAGAGACCAGATCACCGGATCTTACACAAGGTATATGGATGTATAAATAAGATCTCACCTTATCCATGTCTCTATCATTGATGTATTCAACCAATCATACATAAACATCTCAATAATATATTGTATAAATAAAGAGCTATCGTATGATTGACCTGCATAATCTGCTTCTAAAGAAACAATTATAGGGAAATGTATATTATGTTCCCATAGCCAACATGCCATTCCCCTACAAGCAGGACCTAACGGGTATTTTAGGTCAGTTGGAACCCAACTTGGTAATGCAGGAAGTGGAGGTGGAGGCCTAGGTGCTCTGGGTGTCTTCTTTTTAACCTGTATATATAATTTCAGATTAGTTGACCTCATATATACACATTTACAATCTAAAGTAATGTAAATTTATCTTAAAATTTTAGTAGTATAGACGACATCTGCTTTGGGCCATAATATTACCCCGCCTTCTGCCTCACTAAGTGTATCAATATCTGGGTGGGCATATGGCAATGCAACTGCCCTCCAATCGGGTAATACACATATCGGGCTCACACGAACGTAGCCTTGTGGCATTGGAGTCCCATGAAATGTTGCCCCAGGAAGGGACTGGTAAGCATGCGCCTCTGCAACAACATAGTCTTGCATTCTTAAGTGGCATGGCTTCAATGCCTACAAATTTACGTAAAGAATGTTATACATATATACATATCCCTTTCGAACATATCATCTTGAAAAGACTAGCTACAATGTCATAAACAATACTTACAGCAGACGTGCTAGGCGATGGGTCTCCAGGATTACTCGCAGTGTGTGCATCAGGAGAAGAGTGGGTCGCCATAGGCTGATTGGAAGCCTGAGATGACTACCACCGCACTATTTCTTCCTTGACCTTCTCAGCAACTATATCATTGAACTTCTTAGCAACTATATCCTCGACTCTCTTATTCTCCTATACATGGATAAAAGAAACATTATCTTCTTATTATTGAGTTCCCTTTTGCAGTAACATTCTAAAAAAAGAATAGGTTACCTCTTCTTGTGAATGTCTCGCTCTGGGTTTGCGCTGGGATGGCCCAAAGAATGCTTTGATGCCCACACCAGCGCCTGCACTCCTAACACGTCCAAGATGCTCTGGGTTACCCAGAGCAACTGTCAATTCATCCCTTGTGCCCTGAGGGATGAACGTGCCTTGTTACCTCTGCTCGTGCAGCTCCCGCTAATCACCATCAAAAAAAATTGGTAAGTTAACACCACAAATAATCAATATTCAAACGATTGCTCTAAGAGTTGTATTTTACCATTTTCGCAGCTGCCTCAGCAGTCACGGGCTTCTTTATTTCACCCTTCTTGTTTTGCCTCCCAGCTATCCAGATATCATGACGAGGCATGGGTGTGGCAGACTCCTGGGTAGCTGCAGACTCCGCCTGTAGTCTTTGGTGAACGCTTGCATAGCCCTTTGGACCCATAGTGTGGTCATGCACATTCAGTGCACGCCTTGCTTTTTGTGTGTCACTGTGGGCCTAGTTAGTATGCACATTAATGATTTGGTTAGTAGAACTAAATGTTAATCTTGAATAGGTGAATACAACATATATTAATTAAATTGGGAGTGATGCCTAATACCTTGAATTCTTCAGATTTTCTTGAAGCAACAAAATTGTCCCAATCTTCTTTGTCCAAGAAGTTCCACTGCTCAAGGGCTGACTTCTTCTTCTTCTTATCACCATCTTTTATGTATACTCTGTTCAGATTTGTCCTATAGTTCCTAAGCATCTTTCCAGCGCATTGCATCACGCTTTTACGATGCAGCTTCTCATCCAATGCAAACAGATTCTGTAAAATAGAATTCTTATTAACTAGTATCCAAAAATAGAATTGCAAATAATATAATTTGTAATCTACAAAATAGAATTGCAAATAATAATAACTCACGCATAAATCCTTCCATATCAAGTCTTTCTTCCCCTGAGGAACTTTATGCCAATCATCATACTTAACACCACAATGGCTTCGAGTGACACACCCAAGATAGTTTACAAAATTATTGTGGTTCACTCCAATTGCATTTCCTCCATTATCAAACTCCACAACCAATTTGGATCCACTACCACTCAGTGCTATTAATTTTTCAACAGAGTGATGCCCCTTTTCTTATTAAGTGTTTAGTGTTGCGCATCAAGTTGCTCCAGTGCTTCAGTGGGTACATGTGAATCATCAACCTAAAATTTGACAAAAATAAACCCACTGAATTAGCGCAATATAGAAATATGGGATATATGACATAACTAGAAGATAATGAATTTTATAGAAATACAGGATATTTTTTTAGAACTTACATTGGTATCCTCGCCATGCTCATCATGGACAGCATGCTCATCATGGACTTCATGCTCATCATGGACTTCATACTGTTCATGGTCAGCCATCTGAAAATTTCATTAAAAAGGCAAACATTTAGCATTTGTATTAACTAGAAAAATGCAAACATTTAGCATTTGTATTAACCAGAAAAAGGCAAACATTTAGCATTTGTATTAACTAGAAAAAGGCAAACATTTAGCATTTGTATTAACCAGAAAAAGGAAAACATTTAGCATTTGTATTAAATAGCATTTGTAAAAAAATATAAACATACATGTCTCTAAAATTGTGATCTTTTATCAATTAACAATCTTTCATTGTGATCTCTGCGCACATATAAGTCATCATTAGCTTCAATATTTTGTGGAGTTGGCAACCCAACTGAGAATGGACTGGAGTCATCATACTTATCATAGTACTCTTCTTCATCTATAGGATCTTCAATGAACTGTCTTTTACCATGAAGAACAACCGACCATTTATCATTTGCAGGATCATCGATATAGAATATTTGTTTCGCCTATGATGCCAATATGAATGATTCACCCTTCTCGCCAATCTATTCAGAGTTCACCAAAGTGAAACCCAATTCATCCACTATAACTCCTTTGGTGTTATCAACCCAATTACATTTAAAGAGCGGAATTCTGAAATCTATGTACTCAAACTCCCATATGTCTTCAATGAAACCATAATATGACATTTTAGCTTCACGTGGACCCTTATCCTTTGCACTTGCAAAATGCATAGTCGACGCTTGAAGAGTGACCCCACTTTTTTGGACGACACTCTTATCATCTTGGCACTTTGTGTAATATGTGAACTCATTAATGTCAAACCATTCATAAGACATAACATTCGGTTTTGGTTTAAAGGTGAGGCATTTGATAGTTTCTGTAATATCATTTGGTATTTGAGATAGTTGATGTAAGACTTTATCTTCAAACCACTTAGTAAAAGTCTTATTATGCTCTCTAGCAAGCCACATTGAACTTGCTCGAGGATGTTGTCTCTTGATGAAATTGGTATGTTTAGTCTTACCTGGTATATTTAACAAAGTACCAATGATGCTATCACAGATATTTTTCTCAACGTGCATTACATCGATACAATGCCTGACTGTCAAAGAACTCCAATAAGGAAGATCCCAAAATATTGACTTCTAATTGAATGAAGAATTGTCACTCCGTGTGGCCATACTACATTGTGATTTCTTACCAAATTCATTGACAATGTCTTTTACTCTATCATAAATAACATCCCCTGGTATAGGTTTAGGTGCACTCCGTTCATCATTCCATCCATTGAATGCTTTGCGCTTCCTACGATATAGATGGAATTTTGAAAGAAACCTTCAATTACCAAGATATACAGTCTTTCTGCCATGTTTTAGTCTTATTGAATCAATGTTTTCTTCACATATAGGACACACTTTAGCTCCTTTGACACTATATCCAGACAAATTCCCATATGCTGGAAAGTCATTAATAGTGCAAAACAACATAGCGTGAAAACGAAATGTCTCTCTTCCTGAAGCATCATAGGTCATCACACCTTCAGCCCAAAGTTTCTTTAAGTCATCAATCAGAGGTTCAAGATAAACATCGATATCATTTCCAAGTTATTTAGGGCCCGATATCAACAACGATAGCATAACGTATTTATTTTTCATACACAGCCAAGGAGGAAGATTGTATATAACAAGCATGATTGGCCAAGTGCTATGTTGGCTGCTCAATGTCCCGTACGGATTCATCCCATCTGTACAAAGCCCAAGTCTTAGATTCCTATCTTATTCACCAAATTTGCGGTACAATAGATCAATCTTCTTCCACTATGGGGAATCAGACGCATGTCGTAGGATCCCATCATTATTTTTCTTAACATATGCATGCCACCTCAAATTCTTCACATCTTTCGAATTTGCAAACAAGCGTTGAAACTGTGATATTATAGGTATATACCACAACACCTTGGCAAGAGAACCAGTTTTGGACTCCCCCGAAGTCGTCAATTTATACCGTGACGTACCACATTTTGGACAATCTTTCAAATCTACATAGTCCTTTTGAAATAATACACAATCATTCAGGCATGCGTGTATCTTCTTGGCCTCCATTCCCATTGGGCACAACATTTTCTTTACCCGGTATGTTGAGATTGGTAGCTCGTTTCCTTCAGGAAGCATTTCTTTCAACAATGTCAACAATTCAATGAAGCTTTTGTCGCTCCATCTATTGTTAGCTTTCAACTTATACAATCTCAACACAGCGCTAAGCTTCGTAAACTTAGCACAACCTATGTATAACGGTATCTCAGCATCATGCACAATGTTTCTAAAGATAGGAGGTGGATCGGTGTGCTCTACCCTACAACTATCCAACATCGCATCAATGATGTCTACTGGAACTGGTTCGTTCACATCTACGTAATCAGAGGCAATTTCTTCTTCCACCCAAGCACTGCTATCGACATCTACTGGTTTCGAGTTTGAAATCTCTCCATGCCAGTGCCATTCTGTATAGCCTTGTTCAATCCCGTTGCACATGACATGACTTTTGATTTCCTCACCAGTGTTGACTTTCAAATTGTTACCGCAATGCCTACATGGACAGTAGAATCTATCTGTAGGTTTTTTCCTATGTTCCTCAACAAATCTAATAAACTAATCAAAACCAGATATAAACTCTGGGGTGCAGCGATTGCGAATGGACATCCATGATCTATCCATTCTATGATCAAAGAGAAAATAAGTATATATTAGGACAAGATTAGGATATACACTTACATCCTATCCAAGATTTACTCCTATTATCTACAATGAAGTCGGACTCCATACAAACAGTATATAATTTAGTGATTGTTCATTCTAATTTATACCAATGTACAAGTAATATAAAGAACAATGATTGTTCACTTTCTAGGCCGACAAACACATGTGATGTCATTCTTATATATAATAAATGTGTACCACCTATCCCATCCTTGAACACCTAATCTCACTAGTAAGTGTATAATGTGTATTGGGTTTTCAAGAAAATTTCGGCAGCATTTCCCTGTTGTTCTCTAAGTACATCTGTACTTAGAGAACAAACGGGGAAATGCTATTGAAATTTTCTCAAAAACCCAGTACACATTATACACTTACATCCTAAGTGAGATTAGGTGTTCAAGAACAGTCCCAAACTGGGGACTATCCAAGATTTACTCCTAATGAGTAAATCTTGGATGGGTTTCTAGGCCAACAAACACATGTGATGTCATTCTTATATATAATAAATGTGTACCACCTATCCCATCCTTGAACACATAATCTCACTAGTAAGTGTATAATGTGTATTGGGTTTTCGAGAAAATTTCAGCAGCATTTCCCCGTTGTTCTCTAAGTACATATGTACTTAGAGAACAAACGGGGAAATTTAGCCGAAATTTTCTCGAAAATCCAATACACATTATACACTTACATCCTAAGTGAGAATAGGTGTTCAAGAACTGTCCCAAATTGGGGACTATCCAAGATTTACTCCTAATGAGTAAATCTTGGATGGGTTTCTAGGCCAACAAACACAATAATAGATATGTACATGTTAGGGTTTCATCACAATTAATGTTAGGGTTTCATCACAATTGATGTTAGTGTTTCATCAATGTTAGGTTTAATCAAATCAAATTAGGATGCTAGAATTGACAAGTTTAAATCTTATTTCAACATGCATCAAAATTTACTACATTAAGTCAAACATTAGGATTAGAAGCACAAATATATTCAAGCAAAAAATTTGTTCATATCCTAGGATTTACATAAAGCATTACATAAAAATTTGTTCATATCCTTACCAACAGCAAGCACAGTCGTGGCTGTGTTGGCCTACCACGGTCGTGGTTGTGTTGCCCTACCACGACTGTGATGTCCAGCACGGCCGTGGTAGGCCAACACAGCCATGGTCGTGCTTGCATGTTGGTAAATAGCTAGGGAGAAGGAAGCAAAGAGGTAGCTCTACATGGAGCTAGCGTGGAAAGCGCGGCGGCGAGCGGCGGCAGCAGTGGCAGGGGAAGAAGAGAGAGCATAGCGGCGGGAAGTGAAGCAGCAGTAGTGGTGCCAGGAATTAGCAGAGCAGAGCAGAGCAGAGCAGCAGCCGCAGCGGCAGCGGTGAGTAGAGGTGCACCAACAGCAGTGGCGACGACGAGCGGAGAAGCACCAGCAGTAGCAGCGGTGACCAGCCGCGGGGTCATCGGGCGATTTCAGGAGAGCGGCGACAACAGCACAACAATATCGCGATGAAACAAGAAGAAAGGGGGAAGAGTCGGGTGATCGGGATTCTTAAGTTGGTCAACGGCGTCGGTTATCTATATAACTGACGCCTATTATGATTTAGCGTCAGTTGATAGTAAAACACCGACACTCAACTAGACAACCTTTACCCTAAATTATTTGGCGGGAACCATTATCAGCGTCGGTTATCGAAGGATAATCGACACTGAAAGTGGGACTTTTCACGCAAATTTTCATTTTAAATAGGCATTGGTGAATTGTTAAAAGTCCGACGTTGTAGGTAACCTAAAATGTTTTCGCTCGAAAATTGGATTTCGTGGGCGATTTTAGGCGTCGGTCTATTATAACAAGCCGACGTTGAATACAAAGTGGTACCCGTGTCTGGCTGGTCTTCGAATATAGACGTCGTTTTGCATAAATAACCGACGTCTAATATTATAGGCTTCGGTTTTCCTAAATAAGTGACGCCCCGAAAAGCGACACTGAACGTTGTTTCTGTAGTAGTGATAATTGATAATTTGTCTAATTTTCCATTTTTGATATGCTCGAAATGAAAATATAAAATTACAACTTTGAAAAAAAAATTAGAATAATTGTCAAATATAGAAAAATATAACCGTGTTGTGATGATGTCATCTACTAAATGCAGGAAGAATAGCTTTTTCTTATGGTAATTAAAGGATATTAACTATATGTAAGTGTTTAGTTGTTGCAACTTGTTTAATGATTTGTAGAAGGGACTTCAAGACTGATTACCCTGATTTTCATTTGTTACAACTTATTTAATGAAATAAGTATGCGAGTCTTTTTTGCTTAGAATTACAACAATTGCAGTTTATGTGTGGTTTTGTATACAACACTTTGCAATACTATAATTCCGTGATGACTTTTAGAAAAAATTGAAATTTATGGAAGAAAGGATTAACATTGTGTTAGCCTAATGAATATAAAAGGTATCACCCATAAAGACTCAAAATATATAACGGTTTTAGACATTTCATAGTGAGCACATATGTGTTAGCCTAATGAATATAAAAGGTATCACCCATAAAGACTCAAAATATATAACGGTTTTAGACATTTCATAGTGAGCACATATGTGCACATCCAGATGTAGAATTGTATATGTCATTCTATTAGCTTATATTTAAAATTTTCATAAACATGTTTAAAATTTCAAATGTAGATGATAGTAAACATTGTCTATTTCAATATTTTGTTAATTATTAAATAAAGGAAATTATAAATAGTAATTTGTAAGTCCATATGTTCATGGTTTAGTGATTTCATCCAGGATACATGACAGATTGTGACATCTCATATATGTAACCTTTTTAGTTGAAATGTAATAAAAAGCAACAATTTCAATTGAATGTGTACAAGTTTGAAAATACACAACAATAACTTTTCTTCCAATATGGTGTGTCATGCTTTTGTGTCTTGAATGTATTCAATCTTATTTCAAATACTATTTTTTTTCTTAGTATATTTATTGATAAATTCAAGATTCTTCCTTTGTCTTAAAAAAGTGTATACCTTTAAGTTTCACGATTTGTTCCTTAAAAAACTTATATGAGATCATGACTTGATTAAATTATACACACATTAATAGACAAATGATTTGACATAATTAATATATATAAAGTGATTCAAGTTTTTGTTTTCACTGTGAATGTAATCCACTTTTCATTTTTTAATTAATAATAGTAGTATTATAGGGAAAAAAATATGAAATGAAATCAACTTCCTTCATAGCTCAAAATGCAATTCCACAATAACAACTACTTGTAAGAGCCCATACAAAAATGAAACAATGTATTTCATGGAGGGCAAGATGGTTCTAATATTTTTTAGGAAATATTTAAACTCCATAACATATTATATATGACATAACTATTATGAGTCTTGGAAAATATAAATCACACCAAAGAATGATGAATATAAATAAACATTCAACTTCTTTGCAAAACCATACCATCTACAAAATACACATAGATGTTTCCTTTTAAGTGATCTACATTAATAATGAAATCAACACCTTGTAGTCATCTAATAAAATTTGATATATACCTTTCAATAAGAGTACACGGAAATGAAATTTCTTCTATACATTCTATTTGTCTCATAGTCTAAAAAATGTTTCACATGTGAATTCTCTATACATAACCATAATTCACAACATAGTTCTAGAATCACCATACTGCATAGTTAAACTGGAGAAATCCTAGTATCCACATTTATACATTAGATTCACAGTTCATAATTGGGTTGGACGTAATTTGAAAACTATGTTACTAAAATTACTCTTATCAAAAAGATAAGTAATGTGTCATAGTTATCGAGAATTGAGTGATACTCTAATAAAGATTCAATATTAAATGTGTAATATATCCACTATATATAGATAAGAATGACATAATTAAGCATCTATTGGCTGAATCAGATGTGTCACATTGTTCAAAGTAATATGGCAACCTTATCACTTCATTGATTTGTAGTTGGTAACGGTCACACCAAATTTAAAGAAACTCATTCTCAATGACATGTGCAGGTAATTGATGTTCAAGTTCCATTTCATTCTGGAACCAATAATTTGATACCGACTAATTTTAAAATGGTATGAAGTATTGCTAAATAAAAAATCCAATTACATAATGAAGTTTATTAAAATGACAACTCACACAAATGATCAAAAAAAATAATACACATTTGTTTAATACACAGAAGGCACATGGACACTATGTTCATGTACAAGACTGTTGAAATTAAGATGTAACATTTATATTCCTGATTTCCTAGGGATAAGCATTCATTTTATGTAACATTTATATTCATGGTGAAATTCTTGAAAAGACCCAGCTAAAATAAAACTACTACAAAGAAGAAGACATGATGTATTTGAACAAACAATGTTATATAGAAATCATGTCAATGTCGCAAAGTTCCATATTCAACAACGATTTTTGAGAATTCTAATCATGAGGCAAAACCATGATAAAGAACTGAAGTACCTTTATGACCACTATATTATATATGCATAAATAAAATAGTTTCACCACTCCTCAACCCCCTTCCTTTTATTGCTTTTATATTTATATAGTCTCCCAGCAGCTATTTATCTACTCTCCTAGTTGCTGAACTATCTCAAATCGTCTCTAACATGACACATGTGGAGCACAATTCAAGTATGCATGATCCAGCTAGCTCGAGGTAGTTCTCAGTTTAATGTGATGTAAAAATTGTATGTTCTTGTGAATCAACATGTTTATCCTCTAACTTTACAAACCACTTCCAGTTATATGAATCATCCAACTATAAGAGTCAACTCATCCCTTTTTAATTATATGATAGAAGATGATGTTTGACTTGTCGTAAACATAGCAAGAGGTAAAGTGATTATCTTTGTTTTTTTATCATGCTAAATGTTGCAATAACTGATAAAAGTTATTGCGATATAGTATTGGTCAGAGTACAATCTATATAAAATTAAGAAAAGTCTACCGCATGTCAATAAACAATAGAGTGGCTAGTATAAAATGTGTCATACAATGTATAATCAGATTTGGAACTAAATCTCTTTCAGTTTATCTGATTGGGATGATTGCAATTGGTGTTTAAGGAACATGCAAAAAACTTCCCAAGGTCCTAAACCAATTATGGAAATAAATCTCTTTTATTTTGTCGGATTGGGATGATTGAGTGTTTTCCATTTGATTCTACCAGAGAAAATTTGCATTTGTCAAAAAACATTTTGATTTGAATTGATTTGAAAAGTTGATATTAATTAGGTCTTTCAATAACTGTCACTTATACTATTTTATTCAAATTGATGGCCCTCAATATCAATTCACAATATTGCAGCATACAATATTCTAGTGGGCCAAGATCCTAATTTCATCAAAATCATGATCCAGCTAGGGTTGTCGCCCACAACTTGATTCAATCAGGTAGGCATCTTTTGAAAATTGCATCACACACAACTCTTGACAGATGATATGCATAACTCTTTGTCATTGATCATTTGTATGCTTCTAGGTGCTTAATCCAATTAAGATCACCCAGTTAAGGCTGACCCATAATCCAACATGATAGATTATGCACCCTCCTAGGGAAGACTCGCATATCTATCATCACACTTCTATGAGATAGATGACGCACCACGCTAGAGCGTGCCCACACTTAGTCTGTTACAACCCAAATTTTTGGGTTCTTTTGGTGAGAAATGTAATTTCTCCTATTACAGATATTTGAACAAATAATGATATGATTTGTTTTGAATAAATGGAATCTATTTTTGATTTGTGATGGATGTCATGTGAAATGGCCTGGATTGACTGATAATGGGCTTTATTGGCTATTGAGACCAATTGAGAGAAAAAGAAAAAGAAAAGAAAAAGGAATTCAAGTGAATAAAGGGATAAATAAGAAAAGGGATAAAAGAATAAAAGGAAAAGGAAAAGGAATATTTCCCAAGGTGGGAATTCGTGCCTTTAGGATTTCTTGAGGTCCAAGGGACCCAAGATAACAAGATAATGACAAAGGGAAATGAAATATTAATTAATTTTGGATTAATTAATGGATAACTTCGGAGGGAAGGAAACCTTCTCATATGTTGTAATTTGTTTTCCAAATTTAATAAATTGCTAGATAATGTTAATAAGAAATTTCCCTTAAAATTTTAGATAAAAAGAAGCTACGGATTAGGAGTTATCATTTTCTCAAATTATCTCTAAAATATGGAATTATCTTGCAAATAGGAATATGATTTTCCTTTTTGGTTGATCGTGTGAGATGAGAGCCATTGGATCAATCCAACGATTGTCTCTCATTGTCCAGTTCCACAAGGACTTGGACTATGCCGAGTTACAGAGGGATTTTCCCACTCAATTTTCTCGTGATCTTGAGCGTGTGCAAGCCCAATTTTATTTCCTTTGGATTCAGGAGAGGAGTCCATCGAGAACCATCCCTACTTTGTAGGGGTTTGGTCATCAATTGGGGAAGTTCCCAATTCACGCAAACCTGCCTTCGACCCTATATATAGGGGAGGGTGAGGGAGGGTACCAGCATGCCTTCTTTCTACCTTAAACACTGTGGTAGACTGTGAGGAGTGCTCTTGTGCCTTCAATTTGTTTCTTCTACCCTAACTTGCACACCCGTCTTCTCAGCAAGCCTCGCTAGAATCCGGCAAGTAGGAGGAGGTCATGGCATGTTCTTGGCACGCAATTGAACTCATAGACAAGTTTGGTAGAGGAAGGCATAGATCCCTAACCTTTTGGCACGCTCACATCTGGTTGGGATCGTGAAGTCAATGACGAGGTTGACCACAAGATGCGTTGTGCATTGGCACAAGGAAGAAGAAGACCATGTGGTCTTTTACCAGTTTGCCCTTTCATGTTTTCAATCCAAGTAATGACATTTTGGTCCTTCGTTTACTTCAGATCGTAGAATAGGTCCATGGTTTCTAGGTCGTTGATCCTGCTTGGTCCGGGGGGACCATGGATCGAGTGGGCATTGTTTTTTCTAAGAATTAACAAATAAATCAGAAAAAGAATTTTCCTTGGAAAAATCATATCTTTTGCTAGAAAACTCTGATGAGAAAAGTTTATATATGAAAGTTGATCATCAATATCTTTTCACAAAAGTGTATACTTTTGATGGAAAAAGTATTAATTTGTGGTTATAAACAGTAATTGATGATAAATGATAGATTTAATAGGGAAAATAAGTTAATTCGAGTATTGTTAACTTGTTTAATGATAAAGATGAATCTTAACCTATTTTGAAGATGAAATTGTGAGATTTAGGGTTTTTAACATAATATGATGGTTAATATCCATAGAAACCCTAAATAGGGTAAAAAGGAAAGAAAAGTTCCTTTAATCTGAAATTAGGGTTATATGTGGATAAAAGGTAACCTTAATATCTTTCATGAAGAGTAGATGAGATAATTAGGGTTTGTGAGTAATATTATAAAGTTACAGTTTAAAATAGTGAAAATGAAGTGAAACCCTAATTAGGATTGAAAGCCTAAAAGGGACTAGTAACCCTAGGAAACAAATAGGCTTTTTAGACCTTGATGGCATGATCAATGATAGGAAAATTGGATGCATGTTTTTAGGGTCATCTTGTATGCTTGCTTGTTTACTAGATTTCTTTCTTAGTTGGATTATTTCTTCACTCAAGTCAGCCTGATATGTATGTGGTTAATTATGGTTAATCACCCTAGTTTTACGAGATTTTTCAGTTGATTAATCATATTGAATGCAACCTATCAGTTTGAATGTTCATACTTGCAAATTATAAAGTCACTACGATTATCATCAATATAATATAAGTGTGTATTCTCGCACCTACATGCCACCCTGATGGATGATGCCAAAAGGTCAAGCCCAGGAGGGAAGACCCATGGGCACCATTGTTGGCTAAATAGACATCTATAAATCCCTTTGTTTTGATTATGACAAACATTTCATTCTTATTGATCTAACGAGCTACTTGAGTGTGCAGGAACAAGGCGGATGACAAAGTACTAGGGAAATCCATATGCTTCCATATTTATATTTTCATGCAATGTAATCGCCTTGTAAAAAGCTTGTACAAATATATAATGTACAAGTACTTAGAATGCATGTAAATCAAGCGTTAGATCTTCCCTAGCTAAACACCACATTTAGATAAGTCATCCCCTTCAAATAGGATCACATTTGCACACTCATACATATAATTAGTGCCTAAATTGAAACATTGAAACAGGATCAATCTCGGTCGACCAACTCCTCGACCGAGACACTCTCGGTCGACAATCTTCTCGACCGAGAAAGATCCAAAGTAGCCGTTAGACACAACTGACAAGGTAGTTGGCGGTTGGAGATAGACGTTGCAAATCACTTGATCCAGAGAGCCTGTCGGTCGACAAAACTTCGACCGAGTAGGTATCTCGGTCGACCATTCCTCGACCGAGATGAACTCTGACAGCAATTGCAGAGTAAATTAATTAAACGTTGCTAAAGCAACAAACTTGTACCTAACGACTAGTTAAGCACTTAGAAACCCCTAGAAGTTGTCTAGAACATCCTTAAGCATCCATAGGCCATTCCTATAAATAGGACAAGCCATAGGACTCTCATATAAACCTTTTTACACACTTGAGTACTCTTTGAGCAAGCAATTACATTTACAATCTGTTGTGAGCAATTTGAGCATTGTAACAATTGGCTACTTTCATCCTTAGCTCAAAATTCGTGTCCTATAGGCTAGCATCTCCTACCCACTGCAATCACAAGTCCACACACTTGGTTAGGAGATCTATACGCTTGATCTAGGCAAATAAAGCCTTGGGCTACAAAGGATAAGTTGTAATTTCCTTTTTCCTTTCTTGTTCTCTATTACTGTTTGTACTCTCCTTGCTACTCCTAGGTTGGAGGCTACAGATTGGAGAGGGTGGAGATCTTCTTGGTGAAGAAGGCGACCTTGAGCTACTTCAGAAGGCTGGTGCAACGGGAGGTTACTTCTAGAGAGGAAGGCTACTTCAAGGGGGAGCTTGGAGTTACTTCAAGAAGGCTACCTCAAGTTGGTGCACCTACTTCAAGTGAAGGCTGTTCAAGGGGTGTAAAGGAAAGTATTGTATTTTGTATAAATCCTTGAGAAGGTAATAAAATAAATACTTTCAAAATCCCGGTTGGGTAAGAAACCGGGTAGTGGACTGACAACTTTAGTATTTGCTAAAGTTAGAACCACTCTAAACACTTGTCTCCTTCTTCTAATCTCAATTGTGGTAGTTTGAGTTAAATAATTGTTAAATTTATTTTAAAACTCTATTCACCCCCATCTAGTGTTTTTCAATTGGTATCAGAGTAGACTTCAAGGAACCCTAACCAGGTCTTGAAGAATGGATGGTAATGGTGATTACAATCACAACAAAAGGTGCTGCTTGGACAAAACTACAACATGTTGCAATTGGTGCTTAGGAACAAGCCACACAACAACTAGATGCCCATGGAGATCAAAAAAGAAAGATGAGCACAAAGATTGTCTTATTTCTACAACTAGTGAAGAAGAAGAAGAAGAGGTAAGTCTTTTTGATTTATCTAAAGAAGAACTAGTTGCTAGTCTTGAAGAAACACATATTAAATATGTTGAGTGCAAGAAGAAACTAAAGAAATCTATTTAAGCAAATGATTAATTACATGCTAAGCTTCTTGCTATGACTTCTGAAAATGAAGATCTTAAAAAGATCATTGAAGATCATGATAGTAAGATAAAATCTATAGAGGCAAATTGCAATCTACTTTCTTTAGAGAAGATCAATTTGCAAACTCAAGTGAACGATCTTCAAAAACAACCCATATTGTGCACCCATATATATTATGACACTATTGTCAAAGAACGAAACTCATTGTCATCTAATCTAGACCAAGCAAAACTAGATATCAAGAAGAGAATGGATGAGATTGCCAAGTTACAACAAAAAGTTAGTAGTTTAAATAATAATGGCATTCTTGATCAAATCTTAGATAATTCCTATCATCAAATTGGGAGAAGAGGACTAGGTTACAAGCCTAAAGGGAAATCCTATCAACAACCTAGTTGGAGAAAGTCACAAACCCATCAATCTATATATGTACCTAAAGGAACATCTTCACCCAAGGACAACACAGAACACAACCATAGAAAAAGATATGAGGTTGACTCGATATGTTGTCATTATTGTTTGCGCCTTGGTCACTATTCTTTTTCATGCCCTTACAAGAGAAAAGATGTCAAGTTAGTTTGGGTTCCAAAACCTCCAAACTAAATGAACAGAATCAAGTTGAGATATGACCAAGGACCTTAGTTGCATATTTCTATGTCTATCTCAACTCAACACAATGGGATAACAAATAAATTTAATTATCTAAATATTTAACTTGCATAATTATGTTTCACTTGGAAGAAATTAACAGTTTCAGAAATCTTATCGGTCGAAAGACTGTCGACCGAGAGACCATCGGTCGAGAAATTGTCGACCGAGCATGTCACTGATCTCCAGTCTGCTACAAAATTGCTGAATTCTTTTAAAATTGATGAAATTGCTATCAATTTGTGATTGATGACTGGATATATTTTGAGAATCATCCCTGCAAATTTAAATGAGATTAATATTAGTTTATTCCCTAAATGATTTAAGTTTAAACTAAAATTATGCTTAGTTCAATGAAAAGAAAATTTCTATTTTCACATGATTTTTCCTAAAGTATTTTCTGGTCTATCCATATACAAATCATGTGATGGAATTATCATTATATTTTGTTATCATTACATCATGGATATGCTTTCACTATTTTTTTTTTTTGAGTTCAATTTGGTCAAATATGCTTTCACTATTTGGTACACATAGATAATGATAATTGTATGCATGGATCTGTGATGATATATTCGGAAAGCAAAATGATTTATTAGTTATATGTTATTGCTTGCAACACTTAAGACAAAATCTCTAAATTAGTATCTTTGAAGACTTGAGATATTAATTGTGCCTTCATTTAAGAATCATATTAAGTAGTATGCTTCAACTTGTTACTTAATCAAATTTTATGCAGATATTATACTCGATATATTCAATTTGAAAATCTGCAAATTTGCCTCTTGGTTAAAATGAAATTTGACCAAGGGGCGCTATGGTCGTAGTCAAATTCGAACTAAAATAAGTTTGACACAATAACTAATTGAATATCATTTTATTGTGATTAAGAGCACAATTAATTTATGATCACAAAATTGTCCCAATATTGTCAATAATAAAACAAAATATTACTCCCTTAGAAAATATATATATGCTCTACAAATTTAGTCTATCATTTGCATTAAAAATCAGCTTAAAAAATTCGTACCCAGTAAGTCTGTCGGTCGACGAATTCTTCGACTGAAAACCTCTCGGTCAGCCCACCTCTCTCGACCGACAGAATCTAGACTGACCTAACATCGGACACACTTCCGGTCAACAATTGTTCGACCGAGACAGTGTCGGTCGACAATTGCTCGACCGAGAATGAGCCGTTGGGATATGACCGTTGCAATCCGACCGTTACCGTTGACGGCCGACCGTTGCAAGTCGACCGCTGGACGGCCGAGTGGCGCGTCTGGAATATGACCGTTGCGGACGCTCGGTCGACAAATTGTCGACCGACCCGGTCACTGGATTGCTATAAAAGGGACCAAAAATGGGTCACTTCTTCACACTTTCATATTCTTGCTTCCATAGGTTCTCTCTAGTGCATTCTTGTGCAAATCTTTAGCATCCTCATCCCCAAGACTTCCTTGCTTCTTCTCCACCTTCAAGCACCGCAATGGCCTCATCATCTGCTCGTGGGAAGAAGAAGGTCACCGGCAGGAAAGGAAGGGAAGCTACTCCACCATTGACGATCATCAATGACATTGCCTTCGTCGACGGAGATGCTGGTGATCGCTATCTACGGCTCTCCTCCAAAGCTCCTCTCCCACGACGACCAGTTGAAGTTATGGACTTCTTCAACATCGTCGACTTGGAGGACCTTTTTGAGGTGCAAAAGTTGAAAGAATTCATCAACCCTTCTTTCCCTTCCTATTCCACCAAGGTAGTGAATGAATTCTATGGTAACCTCATCTCCCACTCTGAAAATGAAACCATCTTCTTCTATACTATGGTCAATGGACATAGCTTTCGATTTACTGAAGAAGATATTCTTGACATGCTAAATATTGACCTAGATGAATATCAAGACACCCTTGACCTTACCACTGGAAACCCACTTAATCAATTTTCCCAAGATGACCATACAGTTAGTCTTAGTGACATCAAAAGAACCATTTTTCAATCAAATACAACCTGTCACGAAGATAGGGGCACATACTATGCTATCAATCTCAAACCTGCAGCTAGGATTGTAAACCTTATTGTTTCAACAAATATACATCCTAGAGCAAATAAGTCTGAAGTTCCTATTTTTTGCATGTGTCTAATCTATGCCATTATCCAACGTATTCCCACAAATTTTATCCGCATTATTCTTAAAAACATGCTTGAGTTTTCTGGCAATCCTCCATATGCTGATCTTGTCTGCCAAATTACTCAACATTTTCTTAAGACACAAATTGAGGATATGGGTTATACATGGGAGCGTAGACCACAAAAAATAAGTAAGAATATTGTAGAAAAAATGGGAATTGATTTCGGTCATAAGAGGGCTAGGACGGAAGGAGAGACATCTACCCAAAATATACCACCACCACCTCCTCCTACCATCCTACCCTATGATCCCATACAAAACACCCTAACCTATGTTGCTGGGTCACAATATCATCTTAGTAAACAACTAGATTATAACCATCATGCCATGACTTATCTAAACCAAAGAATGCAAACCCTTTCTCCAAACCAACCAGATGAATATCCTTATTCTTTAAATCCTGTCATGCTCAATCCATATAATCCTTCTTACAACTATTATCAAACTCCACCTCCATCATCTATGGATCTCACGCACACTCAGTTTTCATCCATGAAACTGCAAGATATTGCTGCTAACTTCCGATTTGATTGAGTTCCTACCTTCTTGGAAGTGTATGCATTAACCAATACAGGTGCTCTGGATTGGCAAACTTTGGTTAGATATTATGGAGCTGAGCCGTTTCTTGGGAAAGACCCTGATATTGATGTAATTCTTAAGTCTTTCCAGTGAGTTTTGGAGTTGTATTAGTTGTAATGACATCTTTGAATGATTGTAATAAATGGGCCATCTCTATATGATTTGATTATCTTTCCATGCTTGTAATACATTCCATGTTTTTAATGAAATTGGTTATCTTCACTTGTTACAATGGATATTCTTCTAAAAGCATATGAGAAATCTTCTAAATATGGATTATAAGACTATCATAGTAGAGCATCCAAAATAAGGGGAGTAATAAATAAAAATAAATCAAAAAGAATGCAATCTTTAAAATTGTGACTAAATTGACTATCTATTGCAAAGAATTCTAACTTCTATTTGGGATATCTATCTAAGGGGGAGTATAGTATAAAATTACGGGGGAGAAATACTATAAATTATTCAACTTGGATATCTTTTTGAAATGACAAAGGGGGAGAAAAGAATATAAAATCAAAAATATAAATGAGTTTCATAACATCTTGGCCAGCACTTACTTGCAAAAATAAAAATGGCTACAAAAGGAAATCTTCAGGTATGAAACTCATATGTTTTACATTTCCTTTATTTATATTTTGGAAATGTTTGTCATCTTCAAAAAGGGGGAGATTGTTGGCTAAATAGACATCTATAAATCCCTTTTTTTTATTATGACAAACATTTCATTCTTATTGATCTAACGAGCTACTTGAGTGTGCAGGAACAAGGCGGATGACAAAGTACTAGGGAAATCCATATGCTTCCATATTTATATTTTCATGCAATGTAATCGCCTTGTAAAAAGCTTGTACAAATATATAATGTACAAGTACTTAGAATGCATGTAAATCAAGTGTTAGATCTTCCCTAGCTAAACACCACATTTAGATAAGTCATCCCCTTCTAATAGGATCACATTTGCACACTCATACATATAATTAGTGCCTAAATTGAAACATTGAAACAGGATCAATCTCGGTCAACCAACTCCTCGACCGAGACACTCTCGGTCGACAATCTTCTCGACCGAGAAAGATCCAAAGTAGCCGTTAGACACAATTGACAAGGTAGTTGGCAGTTGGAGATAGACGTTGCAAATCACTTTATCCAGAGAGCCTGTCAGTCGACAAAACTTCGACCGAGTAGGTATCTCGGTCGACCATTCCTCGACCGAGATGAACTCTAACAGCAACTGTAGAGTAAATTAATTAGCCGTTGCTAAAGCAACAAACTTGTACCTAACGGCTAGTTAAGCACTTAGAAACCCCTAGAAGTTGTCTAGAACGTCCTTAAGCATCCATAGGCCATTCCTATAAATAGGACAAGCCATAGGACTCTCATATACACCTTTTTACACACTTGAGTACTCTTTGTGCAAGCAATTACATTTGCAATCTGTTGTGAGCAATTTGAGCATTGTAACAATTGGCTACTTTCATCCTTAGCTCAAAATTCGTGTCCTATAGGCTAGCATCTCCTACCCACTGCAATCACAAGTCCACACACTTGGTTAGGAGATCTATACGCTTGATCTAGGCAAATCAAGCCTTGGGCTACAAAGGATAAGTTGTAATTTCCTTTTTCCTTTCTTGTTCTCTATTACTGTTTGTACTCTCCTTGCTACTCCTAGGTTGGAGGCTACGGATTGGAGAGGGTGGAGATCTTCTTGGTGAAGAAGGCGACCTTGAGCTACTTCAGAAGGCTGGTGCAACGGGAGGTTACTTCTAGAGAGGAAGGCTACTTCAAGGGGGAGCTTGGAGTTACTTCAAGAAGGCTACCTCAAGTTGGTGCACCTACTTCAAGTGAAGGTTGTTCAAGGGGTGTAAAGGAAAGTATTGTATTTTGTATAAATCCTTGAGAAGGTAATAAAATAAATACTTTCAAAATCCCGGTTGGGTAAGCAACCGGGTAGTGGACTGACAACTTTAGTATTTTCTAAAGTTAGAACCACTATAAACACTTGTCTCCTTCTTCTAATCTCAATTGTGGTTGTTTGAGTTAAATAATTGTTAAAATTATTTTAAAACTCTATTCACCCCCCCATCTAGTGTTTTTCAATTGGTATCAGAGCAGGCTTCAAGGAACCCTAACCAGGTCTTGAAGAATGGAGGGTAATGGTGATTACAATCACAACAAAAGGTGCTGCTTGGACAAAACTACAACATGTTGCAATTGGTGCTTAGGAACAAGCCACACAACAACTAGATGCCCATGGAGATCAAAAAAGAAAGATGATCACAAAGATTGTCTTATTGCTACAACTAGTGAAGAAGAAGAAGAGGTAAGTCTTTTTGATTTATCTAAAGAAGAACTAGTTTCTAGTCTTGAAGAAACACATATTAAATATGTTGAGTGCAAGAAGAAACTAAAGAAATCTATTAAAACAAATGATGAATTACATGCTAAGCTTCTTGCTATGACTTCTGAAAATGAAGATCTTAAAAAGATCATTGAAGATCATGATAGTAAGATAAAATCTATACAGGCAAATTGCAATCTACTTTCTTTAGAGAAGATCAATTTGCAAACTCAAGTGAACGATCTTCAAAAACAACCCATATTGTGCACCCATATAGATTATGACACTATTGTCAAAGAACAAAACTCATTGTCATCTAATCTAGACCAAGCAAAACTAGATATCAAGAAGAGAATGGATGAGATTGCCAAGTTACAACAAAAAGTTAGTAGTTTAAATAATAATGGCATTCTTGATCAAATCTTAGATAATTCCTATCATCAAATTGGGAGAAGAGGACTAGGTTACAAGCCTAAAGGGAAATCCTATCAACAACCTAGTTGGAGAAAGTCACAAACCCATCAATCTATATATGTACCTAAAGGAACATCTTCACCCAAGGACAACACAGAACACAACCATAGAAAAAGATATGAGGTTGACTCGATATGTTGTCATTATTGTTTGCGCCTTGGTCACTATTATTTTTCATGCCCTTACAAGAGAAAAGATGTTGAGTTAGTTTGGGTTCTAAAACCTCCAAACTAAATGAACAGAATCAAGTTGAGATATGACCAAGGACCTTAGTTGCATATTTCTATGTCTATCTCAACTCAACACAATGGGATAACAAATAAATTTAATTATCTAAATATTTAACTTGCATAATTATGTTTCACTTGGAAGAAATTAACAGTTCCAGAAATCTTATCGGTCGAAAGTCTGTCGACCGAGAGACCATCGGTCGAGAAATTGTCGACCGAGCATGTCACTGTTCTCCAGTCTGCTAAAAAATTGCTGAATTCTTTTAAAATTGATGAAATTGCTATCTATTTGTGATTGATGACTGGATATATTTTGAGAATCATCCCTGCAAATTTAAATGATATTAATATTAGTTTATTCCATAAATGATTTAAGTTTAAACTAAAATTATGCTTAGTTCAATGAAAAGAAAATTTCTATTTTCACATGATTTTTCCTAAAGTATTTTCTGGTCTATCCATATACAAATCATGTGATGGAATTATCATTATATGTTGTTATCATTACATCATGGATATGCTTTCACTATTTGGTACGCATAGATAATGATAATTGTATGCATGGATCCGTGATGATATATTCGGCAAGCAAAATGATTTATTAGTTATATGTTATTGCTTGCAACACTTAAGACAAAATCTCTAAATTAGTATCTTTGAAGACTTGAGATATTAATTGTGCCTTCATTTAAGAATCATATTAAGTAGTATGCTTCAACTTGTTACTTAATCAAATTTTATGCAGATATTATACTCGATATATTCAATTTGAAAATCTACAAATTTGCCTCTTGGTTAAAATCAAATTTGACCAAGGGGCGCTATGGTCGTAGTCAAATTCGACCTAAAATAAGTTTGACACAATAACTAATTGAATATCATTTTATTTTGATTAAGAGCACAATTAATTTATGATCACAAAATTGTCCCAATATTGTCAATAATAAAACAAAATATTACTCCCTTAGAAAATATATATATGCTCTACAAATTTAGTCTATCATTTGCATTAAAAATCAGCTTAAAAAATTCGTACCCAATAAGTCTGTCGGTCGACGAATTCTTCGACCAAAAACCTCTCGGTCAGCCCACCTCTCTCAACCGACAGAATCTAGACCGACCTAACATCAGACACACTTGCGGTCGACAATTGTTTGACCGAGACAGTGTCGGTCGACAATTGCTCGACCGAGAATGAGTCGTTGGGAAATGACCGTTGCAATCCGACCGTTACCGTTGACGGCCGACCGTTGCAAGTCGACCGTTGGACGGCCAAGTTGCGGACGCTCGGTCGACAAATTGTCGACCGACCCGGTCACTGGATTGCTATAAAAGGGACCAAAAACGGGTCACTTCTTCACACTTTCATATTCTTGCTTCCATAGGTTCTCTCTAGTGCATTCTTTTGCAAATCTTTAGCATCCTCATCCCCAAGACTTCCTTGCTTCTTCTCCACCTTCAAGCACCGCAATGGCCTCATCATCTACTCGTGGGAAGAAGAAGGTCGCCGGCAGGAAAGGAAGGGAAGCTACTCCACCATTGACGATCATCAACGACATTGCCTTCGTCGACGGAGATGTTGGTGATCGCTATCTATGGCTCTCCTCCAAAGCTCCTCTCCCACGATGACCAGTTGAAGTTATGGACTTCTTCAACATCGTCGACTTGGAGGACCTTTTTGAGGTGCAATAGTTGAAAGAATTCATCAACCCTTCTTTCCCTTCCTATTCCACCAAGGTAGTGAATGAATTCTATGCTAACCTCATCTCCCACTTTGAAAATGAAACCATCTTCTTCTATACTATGGTCAATGGGCATAGCTTTCGATTTACTGAAGAAGATATTCTTGACATGCTAAATATTGACCTAGATGAATATCAAGACACCCTTGACCTTACCACTGGAAACCCACTTAATCAATTTTCCCAAGATGACCATACAGTTAGTCTTAGTGACATAAAAAGAACCATTTTTCAATCAAATACAACCTATCACGAAGATAGGGGCACATACTATGCTATCATCTCAAACCTGCAGCTAGGATTGTAAACCTTATTGTTTCAACAAACATACATCCTAGAGAAAATAAGTCTGAAGTTCCTATTTTTCGCATGTGTCTAATCTATGCCATTATCCAACGTATTCCCACAAATTTTATCCGCATTATTCTTAAAAACATGCTTGAGTTTTCTGGCAATCCTCGATATGCTGATCTTGTATGCCAAATTACTCAACATTTTCTGAAGACACAAATTGAGGATATGGGTTATACATGGGAGCGTAGACCACAAAAAATAAGTAAGAATACTGTAGAAAAAATGGGAATTGATTTCGGTCATAAGAGGGCTAGGACGGAAGGAGAGACATCTACCCAAAGTATACCACCACCACCTCCTCCTACCATCCTACCCTATCATCCCATACAAAACACCCTAACCTATGTTGTTGGGTCACAATATCATCTTAGTAAACAACTAGATTATAACCATCATGCCATGACTTATCTAAACCAAAGAATGCAAACCCTTTCTCCAAACCAACCAGATGAATATCCTTATTCTTTAAATCCTGGCATGCTCAATCCATATAATCCTTCTTACAACTATTATCAAACTCCACCTCCATCATCTATGGATCTCACACACACTCAGTTTTCATCCATGAAATTGCAAGATATTGCTGCTAACTTCCGATTTGATTGAGTTCCTACCTTCTTGGAAGTGTATGCATTAACCAAGACAGGTGCTCTGGATTGGCAAACTTTGGTTAGATATTATGGAGCTGAGCCGTTTCTTGGGAAAGACCCTGATATTGATGTAATTCTTAAGTCTTTCCAGTGAGTTTTGGAGTTGTATTAGTTGTAATGACATCTTTGAATGATTGTAATAAATGGGTCATCTCTATATGATTTGATTATCTTTCCATGCTTGTAATACATTCCATGTTTTTAATGAAATTGGTTATCTTCACTTGTTACAATGGATATTCTTCTAAAAGCATATGAGAAATCTTCTAAATATGGATTATAAGACTATCATAGTAGAGCATCCAAAATAAGGGGAGTAATAAATAAAAATAAATCAAAAAGAATGCAATCTTTAAAATTGTGACTAAATTGACTATCTATTGCAAAGAATTCTAACTTCTATTTGGGATATCTATCTAAGGGGGAGTATAGTATAAAATTACGGGGGAGAAATACTATAAATTATTCAACTTGGATATCTTTTTGAAATGACAAAGGGGGAGAAAAGAATATAAAATCAAAAATATAAATGAGTTTCATAACATCTTGGCCAGCACTTACTTGCAAAAATAAAAATGGCTACAAAAGGAAATCTTCAGGTATGAAACTCATATGTTTTACATTTCCTTTATTTATATTTTGGAAATGTTTGTCATCTTCAAAAAGGGGGAGATTGTTGGCTAAATAGACATCTATAAATCCCTTTTTTTTTATTATGACAAACATTTAATTCTTATTGATCTAACGAGCTACTTGAGTGTGCAGGAACAAGGCGGATGACAAAGTACTAGGGAAATCCATATGCTTCCATATTTATATTTTCATGCAATGTAATCGCCTTGTAAAAAGCTTGTACAAATATATAATGTACAAGTACTTAGAATGCATGTAAATCAAGTGTTAGATCTTCCCTAGCTAAACACCACATTTAGATAAGTCATCCCCTTCTAATAGGATCACATTTGCACACTCATACATATAATTAGTGCCTAAATTGAAACATTGAAACAGGATCAATCTCGGTCAACCAACTCCTCGACCGAGACACTCTCGGTCGACAATCTTCTCGACCGAGAAAGATCCAAAGTAGCCGTTAGACACAACTGACAAGGTAGTTGGCAGTTGGAGATAGACGTTGCAAATCACTTGATCCAGAGAGCCTGTCGGTCGACAAAACTTCGACCGAGTAGGTATCTCGGTCGACCATTCCTTGACTGAGATGAACTCTGACAGCAACTGCAAAGTAAATTAATTAGCCATTGCTAAAGCAACAAACTTGTACCTAACGGCTAGTTAAGCACTTCGAAACCCCTAGAAGTTGTCTAGAAAGTCCTTAAGCATCCATAGGCCATTCCTATAAATAGGACAAGCCATAGGACTCTCATATACACCTTTTTACACACTTGAGTACTCTTTGAGCAAGCAATTACATTTACAATCTGTTGTGAGCAATTTGAGCATTGTAACAATTGGCTACTTTCATCCTTAGCTCAAAATTCGTGTCCTATAGGCTAGCATCTCCTACCCACTGCAATCACAAGTCCACACACTTGGTTAGGAGATCTATACGCTTGATCTAGGCAAATCAAGCCTTGGGCTACAAAGGATAAGTTGTAATTTCCTTTTTCCTTTCTTGTTCTCTATTACTGTTTGTACTCTCCTTGCTACTCCTAGGTTGGAGGCTGCGGATTGGAGAGGGTGGAGATCTTCTTGGTGAAGAAGGCGACCTTGAGCAACATCAGAAGGCTGGTGCAACGGGAGGTTACTTCTAGAGAGGAAGGCTACTTCAAGGGGGTTCTTGGAGTTACTTCAAAAAGGCTACCTCAAGTTGGTGCACCTACTTCAAGTGAAGGCTGTTCAAGGGGTGTAAAGGAAAGTATTGTATTTTGTATAAATCCTTGAGAAGGTAATAAAGTAAATACTTTTGAAATCCCGGTTGGGTAAGGAACCGGGTAGCGGACTGACAACTTTAGTATTTGCTAAAGTTGGAACCACTCTAAACACTTGTCTCCTTCTTCTAATCTCAATTGTGGTTGTTTGAGTTAAATAATTGTTAAAATTATTTTAAAACTCTATTCACCCCCCCTCTAGTGTTTTTCAACCATGAGAGGTGACCCCAGGCACCAAGCATAGGATTGAGAAGGTGGTCTTTATTGCATGACTAATGGGCACTATGAGAGGTGACCCCATGCACCAAGCTCGCGATTGAGAAGGTGGCCTTAAGTCATTGGCAAAAGAGAAACCCCAAGGAGGGTATGCCAGGGTTAGGGTAAAAGCGGTGGAGAATGTCACATTGAAAGTGTAAATTGGCTTGTTAATTAACTTGATTGTGATATTTAGATTGTTAGCCATATGTGTGAAATTTTGGTTGTCCCCACATACCGGCATATTCCTATATGTTGATTGACATTTTGTTTGTTGGCATTTTAGGTACAACCCTGAAAGGAATAAACAATAAAGTGACAAATTGTGAAAATAAGAAATAAAGTGCGAGGAGGATTAGATAGAATAGATTCAAGCTGTGGATAGAAGTAGATAACTAAAGTTTTAAAAGGTATGCAAAGTTTTATTTTATACCAGATTTTAGTTTAGTTGGTAGAATTTCATAATTATTATTGATTGAGTGTCGAACCTTTGATCTGGTTTATTGGGATAACAACTCTGACCTCTTGGTCTCCCTTAATTGGTAGTTACCAGGAGGTGAGGTCGTTACATTTGGTATCAGAGCATAGGTTCCTCATTTAATCTTTAAGAATTACTAAATTTTACAAATTCCATAGAATTGAGGGAGTTATTAGAGGATTTTTTAAAAGACAGAGGTGTCTAGAAAAGGGTCACGTCTGGGGGCTGGCAATATTTTCCTCCACACCTCTAGTCAGAATATGAGGACTCGGATTTGTGTGACTTCCTGGCCAATGTCTTAGGATTTGACTCGAAATAAGATACCTTTAGGACCCTCTCATCTTGTTCATCCCTTCTCAACTCAAATGCTTCTAAGGATTTTAAGGATTAGGGTTTTTTCTCTCTCTTCCTCACCCTCTTGAGGTATGGGTAAAGTTGATAAAGTTTAAGGAATCCTCCACCAAATTAATGAAAAGCCTGTAAATAAGATGTCATGGACATAAGCTTAATAGTTTAAGAGTAAACTAAAGAATAGTTGCATGCTTAAGTCGTATGACATATGTTGTCATGCCCTCAGGAGAGATCTGAGGCTAGACCTTCTGGTCAGGATGATGAGTAGAGAAAGTTAGTCTTAGAGGTGGAGACCTCCATTATAAGAAAAGACCTGGCACATCCTTTGAGGATGATTCTAACCCTAACCCTTAGTGAAGGTTAGAGAGAGAGATGACATGATGAGCTAGATGTCATGGTAGACGATGTGTGTGAGTGGACATGCTTTTATTTTGGATACCCATGATGATATGAGCCATGTGAGGTTGGTTGACCTAGTACCTTTGGTGACCCAATCTTGGGAAGGGTCATACATGTTAGGGTGAAGGATAACTCTTCATTGATGAGGTTAGTGATGACCATATAGAAACCCTATGAGTTTATATGAGTGTGGCAAAGTTGCACCCAAAGTACATCAGTAGGGATGACAGTAGGCTAAAACCCTGGCATGGAGAGTATGTTGGATAGCTTATGAGATAAGCATAAATAGTTATGGATAATCTTGAGTGAACATAGGTTTGAACATGGGTTTCACCCATGTAGGCATATGCTTGTGATCTTGATCCAACTTGGAAAGAGAACCCTTAGTAGTAAGGTTTTTTGTAGGGTTAAGCTCTAGAGAGAGATAGAATAGGGCCCGAGTTAGAAGGTTGGATGTTTAGACTCTGGGTTAGGAGAAACCCTGAGAAATTGAGGATGATGCAACCTAAGTGGATGGTTGTGATTTCTTCGTGCATGATCCCTGGAGGTTGATGGTATCTTGGTTGCCTTTAGAGGAACCAAACCATAGAGAGAGTATGATACTGTTGGTACCTATGTACCTATGGTATAGGTGTTTACCTTCTGAGATAGGAAGAAGAGTTCCTTAGACCATGAAGAGGTTTAGTAACAAGTTGTGAGGCCTTATACCTAGTTGGTTGTCCTTGAGGAGGACTCCACTCTGAGGAGTTATTCAAGTGGAATGATAATAGGAAGTGCATGTCGTACCTTGTACATTCTTGATACATGGTTGAGCATGTAGTCGTACATCAGAAAGGTGAACCTAGGGTTCCTAGACCTAAGAGGGGAAGTAGTAGTGATGGGTGTACCTGATGCTCAAGATGAGATTTGAGTTTCCATAGATTTGAGCATGGCACCCCTCATGTTTGGAGGAAAAGGAAACCCCTTAGTTAAGGGGTATGTTTGATGAGTCCCTCATCTATAAGTTGGTGGCATGGGTAGGTATGATGATGATCCAATGTGAAAGAATAGAAACAAGTAGTACCTACAATGGAGACCTAGCATGGTTTAGAAGGTGGTCTATTCATTATCTATGTTCCTTAGTGTCTTGCTAGGGTTAAGAATGCTCATGTGAAGGTAAACCCTAGACATAAGGATGTTGTGACCTTTGTTATCAAGATGTGGTTTCCTCCCATCCTGGGAGAGGGACCCTTTTGTAGGGTGTATATCAGCTTTTGTTGGGTTTGAGGAAACCCTAAGAGGTCTCATAGGATCCTGAGAAGCTAAGTGGAGACTACATAGTATAAGAGTGAACCTGTAGACCCATAGATGATCATCTCTGAGTGCATGTGGATGTGTTACCAAGGAGGTAACCGGTATGGGGCATGATTAAGGTATGTTAGTCGCCATGACCCCTATGAAAGGACGTAAGTCAGACCATGAATGTTGAGAGAGATGATGGAGACTTGGGTAAGGTTCTAAGTTGGACATGTACTATGTTAGAATCCTAAGTATATCGTAGGGTCAAGTAGGGATAAAACCGATGGAAGTAGGAGTTACCTAATTCCCTAGGGGTAACAACTATCATTGTCTGACGGCCATGGGTTAGGAGATTGATCACCTTCATGAACTCATGGGACCCAAAGGGCAGATGAGGAAGGCACTCTATGATTGCTTAAGGGAAGAGGGATGACCCCAAAAGTGTCGGCACCCTATAGACCTAGAGGAGATGACCAAGGATTGATTGTGGACCCAAGTAGGTTCGAGACCAGTTTTCCATGGAAGTAACCTTGATATCAAGATGATCGTGATGTAGAGACATATGTTGCACGTTTCAACTTAGATTTGAAGGTGTACTGGCAAGGTGGGATGTACCATCTCTACTCTTGGAACAGGAAGAACTCTGTATTTGGACGGCTGTCAAATGCTTATTTCCTCTTGTTATGGGAGTGAGAGATAGGACAATACACATACCATACACCAGGGATGAAGATGATGTGAGTTGGAACGTTGCTATTAGGTATGAGGATAGAGATGATAGCATACCCTTGTGGAGTGAACGATGCAGGGTTGGTTTACAAACATCAAGAGAACTAAGGTAGTCATCGTATGAGGATGTTTTTATCATGAGCTATGTGGAATTTGCAAGTTATACATGGTTGAGTTTGAAAACCAAGAGGATGAACTCAGGGTTTCTTGATGAAGATAGACTTAGAGTTTGAGATGAGATGATAAGTGGAATACATGGAGGTGTATGTCTTCAACATTACCTAATAAATAAGGATGTGAGGCGGTAATGGATGCTTTGGTTGAGATGCAGCTATCTCGTTTAACTAGTAGACATGCTCAAAGAGGTTGTTAGGTTAACCCTAAGTTGGAAATAGGAAATATGTTTGGCTAACACTCAGATGTAACAAGATATGTTGATCAAGTTAGTGGTTGTTTGGTTAGCCAGCCTAGGCCTTAATGTTTTGAAAGGATGGTTGTAGAACCTCAAATGAACTTCTTTGGAAAAGGAGGTGATGAAACCATGACTAGAGTGATTTTGGGTTTTAAGGAATCAACCTTGAGGAATCATGACATACATGAGATCATGATTTTATGTTCATCATACTCCGTGGTACTACTAAGATAGTAAGTGGCAGTAGTACTTTGGATACCTAATATGAAGATGCATGTGGCTTGTCGCCATGCAAGCCATGAGGTGAAGGACAAACACCAATAACCCATATAATTGATATAGAGCATAAAAAGTCCCAGATAGGGAATGGGAGTTCATCACTATGGGTGTTGTAGTAAATTTCCCATGGATCGGAGAAGGTCAAGATGTTATATGAGTTATGGTGGGTTGCCTTACCTAGATGATAGGATCTTAGAGAGAGAGAGAGAGTACTGTCAAGGGATAGGATCTAGTTGAACTACATATGAGAGAGAGATGGTTCAACCACACTGTGATGCAAGTTCAAAAGTTCCTGAATATAACCTAAAGATTCACTTCCATGGAGTGGAAGTAGGTACATGAAGAACTCGATATTAGTACAGTTTATCACCCCCTAACTAATGTTTATTATAATCTAGACTAGAGGGTCTGATGAGAGCATGAGTTCTTATTCAGGGTGATAAGTAGAGACAGTTCTTATCCTCTGTAAACTGTGATGATAACCACCATAGCCAGTATCGGGATGTAAATAAGCTATGTAAGGGAGGTTGTGTCGGTCACTAATTCATTAAGATGATGTTGGTGAAGAGACCTTGTAAAGGTCAGAGAGGCCACAGTGGGTGTAGATGAAGTGCCTTTGATCATGCGATGGCTGAGGAAGCCCATGGGCGACATGACTCGTGAGCTGATGTAAAGTAGACTCGTACACTGTGGGAGAATATGTGATGTGAAAATGTGACCCCTCTAAGCCACAACTGAGAAAGTTGAGTCCCTGATATATGGGTCCATTTGAGATGGATTGGTGGAGATGGTTATATTTAGTCTACCCCTCAGGATAACATGATGTGTTACACGAGTATGATCTAGAGCACTATGTGAGTACCCAAGCCAGGTGCTGAGCCATGAACCTATTCAACTTTATGCGAGGATGAAATGTCCTAGTCACCTATGAGGGTACAATATACTAAGGTGAGAGAGAACTCAGATGGAATAATATGAGATGATGAAGTTTCTTGGGAAGCACCATGGAAAGGTTGAGGCCACAGGGGAGCCATGATGGACATAAGAAAGGCTTATCCTATTTGTTTGTGTTCTTAGTGGAATTTTGGGGGCAAAATTCCTATAAGAGGGGAAGGATATTACAACCCCAATTTTTGGGTTCTTTTGGTGAGAAATGTAATTTATCCTATTAAAGATATTTGAACAAATAATGATATGATTTGTTTTGAATAAATGGAATCTATTTTTGATTTGTGATGGATGTCTTATGAAATGGCCTTGATTGACTAATAATGGGCTTTATTGGCTATTGAGCCCAATTGAGAGAAAAAGAAAAAGAAAAGAAAAAGGAATTCAAGTGAATAAAGGGATAAATAAGAAAAGGGATAAAAGAATAAAAGGAAAAGGCAAAGGAATATTTCCCAAGGTGGTAATTTGTGCCTTTAGGATTTCTTGAGGTCCAAGGGATCCAATATAACAAGATAATGACAAAGGGAAAAGAAATATTAATTAATTTTGGATTAATTAATGGATAACTTCAGAGGGAAGGAAACCTTCTCATACATTGGAATTTGTTTTCCAAATTTAATATATAGCTAGATAATTTCAATAAAAAATTTCCCTTGAAATTTAAGATAAAAAGGAGCTACGGATTAGGAGTTATGATTTTCTCAAATTATCTCCAAAATATGGAATTATCTTGCAAATAGGAATATGGTTTTCATTTTTGGTTGATTGCATGGATGAGAGTCATTAGATCAGGATCCAACGATTGTCGCTCATCATCCAGTTCCACAATGAATTGGACTCTGCCGAGTTATAGAGGGATTTTCCCTCTCAATTTCCTCGTGATCCTAAGCGTTTGCAAGCCTGATTTTATTTCCTTTAGATTCAGGAGAGGAGTCCGACGAGAACCATCCCCACTTTGTAGGGGTTTGGTAGTCAATTGGGGAAGTTCCCAATTCACATGAACCTATCTTCGACCCTATATATAGGGGAGGGTGAGAGAGGGTACCAACATGCCTTCTTGCTACCCTAAATGTTGTGGCAGACAGCGAGGAGTGCTCTTGTGCCTTCAATTACTTCTTCTACCCTGACTTGCACCCTTGTCTTCTCGGAAAGTCTCGCCAGAGTCCAGTGAGTTGGAGGAGGTCGTGGCATGTTCTTGGCATGCAATTGAACCTGTAGACAAGTTCGTCAGAGGAAGGCAGAGCTCCCTGACCTTTTGGCACGCTCACAGGTGGTCGAGATCACGAAGTCAACGTCAAAGTTACCACGGGACTCGTTGTGTGTTGGTACGAGGAAGAAGAAGACCTTGTGGTCTTTTACTAGTTTTCCCTTCCGCATTTTCAATCCAAGTAAGGACATTTTGGTCCTTCGTTTAATTCAGATCGTAGAATAGGTGCGCAGTTTCTAGGTTGTTGATCCTGCGTGGTCTGGGGGGATCACGGATCGAGCAGCCATTGTTTTTCTAAGAATTAAGGAATAAATCAGAAAAAGGATTTTCCAGGCAAAAATCATATCTTTTGCTAGAAAATGCTAATGACGGAAGTTTATCATGAACTTTCACTACTACAGAAACGGCCTTTGGCGTCGGTCGTTTAACCCCATTTGGCGTCGGTTTCCGACCGACGCCTATGTGGGCGCCGCTAAAGGTCGAACACTTTGGCGTCGGTTTTTTAACCGACGCCTATTTAATCTATAGGCGTCGGTCTTTTGGTATATAACCGACGCCAAAAGGGTTCCCACCACAGAAAACGGCGTCATCTAGGGCAGTTTCTGCGTCGGTTATTTACTGAACAACCGACGCCTATATGGAATATAGCGTCGGTCTTTTAGTAGATAACCGACGCATAAAGTGCCCTAGATGACGCCATTTTCTGTGGCGCGAATACTTTTGGCGTCGGGTATATACCAAAAGACCGACGCCTATAGATTAAATAGGCATCGGTTTGATACGAATATCCGACGCCATTTCCAGGACTGCTTTGGCCACATCAGGCGTCGGTTTTTATCAAATAACCGACTCTGTATGTCTTTGCTGACGGTTTTCTATAAATAACCGACGCCTATTTATATATTTTTTTTCATATCAGTTTGCAGGCCTGCTGTGGCTGGTCAGCAGGATGAGAACCTGCAGTTCAGTTTTCTGAACTGCAGGTTTACGACATCCATTGATATCAGCCTACAAACAGGCCGCAAACCTGCAAAAGTCACAAGGAAAATTCTACACAAGTACATACATTCAGACATCAATTCAATTATCACATTCACACATATAGAAACATTCAAATACATGTATTAACATTCATAAATATTCATTTACAAAGTATCATTCATTATCGCTATCAACATCCCAATTATATCTTACAGTTGCCACTGCTTGTATGGCTTTTGCCCATTCTTCTCTTACTTCATTTAATGCTTCCATCGTATATGGAGCATGTATATTTTTTAAGCGTTTACCTATAGTGTGGTCAGTTTTAAACACCTGCAAAGAGAATGATGTATATATATAAGTAATAATATAAAAATAAGATAAGATTGATATATTTCATACTAACTAGTGAGACTATATATAATACCTCATGTATGGTATCGATGTCCAATGCGGCATATTTGATAATCATCTGCATAAATCGCATCACATAGTATGCGCATGCCTAGCCATTGTCTTGTGTAGCACACTATAAATTGAAACATACAAAATAATACAACTAAGCACAATTCACATCAATAATATATATATTCGAGTCGGGAACTTACTTGTACGTTCTGCCAATTTATTGGCTGGTTCTTTTTCCTTGGGACCGTTCCTCCAGCCTTTTTGAATGCATCTAAACCCCTACATGTTAATATAACACAGTAAATTACATAAGTAAATAGTAATGTAATAATAGATGTTAACAGATACAAAAATGAAATATTTCTCACCAGAATAATGGTATTCTCATTACGTGTCCAATTTTAGTGTTTAATGTACTTCCCGTGGGATCTAGATAATAAACAGTGAACGTCCCGGGGACAATAACTAGTAACTCCCAATGTTTACCGCTAGAGGTAAAAAGTTAACAATTAATAACTCAAAATGCACAATAAAAATGGAATTTTCTTAAGTCCAAATTATAAATAAAGTAAACTTACTTGACATTGAATGGAGCTATTATTATCGTCTTCTTTTGCTGACCAAAAATTGTAAAAGCATCTATACAGTATTGTTGAACATTATCAGGGTCTTTAGCTACCATACTAATCAATGATGGAATCAAAAATCCCACATGATCAAATGCAAATTATTTGCAATGATCTTCGACTAAGTAGCTGCAAAACATGTATTACGTATGCACTAATATATAAGAAACCAGATCACCAGATCTTACACAAGGTATATGGATGTATAAACAAGATCTCACCTTATCCATGTCTCTATCATTGATGTATTCAGCCAATCATACATAAACAGCTCAATAATATCTTGTATAAATAAAGAGCTATCATATGATTGACCTGCATAATCTGCATCTAAAGAAACTATTATAGGGAAATGTATATTATGTGCCCGTAGCCAACATGCCATTCCCCTACAAGCAGGACCTAACAGGTATGTTAGGTCAGTTGGAACCCAAGTTGGTAATGCGGGAAGTGGAGGTGGAAGCCTAGGTTCTCCTGGTGTCTTCTTTTTAACCTGTATATATAATTTCAGATCCGTTGACATCATATATACACATTAACAGTCTAAATCAATGTAAATTTATCTTACAATTTCAGTCGTGTAGACGACATCTGCTTTGGGCCACAATATGACCCCGCCTTCTACCTCACCAAGTCTATCAATATCTGGGTGGGCATATGGCAACGCAACTTCCCTCCAATCGGGTAATACATGTAGCGGGCTCACACGAATGTAGCCCTGCGGCATTGGAGTCCCATGAAACGTTGCCCCAGGAAGGGACTGGTAAGCCTGCGCCTCTGCAACAACATAGTCTTGCATTCTTAAGCGGCATGGCTTCAATGCCTACAAATTTACGTAAAGAATGTTATACATATATACATATAATATTGAAAACATATCATCTTGAAAAGACTAGCTACAATGTCATAAACAATACTTACAACAGACGTGCTAGGCGATGGGTCTCCAGGATTACTCGCAGTCTGTGCATCAGGAGAAGAGTGGGTCATCATAGGCTGATTGGAAGCCTGAGATGCCTGCCACCGCAGCAATTCTTCCTTGACCTTCTCAGCAACTACATCGTTGACCTTCTTAGCAACTAAATCCTCAACTCTCTTATTCTCCTATACATGGATAAAAGAAACATTAGCTTCTTATTTATGAATTTCCTTTTGTAGTAACATTCTAAAAAAAGAATAGGTTACCTCTTCTTGAGAAAGTCCCGCTCTGGGTTGCACTGGGATGGCCCAAAGAATGCTTTGATGCCAACACCAGCGCTGACACCTCTAACACGTCCAGGATGCTCTGGGTTACCCAGAGCAACTGTCAATTCATCCCTTGTGCCCTGAGGGATGAACGTGCCTTGTTTCCTCTGCTCGTGCAGCTCCCGCTAATCAGTATAAACAGAAATTGGTAAGTTAACACCACAAATAATCAATATTCAAACGATTTCTCTAAGAGTTGTATTTTACCATTTTTGCATCCGCCTCAGCAGTTACAGGCTTCTTTATTTCACCCTTCTTGTTTTGCCTGCCAGCTATCCAGATATCATGGCGAGGCATGGGTGTGGCAGACTCCTGAGTAGGAGCAGACTCCTGAGTAGCAGCAGACTGCTGAGTAGCCGCAGACTCCGCCTGTAGTCTTTGGCGAACGCTTGCATAGCCTTTTGGACCCATAGTGTGGTCATGCACATTCAGTGCACGCCTTGCTTTTTGTGCGTCACTGAGGGCCTAGTTAGTATGCACATTAATGATTTGGTTAGTAGCACTAAATGTTAATTAAATTGGGAGTGACGCCTAATACCTTGAATTCTTCAGATTTTCTTGAAGCAACAAAATTGTCCCAATCTTCTTTATCCAAGAAGTTCCATTGTTCAAGGGCTGATTTCTTCTTCTTATCACCCTCTTTTATGTATTCTCTGTTCAGATTTGTCCTATAATTCCTAAGCATCTTTCCAGCGCGTTGCATCACACTTTTACGATGCAACTTCTCATCCAATGCAAACAGATTCTGTAAAATAGAAATGTTATTAACTAGTATCCAAAATAGAATTGCAAATAATAGAATTTGTAATCTACAAAATAGAATTGCAAATAATAATAACTCACGCATAAATCCTTCCATATCAAGTCTTTTTTCCCTTGAGGAACTTTATGCCAATTATCATACTTAACACCACAATGGCTCTGAGTGGTACACCCAAGATAGTTTACAAAATTATTGCGGTTCACTCCAATTGCATTTCCTCCATTATCAAACTCCACCCCCAATTTGGATCCACTACCACTTAGCGCTAATAACTTCTTCAACAGAGTGATGCCCCTTTTCTTGTTAAGTGTTTGGTGTTGCGCATCAAGTTGCTCCAGTGGGTACAGGTACATCATCAACCTAAAATTTGACAAAAATAAACACACTAAATTAGCCCAATATAGAAATATAGGATATATGACATAACTAGAAGATAATGAATTTTATAGAAATACAGGATATGTTTTTAGAACTTACATTGGTATCCTCGCCATGCTCGTCATGGACAGCATGCTCATCATGGACGTCATGCTCATCATGGACATCATGCTCATCATGGTCAGCCATCTGAAAATGTCATTAAAAAGGCAAACATTTAGCATTTGTATTAACTAGAAAAGGCAAACATTTAGCATTTGTATTAACTAGAAAAAGGCAAATATTTAGCATTTGTATAAACATACATGTCTCTAAAATTGTGATCTTTTATCAATTAACAATCCTTCATTGTGATCTCTGCGCACATATAAGTCATCATTAGCTTCAATATTTTGTGGAGTTGGCAACCCAACTGAGAATGGACTGGACTCATCATACTTATCATAGTACTCTTCTTCATCTATAGGATCTTCAATGAATTGTCTTTTACCATGAAGAACAACCGACCATTTATCATTCGCAGGATCATCGATATAGAATATTTGTTTCGCCTGTGATGCCAATATGAATGGTTCACCCTTCTCGCCAATCTTTTCAAAGTTCACCAAAGTGAAACCCAATTCATCCACTATAACTCCTTTGGTGTTATCAACCCAATTACATTTAAAGAGCGGAATTTTGAAATCTATGTAGTCAAACTCCCAAATGTCCTCAATGACACCATAATATGACATTTTAGCTTCACGTGGACTCTTATCCTTTGCACTTGCAAAGTACATAGTCGACGCTTGAAGAGTGACCCCACTATTTTGGACGACACTCTTATCATCTTGGCGCTTTGTGTAATATGTGAATCCATTAATGTCAAACCCTTCATAAGACATAACATTCGGTTTTGGTTTATAGGCGAGGCATTTGATAGTTTCTATAATATCATTTGGTGTTTGAGATAGTTGATGTAAGACTTTATCTTCAAACCACTTAGTAAAAGTCTTATTATGCTCTCTAGCAAGCCACATTGAACTTGCTCGAGGATGTTGTCTCTTTATGAAATTGGTATGTTCCTCGATATAAACACTCACTTCGTCCATATTGTGTAAAATATACAAGTGAGCTTGTTCCAACTGCTCACGGCTGATTACTTTCACCCGTGATCCCAAAATTCCTTTGCCCTCCTCAATATTCTTGTCATTATCAGGAGTGTCATTACCACTGAGAAAGTCATTGCAAAAATCCATAACCTCTCTCGCCACATAACCTTCAATAATACTCCCTTCAGGCCGATAACGGTTTCGAACATCACCTTTAAAAACGTTCAGGTATCGTTCAAAGGGATACATCCAATGCAAGAAAACTGGTCCCAACATTTTCACTTCCCTAGTCAAGTGGACAACAAGATGTACCATGATATCAAAGAACGAAGGAGGGAAATACATCTCAAGCTGACATAGGGTAACAACCACTTCTCTTTGCAAATTATCGAGAGTATCAGGGTCAATAACTTTACTGCATAGACTGTTGAAAAAGAAACAAAGTCTGGTAATTGCAAACCTTACATGCTTCGGCAATATAGATCGAATTGCCACGGGTAATATTTGTTGCATTAGAGTGTGACAATCATGAGATTTAAGGCCTATCAACTTCAGATCTTTCATTGATACCAATCTACGGATGTTGGATGAGTAACCATGTGGCACCTTAACATTTACCAAGCATTCACAAAAAGTTTTCTTCTCCTTTCTAGACAACGTGTAACAAGCGGGAGGTAAGTATGTTCTTTTACTACCCATTTCACGTAATTCTGTTAATTCTGACCTTATTCCCATTTCACGTAGGTCCAGTCTGGATTTTATCCCATCTTTAGTCTTACCTGGTATATTTAACAGAGTACCAATGATGCTATCACAGACATTTTTCTCAACGTGCATTACATCGATACAATGCCTGACTGTCAAAGAACTCCAATAAAGAAGATCCCAAAATATTGACTTCTTCTTGAATGAAGAATTGTCACTCCGTGTGGCCATACTACATTGTGATTTCTTACCAAATTCATTGACAATGTATTTTACTCTTTCATAAACAACATCCCCTGGTATAGGTTTAGGTACACTCCGTTCATCATTCCATTCATTGAATGCTTTACGCTTCCTACGATACGGATGGAATTTTGAAAGAAACCTTCGATGACCAAGATATACAGTCTTGCCGCCATGTTTTAGTCTTATTGAATCAGTGTTTTCTTCACATATAGGACACGCTTTAGCTCCTTTGACACTATATCCAGACAAATTCCCATATGCTGGAAAGTCATTAATAGTGCAAAACAACATAGCGTGCAAACGAAATGTCTCTCTTGCTGAAGCATCATAGGTCATCACACCTTCAGCCCAAAGTTTCTTTAAGTCATCAATCAAAGGTTCAAGATAAACATCGATATCATTTCCGGGTTGTTTAGGGCCCGATATCAACAATGACAACATAACGTACTTATTTTTCATACACATCCAGGGAGGAAGATTGTATATAACAAGCATGACTGGCCAAGTGCTATGTTGGCTGCTCAATGTCCCGTATGGATTCATCCCATCTGTACAAAGCCCAAGTCTTAGATTCCTATCTTCTTCGCCAAATTTGGGGTACAATAGATCAATCTTCTTCCACTGTGGGGAATCAGACGCATGTCGCAGGATCCCATCATTATTTTTCTTAACATCTGCATGCCACCTCAAATTCTTCGCATCTTTCGGATTTGCAAACAAGCGTTGAAACTGTGATATTATAGGTAGATACCACAACACCTTGGTAGGAGAACCAGTTTTGGACTCCCCCGAAGTCGTCAATTTATACCGTGACGCACCACATTTTGGACAATCTTTCAAATCTACATAGTCCTTTTGAAATAATACACAATCATTCGGGCATGCGTGCATCTTCTTGGCCTCCATTCCCATTGGGCACAACATTTTCTTTACCTGGTATGTTGAGATTGGCAGCTCGTTTCCTTCAGGAAGCATTTCTTTCAACAAAGTCAACAATGAAGTGAAGCTTTTGTCGCTCCATCTATTGTTAGCTTTCAACTTATACAATCTCAACACAGCGCTAAGCTTCGTAATCTTAGCACAGCCTGTGTATAACGGTATCTCAGCATCATGCACAATGTTTCTAAAGATAGGAGGTGGATCGGTGTGCTCTACTCTACAACTATCTAGCATCGCATCAATGATGTCTGCTGGAACTGGTTCGTTCACATTTACGTCATCGGAGGCAATTTCTTCTTCCACCCAAGCACTGCTATCGACATCTACTGATTTCGATTTTGAAATCTCTCCATGCCAGTGCCATTCTGTATAGCCTTGTACAATCTCGTTGCACATGACAAGACTTTTGATTTCCTCACCAGTGTTGACTTTTAAGTTGTTACCGCAATGCCTACATGGACAGTAGAACCTATTTGTAGGTTTTTTCCTATGTTCCTCGGCAAATCTAATAAACTGATCAAGACCAGATATAAACTCTGGGGTGCAACGATTACGAATGGACATCCATGATCTATCCATTCTATGATCAGAGAAAACAAGTATATATTAGGAAACAAGTATATATTAGGAAAAGATTAGGGTATACACTTACATCCTAAGTGTATAATGTGATGTCATTCTTATATATAATAAATGTGTACCACCTATCCCATCCTTGAACACCTAATCTCACTAGTAAGTGTATAATGTGTATTGGGTTTTCAAGAAAATTTCGGCAGCATTTCCCCGCTGTTCTCTAAGTACATATGTACTTAGAGAACAAACGGGGAAATGCTGCCGAAACAAACGGGGAAATGCTGCCGAAATTTTCTCGAAAACCCAATACACATTATACACTTACATCCTAAGTGAGATTAGGTGTTCAAGAACAGTCCCAAACCGGGGACTATCCAAGATTTACTCCTAATGAGTCAATCTTGGACGGGTTTCTAGGCCAACAAACACATTTGATGTCATTCTTATATATAATAAATGTGTACCACCTATCCCATCCTTGAACACCTAATCTCACTAGTAAGTGTATAATGTGTATTGGGTTTTCAAGAAAATTTCGGCAGCATTTCCCCGTTGTTCTCTAAGCACATATGTACTTAGAGAACAAACGGGGAAATGTTGCCGAAATTTTCTCAAAAACCCAATACTCATTATACACTTACATCCTAAGTGAGATTAGGTGTTCAAGAACAGTCCAAAACCGGGGACTATCCAAGATTTACTCCTAATGAGTCAATCTTGGACGGGTTTCTAGGCCAACAAACACATTTGATGTCATTCTTATATATAATAAATGTGTACCACCTATCCCATCCTTGAACACCTAATCTCACTAGTAAGTGTATAATGTGTATTGGGTTTTCAAGAAAATTTCGGCAGCATTTCCCCGTTGTTCTCTAAGTACATATGTACTTAGAGAACAAACGGGGAAATGCTGCCGAAATTTTCTCGAAAACCCAATACACATTAGACACTTACATCCTAAGTGAGATTAGGTGTTCAAGAACAGTCCCAAACCGGGGACTATCCAAGATTTACTCCTAATGAGTCAATCTTGGACGGGTTTCTAGGCCAACAAATACATGTGTTGTCATTCTTATATATAATAAATGTCTATAAAGTACATGCAACATGGTTAATCCTAATCAACAGAGCATTATTAAATAATAAATCAAAAAATCAATATACATCCTAAAGTGCCACAAATCATATAATAACATTAAACGCTACTCAATCCTAATCTAGAGTTTAGGTTTCCTTATTATCCTGTTATCATTAGGGTCATTCTTGAACCCCCAATTCCTAAGTTCATTGATTTAATGACATAAAAAGATCTAGTTCATATTATGTTTAGCCATGATTATAAAACTATCATGTTATGATATTAGGACCACTTAAAGCAGATTAGGCACATTAAGCAAGCAGAGTAGGGAGCCAATTTCGCGCAAGCATATTAGGTCGGCACATAAAGAACCAATTTCGCGCCTGGGCAAGTAGAGTAGGGCGGCAGGTACCTGGGCAAGCAGAGTAGGGCGAGGTCGAGCTGGTTGAGTACGTGGGCGGTGGCCGGCGAGCTCCAAAACTAGAAGCAGCGACTCCGACGAACAGGGAGCGTCAGCGGCGGCAGGCAGGCAGCGGCCAGGCGGCAGCAGGCGGGCAGCGGCCAGGCGGAGGAGAAGGAGAAGGGGGTGCGGCAGCGGAGGAGAAGGAGAAGGGGGCACCGGAGAAGGGGGCGCCGGAGTAGCAGTGGCGGCACGGCGGCGCTGTCATGGAGAAGAAGGAGCAGAGAGTCGGGCGACAGCAGAGAAGAAATCGCTCGCAATGAAACAGAAGAAAGGGGAAGAGTCGGGCGATCGAGGGTTATGAAGTTCCCAAATAGCGTCGGTTGTTTACAACAACCGACGCCTAAACATCTTTAGCGTCGGTTGTTTGCAACAACCGACGTCCAATTGGACGATATTTTCATAAAAAATGTTTGGCGGGAACCACCTTCAGCGTCGGTTATACAAGGATAACCGACGCTGAACGTGACATTTTCCGCGCAAATTTTCATCGCACATAGGCATCGGTTTTCTAGGTATATAACCGACGCTGACAATGACACTATTTTTTTTATCGAAATATGGATTTCGCGGGCGACTTTAAGCGTCAGTTTTTTATAAACCACTGACGCTTAATACAAAGCGGTACCCACGTCTGGCTGGTCTTCGAATATAGACGTCGGTTTGCTTAAACAACCGACGCCTTATATGTTAGGCATCGGTTTTTCTTAATAACCGACGCCCAGAAAAGTGACACTGAATGCTATTTCTGTAGTAGTGTTTGATCAGAAAAATATGAGGAATAAGATAAAAATAGTTTGAAAGCCTAATTCAATATATTTTTGCAAGTGTATAATTTTGTTGGAAAATGTATTAATTTGTGGTTAGAAACCCTAATTGATGATAAAGGATAGATTTAATAGTGAAAATAAGTTAATTTGAGTATTTTGGAGATGAAATTATGAGATTTAGGGTTTTAAACATAATATGATGGTTAATATCCTTAGAAACCCTAAATAGGGTAAAAAGGAAAGAAAAGTACCTTTATTCTGAAATTAGGGTTATATGTGCATAAAAGGTAACCTTAATATCTTTCATGAAGAGTAGATGAGATAATTAGGGTTTATGAGTAATATTATAAAGTTAGGGTTTAAAATAGTGAAAATGAAGTGAAACCCTAATTAGGATTGGAACCCTAAAAAGGACTAGTAACCCTAGGAGACAACTATGTTTTTTAGACCTTGATGGCATGTTCAATGATAGGAAAATTGGATGCATATTTTTAGGGTCATCTTGTGTGCTTGCTCGTTTACTAGATTTCTTGCTTAGTTGTATTATTTCTACACTCATGTCAGCCTGAAAGGTATGTGGTTAATTATGGTTAATCGCCTTAGTTTCACAAAGATTTTCCAGTTGATTAATCACATTGAATGCAGCCTATCAGTTTGAATGTTCATACTTGCAAATTATAAAGTCACTACGATTATCATCAATATAAAATAAGTGTGTATTCTCGCACCTACATGCCACCCTGATGGATGATGCCAAAAGGTCAAGCCCAGGAGGGAAGACCCATGGGCACCATGAGAGGTGACCCCAGGCATCAAGCTCGGGATTGATAAGATGGTCTTTATTACATGACTAATGGGCACTATGAGAGGTGACCCCAGGCACCAAGCTCGGGATTGAGAATGTGGGCTTATGTCATTAGCAAAAGAGAAACCCCAAGGAGGGTATGCTAGGGTTAGGGAAAAAGTGGTGGAGAATGTCATATTGAAAGTGTAAATTGGCTTGTCAATTAACTTGATTGTGATATTTATATTGTTAGACATATGTCTCAAATTTTGGTTGTCCCCACATATCGACATATTCCTAAATGTTGACCGACGTTTTTTTTTCGATGTTTTAGGTACAACCCTGAAAAAGAACAAATAGTAAAGTGACACATTGTGAAAATAAGAAATAAAGTGCAAGGAGGATTAGATAGAATAGATTCAAGTTGTAGATAGAAGTATATATTCAAAGATTTTAAAAGGTATGCAATGTTTTTATTATACCATATTTCAGTTTAGTTGGTAGAATTTCATAATTATTATTGATTGATTGTCGCACCTTTGATCCAGTTTATTGGGATAACGGCTCTGACCTCTTGTCTCCCTTAATTGGGGGTTACTAGGAGGCGGGGTCATTACAGAGTCGATCAAGATTGTCATGTGAGATACTTATGGAAAGCATATAAGACTTAATATTTTAATTGAGGGAGTTCGTATAAATACATATACACTAACCAATCACCATATATATAGTACATATCTTATACATGTAATAACCCACATCATAAACATTCAATAATATAAAAGTGATGGATATGTCTAGCCTAATGCAATACCTTAAAGCTACAATGAATTACTACAATGTAGGTCTACATCATATGAAAAAACATGTTGTTGTTGTTGAAGATCAGTGCTTGCCAATATGGGTTGACTGGTTCAACCTTTGAATCGGTCGACTCGTCTCTTGGCCGATCGATTGGTCACCACCAGCCGATCATCTGGCTCCTCCAAACAACAAGTTGGCCATCTTGTAGTCAATGATTTGGCTCCTCTAAATCGTCGATATGTCTGGTCCTTTGGGCTCCTGGTTGGCTCACCAGTGGCTTGTCTTAGCCCTTCCATACAATCGTCTCGGCCCCTCTATCAGTCAGCTCAAATCCTCGAGCCAGTCGGCTTGGCTCCTCCATGAGGAAAGTTGGCATCTTTCTTCTGCGTCAAAACAAGAAAGTAAGTTGTCCTAATTTTACATAATTATGGAGAAACCTCGAGTTACATTTGAGGGGAGCGAAGGTAGAAGGGAATAATACTTTTACATTGGGAAGATAAGTGAGATTCTTAATTCGCAGACTGAGTTAAACATGATTAACCAACTACACAACAATGCACAGATAATAGGGGTTATTGTCCATAGCCATGCCACGCATCCTCCATCAAAACTCACATTTAGGGTGACTCGTGTAAATTGCATATGTATGTATGTATGTATGTATGTATGGATGTATATGTATATATATATATATATATATATATATATATATATATATATATATATATATATATATATATATATATATATATATATATATATATATTATATATATATATAGAGAGAGAGAGAGAGTTAGGCTAGAATACACTCGAGTGTACAGATCGCACGAATACACTCATGTGTGTTTGCATATAAAAACTATTTTTTGCAAAATGTAAACCATTGATCTTCAAGTATCATAATATAACTAGGCTACATACAAAATTTGAGGCCATTTGGATGAGTGTAACCACTCATCCAAGGGCAACAAAATTGAGGCACACAAATTAATTTGAAATGCATAATTTTTGCAGTCTTTATAACATGACCTATAAATGTCCAAATGTGCTCAAATTTTTCATATGATCCATTCACAGGATGTTTAAGAAGATAAATAGATTAGATTTTAAAAAAAATATGGCATCATGAAAAGCTACTTGAGTGTATTATACTCTGGATACACTCAAGTGTATTCTAGCCTGGCTCTCTCTCTCCCTCTCTCTGGATACATATATGTATGTATGGGCGTTCATTTAAGACCCGCACGGGTAACCTAGAGTTCTCTACCAGACAGCCAAAAAAGTAACTCTTCTAGTTAGAAAAGTAATCCTGATATAAAAAAGGTAACTATGCGACTAAAAAAATAAATATGTGAAAAATAGACAATAGATATGTATATAACTGTGTTTTTGAATCTACTGTTGCAAACCTAACTATCTATGCATTAAACTTTACAGTTTGCAAGGTAAAGTAAACCTCTACATGACAAAAGTAAGAAACTACAAAAAAGTAACCAAAATAGGGGGCGAGTAGCTACCCGCGGGGGTATGAAAGATGGACCCTATATGTATATATATGTATATATATATGTGTGTATATGTATATATATGTATGTATATATTCGTTTGGGTTATTATGTGGTGATTAGTCAGATGTAAATATAAACGAATTTAAATATTTGCATCGCATGCAATAATTAAACCTGATAAAACCAAGATCGGATCATAGCAATTATCCAAAAAATAATTAATTAACTCGGATTTGATACCACTGTAGGGAATTACGACATCAGATAGGAAATGGAAACAAAAAAAATGACAAATTTCCCAATAATTAGTGGATCATGTCAATAATGATGCACTGGAAAGGATGGTAACATGAAGATATATCTAGTCCTAGATAAAGTCCAGCAACTCTCCTCATTGATGTAGATGTGTACTTTTTCTTGGATGGTGTCTGTGCACCTCCTAGTTACATTGGGACTCGTATGACTACTCGTTCATGGATAGTAGACTCAAACGTCATCATCTAGAGCAACTCCACTCATTATGGACTATTGGATGACTTCATCCTTCTTAGTGAGGGGAAAAGGTCACCTCGCCTCTTGAGAAGTCCACATGAACCAACTAAAACTCATATTGTCCTACTAGAACGAATAGGAAGGAGTTGTTCCTCATGTTGTTGTACTAGTCACCTATCTTTAGTTGTCTCTCCCATAACAATGATCCTTAGTTTTTTCTCTCCTATAGATATCCCTCCCTAGTCACGTAGGACTTGCTTGAGATCTTTTGGTTACCAAAAGCAAAGAGGACAAAAATTGTCAGAGCAACTAAATCTGAATTGTCAATATTGTTCTTTGGGAATCCCCCTTGTACCTTTCTATTTATAGTAAAGGCCAGGGTCAGGGTTCCCAGTCTGTGTGGGAGTGGAAAGGATTGGAAGATATCCAATTTTTGCAACAATTATAGAGACTTTGCATCCCGTGATAGCCAAAATGATGGTTTGGCAACCTAGACAGTCATCTAGAATGCTAGATGGTCGTCTCAAACTATGAGATGATCATGTCACAGTTTTCTAATTTTACACATATGTCGGCCATTCAATTCCCATTAATGCATATCTTGATGTCGGCACCAATCCTTGATGCAATAAAATTGCACCCCCAAAATGGTCATTTCGGTCAGATGAGATGGGCATCTCGCACCACTCGAGACGGGCATCTCACACAAGTGAGATGGGCATCTCGTAGGCTAGGTTAGGCTGAATTCTAGCCAATGCATAATACTATCAGCTTGACACTCCAAAAGGCCATCTCAACACTTGAACTAATCATATGGAAATCCAGTCAATTGATTTGTTTCATGAATTGAATACCTAAATACTTTAGTAATCAATCCAATCTTCATTCAAGATGAAACTACTCTTCCAAATGAGTTTCTATGTGTGTGACCCTATAGGTCCCATATTATATTGGTAGTGAATGTCCATAACAACTTATGACATCACAAGCAATAAGTGGTGCCTAGTCACACATCATTACTAACCAAGTAAATGGAAAGTTGGAGAACAACTTCAACCTACAATATGTGTATGGTGTTACAGTGTTTATATAGTTCCTTTGTCACTGATATCCAGATTGAACTAGAGTTATGAACAGTCATCCTCATTATTATTCAATTTTGATTCTTGAACCAGAGTAGACTATCTAAGAAATATGTAAGTTTAATATCACATATTGAATAACATGTGTGTGGTCATGCATTTCTCAGTATCATTAATCAAGAGGCCTTGGATATCATACTCCCTTAGGAGGGACAAATCTCAACTCTATCACTCAAAGTTAGTCCCCATGTGTCATGGTCACCCAATCATCACCTTTATAATGACCCATGTTTTAGGATTGCATTTCATTATGTCAAGACATACTGAACGACATGTGATGAGAGCAATGAATTTGGGTCAAACAACCACAAACATCACCATCACTATGAGAGCAGACTATGACTACCATAGAAATTATTTCCATGTGACAAGCTCATGGTGGTTCTGTATGACACAATGTTCTCTAACATGTATCTGTGTGCTTGATCTGATATCACCATATCATGATTAATGAGATTTTGTCATCAACCAACTCACACTTTTATCTTATGTGTCATTGTTGTCTATTTACCTTCCACAATAACAATTGATTAGGGATATAACAAGAATGCATATACTCTTAACATCTTTATGCTCTCATTGTTCAGGTCCTCAACATGAAGACATATGTCATCGAGTAATATCATTCTCTAGACATTTATTAAGTTATTTCATTATCTCAAAATTGAATGAACCAAAAAAATTAGAAGCTTGTCTTTTATTAATAATCAATCATTTACAACTCATGCCATTACAATCATCATATGATTGGCTCTCTAGGCATACATACCAACACAAGACTTGAGATTGGGACAGTGCATCGACTTGGAATTTGAAGGCAGCCTCCTTATTCTTCTTGGAGTCCTTATCTTTCTCTATTGTTATTCCTCTTGAGAATTGAGTCTCACCTCATAGACTTGAAGGTAGAATGAGAAAATAGAGAGAGTTTTGGCTTGTTTTACAATTTTCCCCTTCTTGTCCCCCTGGAGAGGGAGAGAATGGATGATCTTTGAGTTTATTCTTCCTTAGTCCATGGTGTGACCCAAAGAAGCAAGACCATTCACTAAAGTGTTTAGCCTAGAGTACATTTCATCCACACTATCTTTCTTCCCCATCTTTAAGCCTTCAAATAGTTGGATGATCTTTCTTTCTTTGATTTTCTCCATCCCTTCATAGGTAACACATAAATTCTCCCAAATCTCTTAAGCTTTGTCCCAAGAAGAGTTCTGCTTGAACTTGGTTGGAGTGACTGTGGAATAGAGGATGTTAATTTTTTTGGTATTGAGTTAAGCCTTCTTCATGCTTGCCTCACTCCATGTGCCTATATCACCTTCACAAGGGTTGTAGGGGATACCAACCACCTTCCACATATCAACACTCATACCTTGAATCTAGAATTGGATCTTTCTTTTTTAATATAGAAAGTTTGTAACATCAAAGATAGGAGGACACATGGATAATACACACTCTATGTTTATAAAACAAAGTTTACATTCTTCCATGTTCTCTTACTCATGGGAGGGGTGTGTTGGAGAATATCTTTCTCTAATACAAATTCATTGGAACAAAGGGCTCTAGAGGTGTGTGAATAGAGCTAAAAAAGTGTACACAAAATTTATTAGATCTTCAAGTTATTTTTAAATATGAGTGTAACTAAAAACCATTCCAAGGATGACATAGTTTAAGACAGCACAATGAACACAAATATTTGTAGTGGTTCTGATGTACTCTACTAGCTAGTGAGGTCAACCTCAAGGATTTCTAATAGTGAGAACTACATTATATTGACTTATAATGATACACCATATCACCACCCTTTTCTAGATCTAGGACTAAACTAGCTTCCTTTTTAGGAAAAGGGAGCCAACAACCATAACCAATGACTTAACTATCCACCTACCAAGAGTCTTCAACCTTCACCATGGTCTAACCCACTCTATAAGGGAGTCTTCATCCTTGAATCCTTCACTTCATTATTCAAGGAAGCAATATATAATTTACAAACTTGAGAGAATGTGGTTGTGGGAAGGAGAATTATTAGCCCCATAGTTGACATGAATTATCATCACATTGTATGATTGATTTAATAGTTAAATTATTTCCTTCCATCTAACCTAGGTAGGGTATGCATCATGATATTTAGAGAGAAATAGTAAAGCCACATTATTTTTAGTCTCAATGAGCACTAGTCAAGCTCCCTTGGATTTCACATTCTCCAATTCAAAACTAATAGCCCCAAGCTCATCTTTATCAACATTAGTTGCTCTTATCTTCCTAAAAATACACATCATCCATTCTACATGTTGTCGTGATCAACATTGTATGTTATCACAGTTTCACAAAAATATTTTTATTTTTCTTCATCCATCCCTCTATGAGTGCTCGCCATGCAACTATGTTTTGTATGATGTCATACTTTTTAGCCATATATCCTTCTATATGACTTGCTATGATCTATATTTCCTTTTGCTAAATGTAGTAGATTTGGTGCTCAGTTGACACCTTGGTCTTCTCAGAAACCTTTTTGCTGAGATAATTCTAGATGTACCAAAACATCATTATGAAAAACATGTGTACTACATGTCTTCAAGGTTTCCTTTTATCCATCTAATAATATTATTATCTCATAATATGGAGCTCACATCTATGCATTTGAGATAATCCTATACTTTATTGATTCAAACACATTCTCTAATTGTGTGTAAGTGCTTTCTACATTTGCACAACACCTGGGGTGTAACAAATTGAAATTTAAGCAATAATTGATTCTTATGTGTTAAATTAATGAATAATATTTTTTATATAAAAATACTTATTTTCTTAAATATGTAAAAAAATAAAATGAACATTTCAATATGAAAAAATGATTTAGCATATATCTAGAGATATAACTCATTTATGTCTTCAATCTATGCCTAAAATGACTTTTATGCCCATAGACGAATAAAAACCCTAAATTAATATAAATAACCTATATATCATTTTATTTTGATGAAATAATGTATAAATATGTTGTCTTTCCAATATAATAGTAAAAACACATATAGTTAATTAATAATGTAATAAATGACGCAAATATTGAATTTTTGATAAATCATGGAATTTAATTCATATAAGTCATCAATTTTATATTATATAGTTAAATATAATTAGTACATAGCATATTTTAACTTTTGGTATTATAATAGAATGTGCCTAGACAGTTATACTCTTCTAGTCATAAAATGCCTAATAATGTGCTAGACTAATTAATGGTCAACATGATTTCAAAATAATAAGTTTATAATTTATTTTTTTACATCAATCTTTCATCCTCTAAAATTCGACATCATCCAACTTTGTTTACAAATTCATTTAATTTCTTGAATTATTCACTTTTATTACCTTTAATTGCCATTGATGACACTGCTCCTCTTCCTATGAAATGACAATGCCACCTCCTCGATCAGTCTTCCTAAGCACACATTGTGTGATGGGAAAAGAACATCACACAACAATAGTTCCTCCTCCTCCTCCTCTTCTCTTTCTCTTCAACTATTCCTCCCTCCTCGCATGTCTTCCCAATTTATCTATCTCTTCCCCTCCTATATGCAACCCAAAGCCCTACCTAATAGTTTTTACCCTCTTCCTGCACCCAACAACCATGGCATGCACTACTACAGAAACCCCATTTGGCGTCGGTCTTTTAACCCCATTTGGCGTCGGTTTACGACCGACGCCTATGTGGGTGCCGCTAAAGGTCGAACACTTCGGCGTCAGTTTTTTAACCGACGCCTATTTAACATATAGGCGTCGGTCTTTTAGTAGACAACCGACGCCATATTGGTTTGCTCCACAGAAAACGGCGTCATCTAGGGCACTTTCTGCGTCGGTGATTTACTAAAAGACCGACGCCTATATTCCATGTAGCGTCGGTCTTTTAGTTGATAACTGACGCATAAAGTGTCCTAGATGACGCCGTTTTCTGTGGCGCGAACCAATTTGGCATCGGTTGTCTACTAAAAGACCGACGCCTGGTTGTTTAAATAGGTGTCGGTTCGATACGAATATCCGACGCCATTTCCAGGACTGCTTTGGCCAAATCAGGCGTCGGTTATCTATAAATAACCGACGTTGTAGGTCTTTGCTGACGGTTTTCTATAAATTACCGACACCTATTTATATTTTTTTTCATATCAGTTTGCAGGCCTGCTATGGCTGGTCAGCAGGATGAGAACCTGCAGTTCAGTTTTCTGAACAGCAGGTTTACGACATCCATTGATATCAACCTACAAACAGGCCGCAAACCTGCAAAAGTCACAAAGAAAATTTCACACAATTACATACATTCAGACATCAATTCAATTCTCACATTCACACATATAGAAACATTCAAATACATGTATTAACATTCAGAAATATTCATTTACAAAGTATCATTCATTATCGCTATCAACATCCCAATTATATCTTACAGTTGCCACTGCTTGTATGGCTTTTTCCCATTCTTCTCTTACTTCATTTAATGCTTCCATCGTATATGGAGCATGTATATTTTTTAAGCGTTTACCTGTAGTGTTGTCAGTTTTAAACACCTGCAAAGAGAATGATGTATATATATAAGTAATAATATAAAAATAAGATAAGATTGATATATTTCACACTAACTAATGAGACTATATATAATACCTCATGTATGGTATCGATGTCCAATGCGGCATATTTGATAATCATCTGCATAAATCGCATCACATAGTATGCACATGCCCATCCATTGTCTTGTGTAGCGCACTATAAATTGAAACATACAAAATAATACAACTAAGCACAATTCACATCAATAATATATACATTGGAGTCGGGAACTTACTTGTACGTTCTCCCAATTTATTGGCTGGTTCTTTTTCCTTGGGACCGTTCCTCCAGCCTTTTTGAATGCATCTAAACCCCTACATGTTAATATAACACAGTAAATTACATAAGTAAATAGTAATGTAATAACAGATACAAAAATGAAATATTTCTCACCAGAATAATGGCATTCTCATTACGTGTCCAATTTTAGTGTTTAATGTACTTCCCGCGGGATCTAGATAATAAATAGTGAATGTCCCGGGGACAATAACTAGTAACTCCCAATGTTTACCGCTAGAGGTAAAAAGTTAACAATTAATAACTTAAAATGCACAATAAAAATGGAATTTTCTTAAGTCCAAATTATGAATAAAGTAAACTTACTTGACATTGAATGGAGCTATTATTATTGTCTTCTTTTGCTGACCAAAAATTGTAAAAGCATCTATACAGTATTGTTGAACATTATCAGGGTCTTTAGCTACCATACTAATCAATGATGGAATCAAAAATCCCACATGATCAAATGCAAATTGTTTGCAATGATCTTCGACTAAGTAGCTGCAAAACATGTATTACGTATGCATTAATATATAAGAAACCAGATCACCGGATCTTACACAAGGTATATGGATGTATAAACAAGATCTCACCTTATCCATGTCTTTATCATTGATGTATTCAGCCAATCATACATAAACAGCTCAATAATATCTTGTATAAATAAAGAGCTATCGTATGATCAACCTGCATAATCTGCATCTAAAGAAACTATTATAGGGCAATGTATATTATGTGCACGTAGCCAACATGCCATTCCCCTACAAGCAGGACCTAACGGGTATGTTAGGTCAGTTGGAACCCAAGTTGGTAATGCGGGAAGTGGAGGTGGAGGCCTAGGTGCTCCTGGTGTCTTCTTTTTAACCTGTATATATAATTTCAGATCAGTTGACATAATATATACACATTAACAGTCTAAATCAATGTAAATTTATCTTACAATTTCAGTCGTGTAGACGACATCTGCTTTGGGCCACAATATGACCCCGCCTTCTGCCTCACCAAGTGTATCAATATCTGGGTGGGCATATGGCAACACAACTTCCCTCCAATCGGGTAACACACGTAATGGGCCCACACGAACATAGCCTTGTGGCATTGGAGTCCCGTGAAACCTTTCCCCAGGAAGGGACGGGTAAGCTTGCGCCTCTGCAACAACATAGTCTTGTATTCTTAAGCGGCATGGCTTCAATGCCTACAAATTTATGTAAAGAATGTTATACATATATACATATAATCTTGAAAACATATCATCTTGAAAAGACTAGCTACAATGTCATAAACAATACTTACCGCAGACGTGCTAGGCGATGGGTCTCCAGGATTACTCGCAGTCTGTGCATCAGGAGAAGAGTGGGTCGCCATAGGCGTATTGGAAGCCTGAGATGCCTGCCACTGCAGCAATTCTTCCTTGACCTTCTCAGCAACTACATCGTTGACCTTCTTAGCAACTAAATCCTCAACTCTCTTATTCTCCTATACATGGATAAAAGAAACATTAGCTTCTTATTAATGAATTTCCTTTTGCAGTAACATTCTAAAAAAAGAATAGGTTACCTCTTCTTGAGAAAGTCCCGCTCTGGGTTTGCGCTGGGATGGCCCAAAGAATGCTTTGATGCCAACACCAGTGCCGACACCTCTAACACATCCAGGATGCTCTGGGTTACCCAGAGCAACTGTCAATTCATCCCTTGTGCCCTGAGGGATGAACGTGCCTTGTTTCCTCTGCTCGTGCAGCTCCCGCTAATCACCATAAACAGAAATTGGTAAGTTAACACCACAAATAATCAATATTCAAACGATTTCTCTAAGAGTTGTATTTTACCATTTTTGGAGCCGCCTCAGCAGTTACAGGCTTCTTTATTTCACCCTTCTTGTTTTTCCTACCAGATATCCAGATATCATGGCGAGGCATGGGTGTGGCAGACTCCTGAGTAGGAGAAGACTCCTGAGTAGCCGCAGACTCCGCCTGTAGTCTTTGGAGAACGCTTGCATAGCCTTTTGGACCCATAGTGTGGTCATGCACATTCAGTGCACGCCTTGCTTTTTGTGCGTCACTGAGGGCCTAGTTAGTATGCACATTAAAGATTTGGTTAGTAGCACTAAATGTTAATCTTGAATAGGTGAATACAATGTATATTAATTAAATTTGGAGTGATGCCTAATACCTTGAATTCTTCAGATTTTCTTGAAGCAACAAAATTGTCCCAATCTTCTTTGTCCAAGAAGTTCCATTGTTCAAGGGCTGACTTCTTCTTCTTATCACCCTCTTTTATGTATTCTCTGTTCAGATTTGTCCTATATTTCGTAAGCATCTTTCCAGCGCGTTGCATCACATTTTTACGATGCAACTTCTCATCCAATGCAAACAGATTCTGTAAAATAGAAATGTTATTAACTAGTATCCAAAATAGAATTGCAAATAATAGAATTTGTAATCTACAAAATAGAATTGCAAATAATAATAACTCACGCATAAATCCTTCCATATCAAGTCTTTTTTCCCTTGAGGAACTTTATGCCAATTGTCATACTTAACACCACAATGGCTCCGAGTGGTACACCCAAGATAGTTTACAAAATTATTGCGGTTCACTCCAATTGGATTTCCTCCATTATCAAACTCCACCACCAATTTGGATCCACTACCACTTAGCGCTAATAACTTCTTCAACAGAGTGATGCCCCTTTTCTTGTTAAGTGTTTGGTGTTGCGCATCAAGTTGCTCCAGTGCTTCAGTGGGTACAGGTGCATCAACCTAAAATTTGACAAAAATAAAACACACTAAATTAGCCCAATATAGAAATATAGGATATATGATATAACTAGAAGATAATTTATTTTATAGAAATACAGGATATGTTTTTAGAACTTACATTAGTATCCTCGCCATGCTCGTCATGGACAGCATGCTCATCATGGACTTCATGCTCATCATGGACATCATGCTCATCATGGTCAGCCATCTGAAAATGTCATTTAAAATGCAAACATTTAGCATTTGTATTAACTAGAAAAAGGCAAACATTTAGCATTTGTATTAACTAGAAAAAGGCAAACATTTAGCATTTGTATTAACTAGAAAAAGGCAAACATTTAGCATTTGTATTAACATACATGTCTCTAAAATTGTGATCTTTTATCAATTAACAATCCTTCATTGTGATCTCCGCGCACATATAAGTCATCATTAGCTTTAATATTTTGTGGAGTGGGCAACCCAACTGAGAATGGACTGGAGTCATCATACTTATCATAGTACTCTTCTTCATCTATAGGATCTTCAATGAACTGTCTTTTACCATGAAGAACAACCGACCATTTATCATTCGCAGGATCATCGATATAGAATATTTGTTTCGCCTGTGATGCCAATATGAATGGTTCACCCTTCTCGCCAATCTTTTCAAAGTTCACCAAAGTGAAACCCAATTCATCCACTATAACTCCTTTGGTGTTATCAACCCAATTACATTTAAAGAGCGGAATATTGAAATCTATGTAGTCAAACTCCCAAATGTCCTCAATGACACCATAATATGACATTTTAGCTTCACGTGGACTCTTATCCTTTGCACTTGCAAAGTACATAGTCGACGCTTGAAGAGTGACCCCACTATTTTGGACGACACTCTTATCATCTTGGAGCTTTGTGTAATATGTGAATCCATTAATGTCAAACCCTTCATAAGACATAACATTCAGTTTTGGTTTAAAGGCGAGGCATTTGATAGTTTTTGTAATATCATTTGGTGTTTGAGATAGTTGATGTAAGACTTTATCTTCAAACCACTTAGTAAAAGTCTTATTATGCTCTCTAGAAAGCCACATTGAACTTGCTCAAGGATGTTGTCTCTTTATGAAATTGGTATGTTCCTCGATATAAACACTCACTTCGTCCATATTGTGTAAAATATACAAGTGAGCTTGTTCCAACTGCTCACGGCTGATTACTTTCACCTGTGATCCCAAAATTCCTTTTCCCTCCTCAATATTCTTGTCATTATCAGGAGTGTCATTACCACTGAGAAAGTCATTGCAAAAACCCATAACCTCTCTCGCCACATAACCTTCAATAATACTCCCTTCAGGCCGATAACGTTTCGAACATCACCTTTAAAAACGCTCATGTATCGTTCAAAGGGATACATCCAATGCAAGAAAACCGGTCCCAACATTTTCACTTCCCTAGTCAAGTGGACAACAAGATGTACCATGATATCAAAGAACGAAGGAGGGAAATACATCTCAAGCTGACATAGGGTAACAACCACTTCACTTTGCAAATTATCGAGAGTATCAGGGTCAATAACTTTGCTGCATAGACTGTTGAAAAAGAAACAAAGTCTGGTAATTGCAAACCTTACATTCTTTGGTAATATAGATGGAATTGCCACGAGCAATATTTGTTGCATTAGAGTGTGACAATCATGAGATTTAAGACCTATCAACTTCAGATCTTTCATTGATACCAATCTACGGATGTTGGATGAGTAACCATGTGGCACCTTAACATTTACCAAGCATTCACAAAAAGTTTTCTTCTCCTTTCTAGACAATGTGTAACAAGCAGAAGGTAAGTATGTTCTTTTATTACCCATTTCACGTAATTCTGTTAATTCTGACCTTATTCCCATTTCACGTAGGTCCAGTCTGGATTTTATCCCATCTTTAGTCTTACCTGGTATATATTTAATAGAGTACCAATGATGCTATCACAGACATTTTTCTCAACGTGCATTACATCGATACAATGCCTGACTGTCAAAGAACTCCAATAAGGAAGATCCCAAATTATTGACTTCTTCTTGAATGAAGAATTGTCACTCCGTGTGGCCATACTACATTGTGATTTCTTACCAAATTCATTGACAATGTCTTTTACTCTTTAGTAAACAACATCCCCTGGGATAGGTTTAGGTGCACTCCGTTCATTATTCCATCCATTGAATGCTTTGCGCTTCCTACGATACGGATGGAATTTTGAAAGAAACCTTTGATGACCAAGATATACAGTCTTGCCGCCATGTTTTAGTCTTATTGAATCAGTGTTTTCTTCACATATAGGACACGCTTTAGCTCCTTTGACACTATATCCAGACAAATTCCCATATGCTGGAAAGTCATTAATAGTGCAAAACACCATAGCGTGCAAACGAAATGTCTCTCTTGCTGAAGCATCATAGGTCATCACACCTTCAGCCCAAAGTTTCTTTAAGTCATCACTCAAAGGTTCAAGATAAACATCAATATCATTTCCGGGTTGTTTAGGGCCCGATATCAACAATGACAACATAACATACTTATTTTTCATACACATCCAGGGAGGAAGATTGTATATAACAAGCATGACTGGCCAAGTGCTATGTTGGCTGCTCAATGTCCCGTACGGATTCATCCCATCTGTACAAAGCCTAAGTCTTAGATTCCTATCTTCTTCACCAAATTTAGGGTACAATAGATCAATCTTCTTCCACTGTGGGGAATCAGACGCATGTCGTAGGATCCCATCATTATTTTTCTTAACATCTGCATGCCACCTCCAATTCTTCGCATCTTTCGGATTTGCAAACAAGCGTTGAAACTGTGATATTATAGGTAGATACCACAACACCTTGGCAGGAGAACCAGTTTTGGACTCCCCCGAAGTCGTCAATTTATACCGTGACGCACCACATTTTAGACAATCTTTCAAATCTACATAGTCCTTTTGAAATAATACACAATCATTCGGGCATGCGTGTATCTTCTTGGCCTCCATTCCCATTGGGCACAACATTTTCTTTACCTAGTATGTTGAGATTGGAAGCTCGTTTCCTTTAGGAAGCATTTCTTTCAACAAAGTCAACAATGAAGTGAAGCTTTTGTCGCTCCATCTATTGTTAGCTTTCAACTTATACAATCTCAACACAGCGCTAAGCTTCGTAAACTTAGCACAGCCTGTGTATAACGGTATCTCAGCATCATGCACAATGTTTGTAAAGATAGGAGGCGGATCGGTGTGCTCTACCCTACAACTATCCAGCATCGCATCAATGATGTCTGCTGGAACTGGTTCGTTCACATTTACGTCATCGGAGGCAATTTCTTCTTCCACCCAAGCACTGCTATCGACATCTACTGGTTTCGATTTTGAAATCTCTCCATGCCAGTGCCATTCTGTATAGCCTTGTACAATCCCGTTGCACATGACATGACTTTTGATTTCCTCACCAGTGTTGACTTTCAAGTTGTTACCGCAATGCCTACATGGACAGTAGAACCTATCTGAAGGTTTTTTCCTATGTTCCTCGGCAAATCTAATAAACTGATCAAGACCAGATATAAACTCTGGGGTGCAACGATTACGAATGGACATCCATGATCTATCCATTCTATGATCAGAGAAAACAAGTATATATTAGGAAACAAGTATATATTAGGAAAAGATTAGGCAGCATTTCCCCGCTGTTCTCTAAGTACATATGTACTTAGAGAACAAACGGGGAAATGCCAACAAACACATGTGATGTCATTCTTATATATAATAAATGTGTACCACCTATCCCATCCTTGAACACCTAATCTCACTAGTAAGTGTATAATGTGTATTGGGTTTTCGAGAAAATTTCGGCAGCATTTCCCCGTTGTTCTCTAAGTACATATGTACTTAGAGAACAAACGGGGAAATGCTACCAAAATTTTCTCGAAAACCCAATACACATTATACACTTACATCCTAAGTGAGATTAGGTGTTCAAGAACAGTCCCAAACCGGGGACTATCCAAGATTTACTCCTAATGAGTCAATCTTGGACGGGTTTCTAGGCCAACAAACACAATAATAGATATCTACAATGAAGTCGGACTCCATACAAACAGTATATAATTTAGTAATTGTTCATTCTAATTTATACCAATGTACAAGTAATATAAAAAACAATGATTGTTCACATTCTAGGCCAACAAACACATGTGATGTCATTCTTATATATAATAAATGTGTACCACCTATCCCATCCTTGAACACCTAATCTCACTAGTAAGTGTATAATGTGTATTGGGTTTTCGAGAAAATTTCGGCAGCATTTCCCCGCTGTTCTCTAAGTACATATGTACTTAGAGAACAAACGGGGAAATGCTACCAAAATTTTCTCGAAAACCCAATACACATTATACACTTACATCCTAAGTGAGATTAGGTGTTCAAGAACAGTCCCAAACTGGGGACTATCCAAGATTTACTCCTAATGAGTCAATCTTGGACGGGTTTCTAGGCCAACAAACACAATAATAGATATCTACAATGAAGCCGGACTCCATACAAACAGTATATAATTTAGTGATTGTTCATTCTAATTTATACCAACGTACAAGTAATATAAAAAACAATGATTGTTCACATTTTAGGCCAACAAACACATGTGATGTCATTCTTATATATAATAAATGTGTACCACCTATCCCATCCTTGAACACCTAATCTCACTAGTAAGTGTATAATGTGTATTGGGTTTTCAAGAAAATTTCGGCAGCATTTCCCCGTTGTTCTCTAAGTACATATGTACTTAGAGAACAAACGGGGAAATGCTACCAAAATTTTCTCGAAAACCCAATACACATTATACACTTACATCCTAAGTGAGATTAGGTGTTCAAGAACAGTCCCAAACCGGGGACTATCCAAGATTTACTCCTAATGAGTCAATCTTGGACGGGTTTCTAGGCTAACAAACACAATAATAGATATCTACAATGAAGCCGGACTCCATACAAACAGTATATAATTTTGTGATTATTCATTCTAATTTATACCAATGTACAAGTAATATAAAGAACAATGATTGTTGACTTTTCTAGGCCAACAAACACATGTGATGTCATTCTTATATAATAAATGTGTACCACCTATAACAAACACATTGTCCAACATTAGGTTCAACACTTGAAACATACATTCGTTTTCAACATAAAAAATTTGTATCATTAGGGTCCAACATGTGGATTATATGGGACATACACATCAAGGTGGTCATAAGGGAGGATATTTCCTTATTTATGAGTAAGCGATATAAGATTAAGATCCATATAAAAATTAGGGCAGAAGTAAGAAATAAATCTTCTTTAGGATACAATAGACACTTATGGATGTATTTAGGGTCATAGGTACCAACATAGAACAAAAGGGGTACACTCTAGGATTTAAGATCACACTACATCATGTATTTTATACAAAATTACATGTATGTGTATATAAAAAATATATTTATAAGGAACTTCTATACATATCCTATCAACAAATCAGTAATTAACTAAGTATTCATCAATACTTACTATTAATCAGTATCTCTAATCATTAAAATCAGCAAGCAGATCAGTAATTGTAAATAACAAACTATGAATTGTTGAATTAAAGTAATCACTAAAGTAATACTAACCAGTAGTACCAATCATTAATCACTGAAAGCAGCAAGGAAATCAGTAAAACTAATCATGCATTACTAGTATATAAGGAAGCAGCTTACATACCTTTTCCAGCAGTGGTGGTCGAAGCAGGAAGAAGGGGGTGGCACCGGGCGTGAGCAGGTGGTTGGAGCTAGGGTGGCGGTGGGCAGGCAGGTGGGCACCAGGCGTGGCGGCGGCGCCGGTTCTCAGGCGTGGCGGCGGCGCAGGCGGTTGGAGCAGCAGGGCAGGCATCAGGGGCGGGCAGCAGGGGCGGCGGAGAAGAAACACGCCGGAGAGGGGCGCCGGAGAGGGGACGCCGGAGATGGGGCGCCGGAGAGAAGCGCCGAAGAAAAACTAGCAGCAGCAGCAGAGAAATCGCCGGAGAAATTGCCGCAACAGGGAAATAGGGTAGCAATGAAACAGAAGAAAGGGGAAGAGTCGGGCGATCGCGGGTTATGAAGTTCCCAAATAGCGTCGGTTGTTTACAACAACCGACGCCAAAACATATTTAGCGTCGGTTGTTTGCAACAACCGACGTCCAATTGGACGATATTTTCATGAAAATGTTTGGCGGGAACCACCTTCAGCGTCGGTTATACAAGGATAACCGATGCTGAAAGTGACATTTTCGGCGCAAATTTTCATCGCACATAGGCGTCAGTTTTCTAGGTATATAACCGACGCTGATAATGACACTATTTTTTTATCGAAAAATGGATTTCGCGGGCGACTTTACGCGTCGGTTTTTTATAAACAACTGACGCTTAATACAAAGCGGTACCCGTGTCTGGCTGGTCTTCGAATATAGACGTCGGTTTGCTTAAACAACCGACGCCTTATATGATAGGCGTCGGTTTTCCTTAATAACCGACGCCCAGAAAAGCGACACTGAATGCTATTTCTATAGTAGTGATGCGACCTCTGCGTATGCTAGTGGCTGGAGGAGGCTGCTCAAGCCTAGAATGACAGAGTCCCTACATTTATAAACCTGTGAATCTACCAGCACTACACAAATATACTTCCAACCACCCAAAGCTACCTTCTTTCTGACATCAAGTACTGCAACACGGCCAAGTAAAACCACCACCTACAACTTCTATGATCGCATACTCTAGTGACGACTAGCAACGGCACCCTTGACATCCTAGGGCCTCCAATACCTCTATTGTTCCTCCTTAATCTATCCTTCCCTTCTTCCTTCTCCTTCCTTTTTCTCTTGCGCCCACTAACCATAGAATAGAAGGAAGTTCTATTTAGAAACTATAGTGATGGGTGAGGGAACGACAATGACTAGGAACCTCAAAATGGCAAGGTTCCATCCCATACATGTCAGTCATCATTGTTGGGGACCCTTGTAGATGCTTGACTTCCTCTCTACATGGTGCCAATATTAAGGAGTTGAGTGAGAGCACCAAGGGAAACTACTGGCTGACGTTTCTATGATCATCAAAAGAGCCTCCTTTCTCCATGAATAGGACCACCATCATTGTTGAAACTTCATTCTCCAACATGTGCTCTTCTCCTACTCCCCTCTTGTGGCCTGAATAATTGAACCTTGACAATAGACACCACTTGAGCCTTCTCAGTGTTGCTACAACTCGCATCCCAGGAGATGACACCTAACACTAATATCCACAACATATATCCTTCCCCTCTCTTCTTGCAATTCTAATCAGGTATGCATCTACTTTTCTCTCCTTTACTCTTCTTTCTCCTTTTGTCTTCATTCTATTCATGCCAATTGACTACTAATTGCTCAAATATATTATGTGCATGCTTTCAAATTGATATGCAAATGAATGTTTTATTCAGTTCCATTTATACATGTAAATCGGTGTGGCATTAATAACTATGTATAGTTTCCTAGTCTCTTTTATTCATCAGTCAACACAAAAATACATTACTCCATTGATCCACTTCATGGTCATGGAGGCTTAACCCAAAACCATATATTATCATTTAATTCTTCTAGAACCAAGTTCATTATAAACTATTCATGCTTCATTATAAAAGTTAAAAAAATTGGTATTGCATATTTTGGACCTTCATTCTTAATTCTTTGTCACTAGTGTAATGACCTATTCTTCGCTACATCTTATACCTAAGTCATCTCATAATCTTACAACTCATTTAATGAAAGTGACATGTCTACTTATGTTGACTCTTTCCATCACGTATGCATGCCCCATAGGCCACAAATTTAACTTATATGTGGCCATTTAATTATATGTCTTTTACTAAAAAACTATGATCCCTAATATTATTGGTCTTTTTTGACACTTAGTTTAGATCTCATATAACATATTTGGCTATTTACATACAAAAGACCTTTGATCTTTTTTATACCTATTGGTCATATTCCCATCCCTTACCCTACATATTTATGTTGCTAATATTTAAGGTCATAAATCATCATTCAGAAATTGATACTTGGTTTATATCAACTTTGGACTATGGAGTCATAATGATTGACTAATCTATGCGTAATACCCTTTTAGGTTGAGAAATATTTATTGGGATATCAAAATCTAAAAATATGTTATATTCAGATAATCGTGTATGCACTAATCAATTGAAATGTTTGGGCTTTCACCTCCTTTTGATACCTTTTCTTTTGATCATTTAAAGGAGGCATAATTAGTTGATTTTTCTATTTGAAGTAATCATTTGAAATTACTCTTATATGTTTATTTCAATGTGAAAGTCAGTTTTTATATTGTTGAACTCTTGTTAATATTATTACTTAATTACAACTTGCAAAACTTTGTTATACAAGCAATAATGACACATGCCCAGTACAGTTCAACATATGAGGGGATATTAGGCCTTAGTTGCACATACCCCTTGGGCTTCGTCCCTAAATCGGGGATGTTTAGCCTTACTTGCACACGTTCCTTGAGCATAGTCTCTAAATCAGGGGTATTTGGTCATGGTTGCACGTACTCCTTTGGTATTAGTCCCTAAATAGGTATTTTTTGGTGGTGCAGCTACTAATGTCCATATTGTTAGATTTTACTAGTCTGGTTGTTCACATTTGTATTGATTGTTCTATATTTGTGCATTATTGCATTATTATTTATGGCAAGATAAATTGATTTATCACTTCATTATATCTTGAAATACCTCATAATCAACTTTTACTTAATGTCAGTTATACTTATTTTTGCATTTAGTATACTCTCAGTAAATTGCACCTTTTGTATCATGTTTCCTTCCTCAATTTTTCTCCATTCCTCCCAAACAATTTTTTTAGTATATACCCATATTTTCTGATGTCCCTTTATTTTCCTTTGTTTATATTGGGTATACTCTTATACCCAATTCATGTTTATTTCAAGGACTATATATATGCATATCGGACCAAAAGATAGAAAACACTGGACACTTTGGTTTGGGACTGTGGAGATAGTTAGTAATGTCCTCTATAAGTTTCCATTGAATGATTTAATTAGCTAATTTCTAATTTTAATGTATTTGATACATTATATATATGTATATGTTGCCATTTATTAGTTATGAATGTTGATGGTTTTCATGATACCTCTGATTATCCTTCTGCTGCATAACATTTTGTATCCTTAGGATGAAATAATTAATATGATTCAATTAATCGAATAAATAAATGAAAAACAATTAGTGGGACTCTAGTGCTTTATTGCATAAAAGTAAAGTCAGGGATCTCAGAAAACCCATTTTTATATGGGGAATATTTCATTATAAGTGAATATCCGTTGGCATCTCCTTGTTGGAAATTGAAAAGAAGAGCCTCAACTCGCTTGTAACCCACAAGTGTAGAGAGTCAATTGTAGTCGAGTATCAAACTCAAGGAGCTAGGTCAGTCAGGCACATAATCATTAAATTTCATTAATCTAGGTCAAATTACAAAATTTGAGTTCATTACAAATATTTAAAAGGAAAATAACAAATAAGATCTTGGGTTTAGTTCAAATCAGAAATTGGAGAATCCTAGATATGACATTTCACGTCCACACCATCACATCATGCATAATAATAAAATTAGAACATACAGTCAATTTTTCAATGAGATTGTCATCATCATGCACCTCCCAGTGGCATGAGATGGTTCTCTTCATAGCATAACACTCCCATGTTTATGTTGGATTCAAACACAATCTAAAACCCTCAACATACTCTACCCATTCCCATGGTCAAGAGCATATTTCCATGAATCCTACTCCCTACTTCCTCATATATTATCCCCAAAAGTACAAGAAAGCATAAAACATGTATAAAAGGTGGCCAACCAAACATACAAGTAAAAAATCATTGTAGGCATCCATGGAGAAGCAAATTCACTAACATAAGATATAAATTTTGAGTTCACATCTTTAATGGCATGGGAGCTACTCTCCCATACCCAAGTAAAGAGTTCTACTCGTACATAACGGAGATGCACAAAAACTTTGCAGAATTTTTAAAGTTTTGCATGGTTAAAGAAGAAAAAGCTAAAGGAACCAAAAGTGTAGCCAAGGGGAAGTAGAACTTGGGCCAGAGGATGAGATTCCACCATTGGATCTCCTCCAACTTGGACAATCCTCCCTCTCGAGAAGCTTGTGTGAGGAGAACAACTCTGTTGCACCTTTGGAGAAGAAATGAAGTAGAATGGAGGCTCTTTCCCAAGAAAACCTCTTCTTCCACTACAAAATAACGTTTTTGTGCTCTGGAACTTCTCTTGGATGAAAGGTGCTTGCAAATGGTAAGTCATAACCATCCAAAAGGTTGCATTTCTCTTTTAAAATGAGGGGTTGTTGTTGTTTATTTCTACAAAAATTAATAACGACATAGCGTGACTTTGTGGGGACACGCCATGTCTCTCCGTGTAACTTGTCGACTAGTTTCTGCTATGTGAGAAATATATGGCATGTTTTGTAAGAGGCACACCATGTAGATGTTGCTGGAGTTGATATGGGTAAAAGGTGCACATCGTGTTTGATTAAGTACACGCCCGTGTGCGTAGGCATCAAGTCAAAGTATGCCTCTAGATCGTAAGGACACACTGTGTCTCAAACAAGGACATGACATGTCATCTACTCTGCACTTTTGGTATTGAGGTTTCTAGAATCTTACATGCCCATGTACTGAATAACACATGGCATGTTCGTTGTTGAGTGAGACTTTTTGGGAATTACACATTGTGCCTTAAATAAGGCACGCTGTGTTCAATGTTGTTTATGTAAGAATGAACTTTGAGTCAGCTGCAAATCAAGGGGATGTCCCATTTTGGTTAGATTTTAGTTAGGCTATCTCCTATTTGGCATTTTGAATATGTGTTTGTAATCAACATCATAAAACAAGTAAAATACCTTAAAGATGACAAGTTAAGTATGATTAGAGGCTAAATGGAAGGCAAAATGAACTAAATTTGTGTGTGGATGGATGCAAAAAGTAGATATGAAATGTGCACATAAAATCCCCCTAAGCTTGAACTAATTCTTGTCCTCAGGCAAAAAGAGCATAGAACACAAATGAAGGAAATGTAAAGCTCATCTACTAGATCAAATCAAATGGAAGGTATAAATGGGATCAAGCCAACCATAATTATCAGATTTGTACTCATAGCCTTGGTTTTAGCTTAAACATTCAAGAAAGAAAATTAAGTTCAATAAATATGGTAATGTATTAAACAAACCAGTCAACTTGGAAGCACTAGAAGGAACTTGGATGACTAAGCCAAACTATCAGTGAATATGCAATAAAACTTTCAGCTATTACTGGTGCAAATGATGGAATCTTAGTTAATGTTAACAAACTTCAGCTCTCTCTTCTTGGTTTCCCAAAAAAATGTTATATAGGATTGGTGATTCTGACACACGGTTGCTAGTATAGACTTATGCACACAAGGAGCACTAGTTGGGGAATTTTACCCTCTTTTAGGACATATCACCTAACCGTTGTGTCCAGATTGGACTTACACTAGGTTAGTATGACATGTGGGTTGTTTTAGCAGTCTTTTATGGGGTGATTAAAGTGAATTAAACAAAAATGTGAGTTGAATTGGTGGATGGATTCACTTATTTTTATCAGAATATAAGAGTGTTAATCGAATTGTAACATCACCCAGATTCCATTCATTTGTTTTGAAAAATTTTCACTAAAAGGGGTGACTGTAAAATCACTAAGAGTTTGGAATGATTATCTTGTTTAAAATAGTGTTGCAATGTAGGGATATTCATAAAATTTGATACCAATTACATATATTAGGCAATCCAGGATGAAAAGATGAAATTCTAGGCTACAAATATAAATTTGACATTGTAAACTTGTGTTGGTGACCATAAAGTTTTCATTTTATTCATGCATGCTCTTACAATTTCTTCAATTGAAAATTCTAATGAGGGAGGACAAGATAGTTCAAACTTGTGAAGCAAGCCACATTACATAAAATAAGCGTCCCATCATACTGAACTTTCCAAGAGAAAAACAAAAATTGGACAGGGAAACAAAAACTAGAGACGAGAACTAAAGAACTACAAAGTGAAAATAAAAAAATAACTAAACAACTACATTACCGTCTGGCTGCACGCCCCACCCTTAGCATGAAATTTGCAGTGTCCTCACTGCATTCATCAAACTCAAAGAAGATACAATTGGGTACCTATAATGGATGGCATCAGTACGAGGGGCCAGCTCCCCCGTGAGCATCAGGGAAAAACTGGTTGACAAGATTATCATCATCTAGAATGTCGATCGGCATAGGTTGTGGAGCAGGTGTGGGATATAAAGGGGGTGGTGTAGGTTGGTGTGGCTGAGGCATTGGATAGTGGGCTTGAGATATGTGTCACATATCCATGCGTTGGACCATGTCATGCATCACATAATATTGTTGTCCAGTTAGATCAAGGCAGTTGTCCAGATGGTCAAACCGCTATTAAACATAGTTGCAAAGATTCCTAGCATTAGGCATCACCCAAGTGTACTTAGTATGAGTGCTAGTGGAGGGTGGTGGCACTGTGCGTAGCTAAGTGGCTAGAGTAGCTTGATCATCGGGTGAAGCAGCTTCATCATCTTAGCCACTAAGATCAAACTTCCAATTGTCCTTGTTGGTCAAAGTAATGTTCTCCCAATAAGGAAGCTCTATGTACCGATCATTGTCAAAATATTGTCTGAACTTGGCGCAATTATTGGGGACCCTACAGATCAGCCCTACAGAGATCATGCATTGAATGTCCACAAGGTTCCTGCCTTTTGTGGCTTCTAGGCCCGTTAGGCCCACTTCAAGCTTGGGGTCTAGGAGGGTAATTAATCCTCCACACATTATGTCCCCAGATTCTTTCTTCTTAATTTGCTTGGTGTCCAAGAACCGGGTGAGGATGAAGTAACCTGCATTGATTTGGAACTCATAGACCATACCCCATAAGAAGAATCAATTTTCTCTCCCACATACGCCTTGTGTTTCTTTCATGGAGAAGACGCATGTGATGAGCAGGCGATGGAGGTAAAGCAAAATGGGGTTGTGGATGGTAGAAGCTCTGGCCTTAGCGACATTTTGTCGCTCTTCATCTATGAGTTCATTCCAGAAAACATCACTTTCAAAGGTGGGAGGGTAGTTAGAGAACCCCTGTATTTGCACTCTAAAAGTTCAAAGAAATCTTGGAAGGTGATTTTGTAACCCCGACCCAGCAAATTGAGATTGATGAAGGCATTGGGCTCATGCATGTGCTTCAAGTCCTCCACGACCTTAAGAGTAGTAAGGAATTCATAGACAAGGTGAGGGTAAGTTTTCATTATCGAAAAGTAGATGAACTTGAGGCCAATGTCTTTCAGGTTGTCCTTGATCTCATTCTTGAACCCCAGTCTTTAATAGTATCTTTATAGGAAAAATAGGTAGGGAGGACCCTACGCAAGATAAGAAATTTATAGGTGGGGTCTTCTTCTGTCATCACCCTAAAATGGGTTGAGGAGACATAGTTGGGGGCGGAGGAAGATCTCATGTTGCGCTTGCGGGTGGATGTTTGCTTCAAAGGCACCATTATTGTAGAAGATGTTGGTGAAACGGGCTTGAACATGGTGTGTCTGAAGGAGGACATGACTTGTTTCTGGACAAAATGACTTGCAAACAAAGGGTAGTATATGATGTGTGCTTGCAAGAACACAGTGTGCACCTATATCATTTTTGGTGGCCAAAGGTTAAAGATGATGGCATTTTCACATGGTGGCGCTTGGTTGCTTCCGGCATAACTTTGGAAGTAGGTGGAGAAGAAGAAGGGGACAATGACGACAAAGGCATTGCTCGTGATCCTTGCTTGCTAGGATGGAGTTCTTGCACCTTCTTAGAGGCATGTGAAAATGAAGGGTTCTTACGGTAGTAATGGTGGTTCCTTCTTAGCGACACCTTATTGGCGGCACCTTCTTGGCAGTGCTGCCTTACACAGAGGCAACATGGAATGGAGGAGAAAAGGAGGCATTGTGGGGCTCACTTTTGGAGTCTTGACGGAGCGACTGTGGTGGATGCTTGCTTCAGGACCTCGATTTAGGAGCTCAATAGTGGCGAAGCTTGATCTAGAGGTGGTGGAGGCGCACACTGTTACTAGATCACACATGGTTGATACATACGGCTGACTGAGAGTGAGGGTGAGAGTCACAACTAGGAATTAGATTTAAAAATCCCTTTTCTCATCATGGGATGTGGCATGTCTTTTTAAGGACACGGCCTATTCTATCAAAGAGGTTGCCTGCTTGTGTTTTAACAAGTTTTTATTGTAAGCCACACGGTGTGTAAAAATTAAAATACATCATGTGAGATTCTAGAAAATAAGGTTGAATTCTCCCTCACTGCTAATGACATACCGTATACAAATAAAGACACAACATGTTATTTTATAGAAATATAGTTTCATTTGAATGAACAAAAGACACGTCGTGTGATTTTCCAGATATATATATTTACAGTCTTCAACCTAATATCTACACGTTGTGTGAAAATAAAGACACGTCGTGTGATATTCCAGTTGGAATCTGCACAATCTTTAACTGATATCTACATGTCGTGTCAAATAAGGACATGTCATTTGTTTTTCCAATAAAACTTAAAGCTTTGGAGAGATCGATAAGACAAGCTGTGTTTGATGAAAAACATGTCATTCTTCATTCCAATGGGCATTGTCTATGATCTTACGCAATGTGTGGAAGTAAAGACACGTCGTGTATCTTTTAGAATCTGAATAATCAGCCCTTTTATGGTTGACGGCATGATGTGTAACAATTAAGACACATTGTGTCTTTCTGGATTTCTATAGAAATTTGTCTTCTTGATTTGTACCTATAGAGATGGTGACACGCATCTATGAGGGTCTACATTATCACATTCATCCATGACAAGTTTATTTGGGGAATTGAAAAATGTTCTTGACTAATACTAATAAATAAAATATATCCTAATGTGGGGTCAACTCCCACAAGTTCCTCCGTTTAAAGTCTGGAGTAAGACTCTTCAACTAGTTGATGAACCATCTTGGAGGTAAGAGGCTCCCTTGTCAATCTCCCCTCCTACGGTGTACACCTTGCACCTTTGTACATTAACCTTGAATATTGATTGCTTCCCTTGCAGCTCCATTGTCCCCTATGAAAAAACTTTCAAGATTAAGAATGGCCCAGACCACTTAGATCGCAATTTTCCTAGAAAGAACTTGAGTTTGGAGTTGAACAATAGAACTTGGTCTCCTTCTTTGAAATCTTAGACCTTAATTCTTTTGTCATGCCATTTCTTCATCTTTTTTTATTGATCTTGGCACTCTCATATGTGTCCATTTGAGTTATTTGAGCTCTTGGAGTTGCAGCAATCTTTTCTCTCTTGCTTTCTTTAGGTCATAGTAAAGGAATTTGAGCAACCACAATGCTTTGTACTCCAATTCTACGGGTAAGTGACATGATTTTTTGTAGACAAGCTTGAAAGGAGTTGTCCCAATTGGAGTTTTAAAAGTTGTCATGTATGCCCATAGTGCATTCTCTAGCTTCAGTTCCCAATCTCTCCTTGAGCTGGAGATAGACATTTCTAGGATAGCTTTTAGTTGTGTATTTGAGATCTGCACCTGGCCTGATGTTTGAGGATGGTAAGGTGTGGACACCTTATGCTTCACTCCATATTTGACAATGATCTTGTTATAGTTTCTTTCATTGAAATGGCTGCCACTGTCGGATATTATTGCTCTTGGAACTCCAAACTTGGGAAAAATAATCTTCTAGAATAGTTTTATCATTGACTTTGCATCTAGTGCTTGAGTGGGGATTTCCTCCACCCATTTTGATACATAAGTGCAAGATACTAGGATGAACTTGTAGTTACATGAGAATGGAAAAGGGCCCATATAATCTTTGCCCCACATGTCGAAGACTTCTATTTCCAAGATGGAGTTCAATGGAATTTCATCCCTCTTTTGAGATTCCCCAATTCATTGACAATTGTCTCAAGCCTTGACAAATGCATGCACATCACGAAGTAGACTTGGCGAATAGAAACCTGATTGAAGAATCTTGGTTGCAATCTTGTCCTCTCCAAAATGTTCTTCTTTGAGAGAGGAATGACAATCTAAAATCACACTAGCAATCTCTTCATTGGGAATGCATCTCCTGATAAGTCCATCTGCGCATTTCTTAAACAATAGAGGATCATCCTAATAATAGAATTTGACATCATGAAGGAACTTCTTCTTTTGCTGGTATGTGAAATCAGGTGGAAGACATATGGTGGCAAGATAATTTGCAAAATCAGTGATCCATGGCATAGAAATAGAATTTACCACATAGAGCTTCTCAATAGGTAATTTGCCATCAATTGGAACTTTGTCATCAACACTAGTAGAAAGACGTGAGAGCTGGTTGGCTACATTGTTCATGGTCCCTTTCTTATCCTTGATTTCCTAGTTAAGATCTTGTAACATCAATATCCAACAGATGATGTGAGTTTTGGCGTCTTTCTTGCTCATAAGGTACCTTATCGGAGCATGATCTATATATACTCTGACCTTGGAACCTTCTAGATATTGTTTGAATTTATCAAAGGCATACACTATGGCAAGCATCTCCTTCTCAGTAGTAGCATAGTTGATTTGTGCATCATCAAGGGTCTTACTTGAATAGTGTGTGGCATGGATTTTGTTGTCTTTTCTTTGTCCCAAGACTGCTCCTATAACGTAGTCGCTCACATCGCACATGACTTCAAAAAGAGCACTCCAATATGGTGGTTGGATGATGGGAGATGAAACTAGGATGTCTTTCAAATTTCAAAATGTAATTTGGCAATCTTCATCGAACACAAAGTCAACATATTTTGCTAGCAAGGAGCATAAAGGCTTTGCAATCTTTGAGTGGTCCTTTATAAATCTTTTGTAGAAACCCACATGGCCCAAAAAGCTACACATTGCTTTCACGTTAGTTGGAGTTGACATCTTTTCAATAGCTTCCACTTTAGCTTTATCCACATCAATTCCACTGCTTGAAATAACATGGCCTAGAACAACCCCTGTCTGCACCATAAAATGGCACTTTTTCCAATTAAGCATGAGGTTGACTTGCTGGCATCTCTGTAAAACTTTAGTTAGATTCAAAAAACAAACATCAAAGGAATTTTCATACACACTAAAGCCATCCATGAATATTTAAATTATATTTTCAATGTAATAAGAAAAAATAGCCATCATACACCTTTGAAACGTAGCGGGGAAATTACAAATCTGAAACGACATCTGCCTATAAACATAAGTTCCATAGGTGCATGTGAAAGAGGTCTTTTCCTGATCGGGTGGGTAGATGGGAATTTGAAAGAACCCACTATATCTGTCAAGATAGCAAAAGTAGGAGTGAAGAGCAAGCCTTTCTAGCATCAAGTCAATTAAAGGTATAGGGAAATGATAATTTATGGTGGCTTTATCTAATTTTTTGTAATCAAAGCACATTCTCCACCTAGTGACGATTCTTGTTTGTATTAATTCATCATTGTCCCCTTTAATTATAGTTGTTCCTCCTTTCTTGGGCACAACATGTATAGGACTCACCCAGGGACTATCACTTATCAAAAGAATGCTAACATCTTTAAGTTTGAATGTTTCCTTTTTTACAACATCCATCATATTTTGGTCAGTGTCCTTAGGGGGTCTATCCATGGCTTGGCATTTTTTCCAAAGCTATTATATACATACAGATAGATGGGTTAATTGCTTTGAGATCATCAATGGAGTAACCTATCACATCTTAATAGATTCTAAGTTCATTTAAGAGTTTTTTCTTACTGATCATTATTCAATTCAACATTTATAATAACTGGAAAGGTGGAGTTCGGGCCTAAGAAAGCATACCTTAACCCTGGTGGGAGGGGTTTTAATTCTACATGTTTGTTTGGATCTGTTGCATTGCTTTCCTCACTCTTATGGAAATCCTTATCACTTGGTGGGGTCTTCAAGGTTTTAGGAATTTCTTCATTGGAAATGACATTTGCATCTTCTTCTTCATGATCATCAAGAGAAATCAATAGAATTCTTATTTTCCTCAAGCAGTGCATCAATTGTATCAATAAGACAATGGTACTCCTTGGAGTGGGGTGCCATCATGGCATCATAAATAGAGAATATAAGTTCTTCATCTCCAAATCTAACAGTGAGTTTTCCTTCTCTAACATCAACTAAGCAACCTGTAGTACCTAGGAAAGGTCTTCGAAATAGGACTGGATTGGTTCGGTCCTCATGCATGTCTAAGACTATAATGTCACATGGAATGAAGAACTTCCCTATATGTATGGGTACGTCTTAAATAACTCCTATTGTATGGTTGATCGAGAGATCCACTAGCTAGATTGTCATTGAGGTCGACTTCAAAACTCCCAAGTCTGGCTTTTCTTACAAAGAGACAGGGATCAAGCTAATGCTAGAACCAAGATTAACATGGCCTTTATCAAAAGTAGGTTCTCCTATCTTTCAAGGGAGAGTAAAGGCATCTTGGTCATCTAGCTTTATAGGCATACAATTCTGGATGATGGAGCTTAGCCTTTCAGACAACATGAGAGTCTCGACTTGACCAGATTTTCTTTTCTTTGTTAGGATGTCCTTGCTTGAACTTGGCATAGGAGGGCATTTCATCTTTGAATTAAACTAGAGGAAGATTCACATGCAACTTGTTCAGAATGTCCATGAACTTATTGAATTTCACATCATCTTTTGTGTTAGCAAACCTGTGAGGGAAAGGGGCATTGGGCTTGCTAAAAGAATCAGCTTGGTGCAGATTTCCAGTAGATTGCTTCCTTTGATTTTCAACAGTCTCTTCAATATTAGTGTCAACAACCACTTCATATTTCCTCATGGAAGGTGGTGTAGACCCTCCTATGACTTCTTCACTCCTCAAAGTTACATATTTACATGTCTCCTTGGAATTCATAATCGATTGACTGGGCAAAGAACCTGAAGATGTTCCTTGGTTGGCTAAAGCTTGTTGAGCTATCTGGTTCTCTAACATTTTGGTGTGGGTAACAATCCCATCAACTTTTGAAGACCATTATGGGATAGCATCCTTCAAAAGCTTGCCATGTGCCCAGAACACATCATTCTACTGGATTTGTGTGGTAACAAAAGTCTCAAGGAGGCTTTCCAGGCTGTATTTTTGTGGTGTTAGAGTCACTTGTTGAAATTGATTGAAGTTCATGTTGTTGTTGTTGTTGTTATTGTAACCCAGTGGATGTTGACAGTTGGCATTCATTAGTTGACATTATTTTATAGGTTGATGACCTTAAGCTTGACCTTGCTTTTGGTTATGTGAATTGTTGTTCCTGTAAAAAAAGTTTGGATGGTCTCTCCATCCTGGGTTATAGGTATCATTAAAAGGATTGTAGGCTTGTCCATTATTAAAATTTCCTACAACATTGACTTGTTTTGGTGATTCAGTAACATTCAGTGGTGGTGTAAAAAAAGAAGCAGAGTTGTGGCCAGACATTCCACATGCTTCACATACTTGCTCGACTACTTGAATTGAGTGAGTAATCAACTTTTCAAATTTTTGAGTCAAGGCATCAAGTGTGGCTACAATAAGGTCCATGGTGTCCACAGTGTGTTTGCCACTGGACTTCTCACTTGAGATGGAGGAATGGAATGGCTGACTGGTCCATTCAGAACTCCACTTGTTGTGGTTGAGTGCCATACCTTCAATAATGGCATAAGCTTCACTATATGACTTATTCATCAAGGCTCCATTTGCAGCGGCATGAATGGACATATGGGTGTTGTAGAATAACCTATTGTAGAAGGTTTACAGTAGCAACTAGTTGGTCACATCATGGTGAGGACATAGGTGTTGCAGATCCTTAAATCTTTCCCATGTTTCGTAAAGAATCTCTCCTTTTTTCTTGAAGTTTGTGATTTGGTTCATGAGTTGGTCCATCTTGCTAAGAGGAAAATACTTAGTTTGGAAAGCTTTGAACAATTCATCCCAGCTCTTAATGGAACATTTAGGCAATGAAGAGAGACACACCTTGGCTCAGTCCCAGAGAGTGAATGGAAACATGAGTATGCGTACTGCTTCAGATGGAACATCGTTGATCTTAAAGGTGTTCATATACTGTAGAAACTCTGCTATTTGAAGATTTGAATCTCCATAGTTCCCCTTAAGTGATTATGTTGGATCATCTGCATGATTGTAGGGTTGATGGAGAAGTTGTTGGCCCCTATTGCAGGATGATCTATGACCCCACAAACATTTATGGCAGTTGGGATAGCGAAATCTTTGAGTGGACGATTATCCTCCATCTCCGATGCTTAAAGGGGATCGGGTGAAGGTAGTGGTGAAGGTGAAGATTACATTTGGAAGGGCATGATTCCTCCAAACTTGAAGAGTTTTCACTCCTTCTTGCTCTCCTGTGACTACTAAAGGTCTTCTCTACTTTTGGGTCTTGAAAGATAGATGTGTATAAACCCCTGTTAGAATGACACATGCAACCTGAAAAGCAAAAATTGAGTTATAATCACAAAAGCTAAGAGGTACCACGATATGAAATATGAAAATGATGACTTAGTCTCAATTACTAGTTAACACTTCTACTCTAAACAATATTGTTGTAGCTCCACAACAATGGCACCAAAAACTTTTATGAGTTTTAAAAGAAGATTCACAACTCACTTGTCACCCACAAGTGTATGGGGTCAATTGTAGATGAGTATTGAAGTCAGGGAGCTAGGTCAGTCTGGTGTAAAATCATTAACTTTCATTAATTTAGGTTGAATTGCAAAAGTTGACTTGATTACAAATAGCTAAAAGGAAAGTAACAAATAAGAGTTTGGGTTTAGTTCAAATCAGAAATTGGAGAATCCTATATATGGGATTTCACTACCACACCATCACATCATGCATAACTACGTAATTAAAATTTGCAGTCAATTTTGCAAGGAGATTGTCATCATCATGCACCTCCTGGTGGCATGAGATGGTTCTCTTCATAGCATAAAACTCCCATGTTTAAGCCAGATTCAAACAAAATCTAAAACCCTCAACATACTCTAGCCATTCCCATGGTCAAGAGCATATTTCCATGAATCCTACTCCCTACTTCATCATATATTCTCTTGAATAGTACAAGAAAGCATAAAACATGTATAAAAGGTAGCCAGACAAACATTTAAGCAACAAATCACTGTAGGAATCCATGGAGAAAAAAATTAACTAATATAAGATATAAATTTTGAGTTCACATGAGTAATGGCATGGGAGATACTCTCCCATACCCGAGAAAAGAGTTATACTCGTCCATAATAGAGATGCACAAGCACATTGAAGAATTTTTAGAGTTTTGCATGGTTAAGATAAAAAAAAACTAAAGGAACCAAAAGTGTAGCCAAGGAGAAGTAGAACTCTAGCTAGAGGATGAGATTCCACCCCTGGAACAACTCCAACTCAGACATCCTGAGAAGCTTGCGTGAGGAGAACAATTCTACTACACCTTTGGAGAAGAAATAAAGTAGAATGGAGGCTCTTTCCCAAGAAAACCTCTTCTTCTACTCCAAAATTGCCTTCCTCTTCTCTAGAACTTCTCTTGGATGAACAGTTTTTGCAATTGACAAGTCATAACCACCAGCAGGTTACATTGATCTTTTAACACAAGGGGTGATAGCTATTTATTTCTACAGAAACTAATAATGACATGGTGTGTCTTTCTGGGGACACACATTGTGTCTCTTCGTGTAACTTGTCGACGAACTATTATTGTATGAGAAATACACATTGTGTTCTATTAGAGACACGTCATGTAGTTGTCGCTGGAGTCGATCTGGGCATAAGGCACATGGCGTGTTCGATTAAGTACACACTTGTATGCATTGGCAGCAAGTCAAAGTAGGCCTTTGGGTCATAAGGACATGTCGTGTCTCAAACAAGGACACAATGTTTCGTCTTCTCTACACTTCTAGCATTGAGGCTACTAAAATCTTACACACCCATGTGCTGAATAACACATGACATGTTCATCATTGAGCGAGACTTTCTAGGGAATTACACGTTGTGTCTTAAATAAGACATGTTGTGTTCAATGATGTTTCTTCAAGAATGAACTTTGAGTCAGCTACTAATCCAGGGGAGGTCCCATTGAGGTTAGATTTTAGATGGGCTATCTTTTATTTAGCATTTTGAATGTTTTTATGCAATCAACATCATGTAATAAGTAAAATAGCTATAAGATGGTCTGTTAAGTATGATTCGAGGATAAATGGAAGACAAAATAAAATGAATTTGTGTGCAGATGTGTGCAAAGAGTAGATATGACATGTGCACATCACTCCTCCAACTTGTCATAATAAAACTAGATTCTACTAACCATAGACATGTCTTAAGTTTATTTGGTGCTTTCATTTTGTAGATCATTTCATGTTGTGCTGCCCAAGGCACATATCTACTTTCAAACTATTTTTTATATGGGAAAGAGCTCACTTTATTTTACTATCAAAAAGGAATTTGCAACTCAATGTTAGAAAAAGGTTGTTAAGTAGTGTAAAAACAAAAAACGTATTATCTATACATGTTTTCACTCAACAAGAAAAAAAAGCAACATCAAGATACTATGAGCCACAAGATCATTTGTCAGACAACTCAGCAACAATCTTCTTAGTCTTCTCCCAGAGAACCTTCACTGAAGAGCCATGATCTTCACGAACCTATAGATTCCTCTCTCTCCACAAGTAATACATAATAGCACGAACACAAAGATTAGAGAACTAATCAACAGTCTAAAACAAGTCCACATAGAAATATGAAACCATAATGCCAAAGAAAGCAGTATCTAAACTCCAGATCTCTGAGAAATCTGCACATGTAAACATGAAATATGTGACATATTCAAAATCATCCATGCATAGGAAAAATATAGAAGTAGACAAAACATCCTCTTGGCATAATATATAGTAGGTTACTTGTCGTGACCCACTTTCCATGAATGGATTTGAAATCTACTTAAACATCTATACTTCCAAACCCATCCAAAAACAAAGACTCGGGCAATTTATCTCTTAGAATATTCTAGAAATATTTGAATAAGAATTCATCCTTTCCTAAATAGACGACTTTATCCACCTCCTGAATGAGGAGGTTCAGACACAATCAAAATAGAAAAAGTAGCAAGCCTTCTACTATTAGGAATAGACCATCTGCTACCTTTAATAATTTTTCAGAATTTGTCCTCCATTGAGAAACCAAGATTTAGAAGAATGTTTCAACCCAATACATTCATTTGGAAACAGTATTAGTTAACCAAGGGTCTGCCCAAATATTAATGGACTGACCATTTCCAACTTTGAAGTTGATGAGGGGAAATCGCAAATTTCTACAGTATATTTGCTAATTGAAAAGCCAGGATTGGTTCTGTTTTGCATTAACTTACCACAGAGAAGCATGTTTCAAATACTTCTCATGGATCAATCTTACCTAAAGGTAATCCCTTTTACACACAATCTTCTATAGAGTGCGAACAACATAATTTTTGACAACATCTCTTATAGCCTTAATGCCAAGCCACTTTCATTCTTGGGTTTAGTCACTTTAATCCATTTGACTAAGTGGATATTCTTTTTGCCCTCATATCAGCCCCAAAGAAAATCCTACAAAGTTGTCCAATCTTGCCAATCACAGTGAGAGGATGTAGAAATGTAGAAGACTAATAGAAATGCATAGTTGAGATGGTAGATTGGATAAGATCAAGTCGACCAGAAAAAGAAATGGTGGTTGACTTCCAACCATCAAGTCTCAATTTAATTTTGTCAATTAAGGGGGAATCAAAATCTTTCTTCAACCACCCAATAAGCAGTGAAATCCCTAAGTACCTCTGTGTTTATTTCCCTTCCTAAATACTCATTATGTTGGAGATCAAACTCTTATTAGCATCACAACTAAAGAAGACTGAGCTCTTTGATGTATTAACAAACAGACCAATCAACTTGCGAAGAATCCCAAGAGTCTGAACTACATTATGAGCATTATTCTTAGAGGCATAAATGAAGATCATAAGATCATCAACAAATACCAAGTGAGAAACTGCAAATGAAGAGGAAACACTAATAGGAACAATATTAACATCTTCAACACTCTTGTTCATGAGAAAAGTAAAGCATTGCATAACCAAAACAAACAAGTAGGGTGCAAGAGGATCCTCGTTCCTGACTCCACTACTAGGAGTAAAATAACGACGTGGCTCACCATTGAAAAGAACATGTTATGATGTGGTATTAAAGATTTTCTTCAAGCAAACAAGCCAACAAGACAAAAACTTCATTTTCTTCACAATAATGAACAAAGCCTCCCAATTGACAGAATCATACGCCTTTATTAAATTAACTTTTATACACATATAAGGTAAGCCACATTTTTTGTTGAAGCATGAATAATTTCATTAGAAAGGATAATGACATCCTTGATACTATGACCTTTTATAAAAGCACATTTATTGGGGCTGATTAGAGAATGCAAAATAAATTGAAGTTTGTTAACACGGATTTTTGAAATGACCTTATAGATAAGGTTACAAAGAACAATGGGCCTCTGGTTCTTTGAGAGACTAGTATCATTACCCTTGGGAATAAGAGAAATGAAGGTCTTGTTTGCGTCTTTAAGAAATAGATCATACTTAAAAAGAGATAAGACAACATTTGTAATATTGCCTTTGACATTACTCCAACAATCTTTGTAGAAGTTTCCATTAAAATCATCGAGACCAAGGTACTTATGTACAACAAGACTGACAAAGATATCCTCAACTTCCTTTGCAGATACTTTTTTATCAAGATGCACTGAACATCATCAAGATGAAAAAACTGAATACCATCAAGAAGATCAGCCAAGATAGAGATATTGTAATGAAATAGATTGTAATAATACTCATTGATTGATGCCTTAATAGTATCAATATGGTGCAGAGAGAGACATTGATGACTAAACTAGCAATATGATATGTTTGTCTCCTAGTTTTAAGAGAATAATAAAAGAATTTCGAATTAGAATCTCTCTCTTTCAACAAGTTGATTCTAGACTTCTGTCTAAGTAAAGTTGATGTGTGTTTACTACACGTGTTAAACGCAAGTGCATATATCAAAGTAATATAAGCCTAAATAGGTTTGAATAACAAACATGGGGAAACATGACTCTAAAGAGTACTACAAACTATGACTCAATCAGATTGACCAAATGAAAAAGTGATTGATTGATTAATTGACTAATTACAAGAATTAAAACTAAGTTACTGAGGTTGTGATCACAAGTGGAATGGGTTCCCTAAGAATATAGTTTCACCATGGTTTATACCACATTAATGTTATTTAAAAATATTTAGTTCTCCTAACTCTAGATAAAGGGACTTGTAGCAAGAACTACCCACTCTCACAACGTAATTCACTACCTAATCTAATGAAAATCCCAGTCTTATAGAAATTTAATTATTAGTTACAAGCTTTAACAATGCCTCTAGGATCTATCCTTCATAGGTGTAAGCCTTCTCTTGGAGAATGGTCAAGGCCATGTTAATCTACGGCCTTTCCAACCCTTAATCCCTCTTTCGAAGAAATCAACAGTCTAAAAAATCAACTACAGTGATCTGCCATAGATAATTCATGAAGATTGTAGAGTTATGTCCAGAAATTAGGGAAACATAAATATTAACTCATAATTGTCAATTATAGTACATAACCATGCTACTCCTGGATCCTAAGGAATTAGGGCATTAGCCCATCATGATTTTAGTTTCCATACACATTGATGGGGAAGGGATAGATGGGAAAAAATCAAAGAATAAATGAAAACCCGTTGAAAAAACGATCCAGTTAACTCCAATTGGACGAAAGTGATGATTCATTGTCTTTTGGTTGCAAATTTATCCACCAAAACTGCTCCAATTATCCAGAATGTATCTTTATCCTCTCCTATGTCTTCTCACAACTCTCCTTTATCCTACAACAAACTCTCACGTCTTTCCTAGGTATGGCCAAAATCTTATGTAGTCATAAAATTGACTTAGGGCATCATAAAGTCGTGGTCATAGGATTAATTGCCATCTTTAATCTTGTCTAATCAAGACAAGTCGGCACCACCAACATGACGATGGTGGCATTGAGTCCTTTTATGGATTGTGGCTCCTTGTGAAGTGTTAGCACCACTGACTAAAGCATCGATAGCACTGAGTTTCTCTCTGACATCTCTTGGTGATTTTCTAGGTGCAAGTCGGTACAACCGAATGGATGTCAGTGGAACTAAATGAATTCAAATGAGTTATCAGCAATCACATTGGTAGCATTGATTCTTTCTATCGATACCACCGAGTTTTGTTCATTCCTCCCTATTCTTCTCTTCAATTGTTAGTACCACTGACAATGTTGTCAGTAGCATCGAGATGATCCAGGATTTGTCAACTTTACCTAAAACTTAAAAAAGAAAAAATTGAGACACATAATTAATGATAAATAAATATGAAATGATAAAAATAATAAATATTTGATGCAAATGTATTTCACATTCTAATAATGATAAACCATGCACAAATAACATCATAATGAGGAAATGTGCATGAAATACATAATAAAATAGCTAGTGAAAAGTGACTAATATTTAGTGCATCAAAATACCCTAAATTTAAATGTTGCTCGTACTCGAGCAACACTACCCTTCCATCTTTTTGAGATAAGTCAACAAAAGGACAACTAATATGAACTTCATTTCACAATTTCAACCACCTGGAGGTTCCAAACTAGCCCTTATTGACCACTAAACAATAAACATAGTGACCAAAAATATTCATTAAAAATGTCCACCCTCAGATCAGTGAAACACTATCAATGGAGTAGTTAATATCATGGTCATTAGTCATTCACTTGGTGCATCATGTGATTCACTATTTACATTGCTCTTTTCATAACAAAACTAATTGGAATTAGTTCTCCTTATAAAAGCAAATTTGAGATCAATCATATCTGGCCTACCAATAACAACAATGGGTTGAATGAAGTAGGTGACTTACAAAGAATCACAACTAAATTTCAAATGATTTATGTAGAAATAAACATGATGAATCTAAAAAAATATGAAGGAGGTTAAGAAAATGCATGAATCCTAATGCATATTGTTATGGGTGGAATGATGCCTGCATTGAAAGTTTCATCAGAATGATGAGAGTGGAACGAAAGAATACATCATGTAGTTATTTTCATCTCTTCTTGATAAAAGATTCTGAACTGAGCTCAGTGTATCCTTTCCGATCTCTTTCTTTCCTAAAAAAAATCTTCTTTTTTTACATGGGCACAATGTTTTAGAATGATCGATGAGTATACTCAGGTTTCACTCTATCAAATCAAATTTTCTTTTTTTTTCTTTTTTTCATTTTTAGGGGTATGGATGTGTATCCCTACATTTTACTTTAAGAAGAAACAACATGAGTATATGATGAAAGAATGAATGATGCAAAAGATATGCAATCTACCTGGATTTTTTATGCAACTAATTGATATGTAAATAAGATTTATATTTTTTTTATCATTTTTTAAATTATGCAATAAATAACACAATAGAACGACTACTTATCAAGTCACCTATTATGCTATGCAATGCAATCAAAAAGAAACAATTTGGTTTACTTGATCATCTTAAGGTTCTAGATAAAATATATGAGAAGTGGATGGAATCACAAGATTAAGAGGCAATGCCTTTTTTAAAATATGATATGTCCCTCTAATATCAACCTATGTATAAGGTAACCTTAGGATTTCTTTCTAAAAATTCCATTTATGGTCTCATTGTTTAGTTGGATAGTTCAGACTCAAACCCCATCGTAATCCACAAGTCATGGATAATTAAGACTTACAATCATATCAAATGTCCTTATGCTAAATAACCCATACACTTCCTCTAAGTGATGCTACCTTTAGAAATTATAACTAATCTCTCAAAGATATGACAATTTTCAATAATTGTTTTTCCAATTTTTCAGGCTTCATTGCAAAAATGGAGAAGAACATACTCTATGATGAAGGCATAAATCATGAATGTGAATAATTGTATTCGTTGTTATTGTGATACATACACCCCTATCCAATATATATAGGAGAGGAGGCTATTACATGGAAGTATACAAAAGCCACTAACCCTAATGGGCCACGGGAAACAGGCCCTTGTAGACAACAGACTAATTAACCTATTAACAAAATAGGCTAATATTCTAAAACTCCCCTTTGAGTTGGAGCATGGGTGAATGCATGTCCAAGCTTGGAGTTATGTGACTCGATTGAAATGATAATAGATAAATGATAAATGAAAGATAGACTTGTCACTCCCCATAAAAAAATTGTTACTCCCCCTTTAACAAGACTTCCTTCCTAAAAAGATATGATGAATCCTATTTGTGATGTGATCTATAGGTTGGAGAATCTTGAGCTTTGAAGAAGTTGTTTCTCTTGAAGTGTATCTGGAATGAAGAACATTTGAAGAAGACAATCATAAATACCATGACTACACTACACCATCTTCACTGAAGAGGAATGTATGAGTGAAATAAGCACACATCTAACACTTCCAATATACATAATGCAACATGAATGCAGAGGAACAATGTTGATGTAGCAGTAGAAGTGTCTTTAAATTGTGTGAGAAGTGTAGCCAATTGGAATTAGCACAGAAAACCACAAATATGCATAGCACAACACAAACACACTAAATGAGGTGTTGAAGTGTCTTCTCAACATCTAGAAGTAGTAGATGCAACTCAGAGAAGATGTGATGTAATGGCTCAGTGAAAATCACTCTGGATGAATCCTTGCAGATATAAAATTTTGCACATGCTTGAAGATGACGAGGTATAGAGAAGAAGAAGCAACCATTTGCAACACCAAATGTAACATGAATGATCAATTAGAATGTCATCAACACCAAAGTTACTAGAGGTTGGAATTAGCACCACAACTCCTATCTTGACATACATAATGTGGTACGAACGTGAAAGGCTTGGTGTCAATGTTGCAATAGTGAAATTCTTCAATATTGTCTCACATGTAAAGTGATTCTAAGTGGAAATAATGTGCCACAAAGACATCATGAAAGATAATGTGTTGAAGAACATGAAGCTCCATAAAGATAGCCTGGAATATATCATCTCATCTCATCTCATCTCATCTCATATCTCTCTCCTCATATCCTCTCTTTCATATTCTCCTCATACCCTCCTCTCTATCTCTCTCTCCTATATCCCCACTGCCCGCACACCAAATATGAACAGAGTGAGTAGAATGTGTGGGAAAATAAGGAAATTTGACCCCCACACATGGAAAGACACACACATGATGGTTGGAAGGGTGACAAAGTGAAAGGGTAAAATGTGAGGTGTAGTATGTAGAGAATAACAAAAAGAAGAATACCAGAATGGAAGTGTTGGTAGAAAGAGAGATACACTACCATAATTTTGCTCGGTAGGGGAAGAAATGTCACTGTCAGAATGGTTTCTCAGCATGATAGACAATAATCGAAATCAATACGTACAAAACAACCCAATTAAGATCTATATAGAGAAAATAAATGGATCTTTTCTTGACCCAAAAATTTTTGTTGGGTCAAAAAGTAATAGTAGGATCTAATTATCATAAGTATTGGATGATAGGTAGACCTTTAGAAGACATCAAATTGGAACTGGAAGTGTGTTGACTTCTTTTGTCATGATGTGTTCTAGATATGGATACGCCATGTACTTGTTGGGGTGAGAGGCAGACTCTTCATGACATGTTGTGTAGAATTTTTGACATGACGTGTAGCTCCTTTGCTTTAAATTGACTAACTCATTGCAACACAATGAGTGGAAATGTGACACCCCGTGTCGGATGTCGGGGGCCATGTAAGTTGTGAATTAGATATCCATTAACATGTTGTGTTCGGAATGGACACGCCATGTATAATGTGAGATGTGTAACTTTGACGTCAGCCAACATGTCATATTGAAGGAAGACACGCCATGTAAGTTGCCTTCAGGAAGAGTTTTGGAATTCAACACATTGTGTAGTTTGAGAAATATGTCATGTCTCTTGCATTCTGCATGAAACACCATGTCGTGAGGATGATTTTTGGAGTATGACACCCCGTGTTGTTTAGACAACATGTCGTGTTGGTAGCGGTTAATGAACGATCTCGATAGGAATTTGCACCATCAAGGAAATAAGTATCCCAGGAATTAGAACCATGGGTTGATAGAAATTAGTGTCATCTTTTGTACTCCTTTATTCATGAACAATGTTAACTCCTTGATTCACCATGACAAGATCTGGATAGGAATTAGTGTCTTCCAAGATCCTAAGAGGTGGTGGTGATGGAATGATGGATGGACAGTTTTGATGGCTGGCGCAGCGGATTGATGTAGATATGGAAGGGCAATAAGGAAGTGAAAACAATTGTTGGAGCCAAAGGTAGATCTACTTTGGCATGGTTGCTTCAATGGAAATGGCTGGAGCTACTTGATGATCAGATCTTGGGCAGGTGATGACAAATTGATAGATAGATCTAGACAGGAAGGATGTCGCCATCAAAATACTTGGATAAATTGAAAAAGATACATAGTCTTTGCTGGGAATGATGGTGTTGGAAAATAGATGTAGGTCTATGTGAAATGGGAAGAATATGTAACCATGGAGGTCCATATGTGCCTAGAGGTTAGCCGGCCTAACCCATGTAGGGAGGCAGTAGTTGCACATAGGCGGGCTCTCCCCCTATTTATCTCTCTAGGAGAGGAAGGGCAGAGGATTATAGGGTTGGAAGGAAGGCCAACATGATACGGAAGGAGGTATAGAGGCTATTATCATCTCCATAGGGATATTGCTCTGATACCATGTGAATAAGTGTATTTATTTTTATTTTGATGTGTACACCCTTGTCTTATAATATTAGAAGAGGAGGCTATTAAAAGGAAGCATATAGAAGTGACTAAACCCTAATGAGCCATGGGAAATAGGTTCATGTAGACAATACATTAATTAACCTATTAAGTAAATAGGTTAATATGCTAACACTATTAATAATGCTACACAATTTCACTAGATAGTTGTGGATCCTAGAAATATAGAATGATAAAACTAAAATAATAAAGTAAATATAGAGTTTTTCAAGAACCCCCCTTAACTTGAACTTGACTATGTACTCATAGTTAAAATCCAATCAAAGAGGTGGAAGAGTGGTACCCAATCAGAATGGTGGTGGTGGCACATTTGGATCTGGCAGGTAGAAAGTGATAGTGATAGTAGGTGGCTATTTTGGAACCTCTAGAGGAGGTCAGTAGTTTCCAAATTTCCCCTTACTCCAATAATGATCATAGAATGAGTGATGGTAGTGCTTAATCCTTTGTAGACGAGTGTGCATGTTCTCATGGTTGGCTAGAAGAAGGTGCTCATCATAAAAATGGCATGTTGTTTTGATAAAGACATTATTGTATGTTGTGGATGCCTTCCAATGTTGTTGATTGTTGTTTCTACCCATGTTGATTGGACTGTAGTATCACATACATGCCTTCCATAGAATATGGGTCTTCTTGTTGAGAAGGTGGTGGAGCATAGGAGCTTGAAGCTCCATGTCTTTGTGAAGACTTGTAGATGACATTTCACTATGTGAATTTCATGGTTGTCTCTTCCTCTTCTTCAATGTCTCCATCATGCTCAGTCTTGATGTTGACTTGGTCCTCCTCTACATCCTCTTCTACCCACCTCATGAAGTGCAACCATCATAGACTGAAGATGGGGTCAGGAAGAGCCCTTTCCTAAAATGGTCACCGACTGTGCCTCAAGTAAAAATCTTGCCATTACACTTTCTATCGAGATGATCCCTCTTGAATTGGTTGAAATCCAGCTTGGCGGAGGTCCTCAATGGGTTTGAGGTGGAGAGGTTGAGGTTTATTTGCATTGCTATTGGTCTAATAAACCCTCCAAAGTTCATTTGGGGCTTCCTATGAACTTGACTCTTGACTGGAAGCATATGCTGTAGAAAAAAAAAAGAGCCAATGTCGACCTTCTCATCCCCTTTAGATAAGAATTTCAAAAGGATGTAGATATCGGCTTGTTGCGCCTTCCCCTACCCCTGAGTAGACCTGTAGAATATGGTGTTGGTGAGTTAGTGGTATAGAATCCAAGAAAATGGATGTTGGATATCCATGACGGAGGACTAGTGTCAGTTGACATAGAATCCCTATGGCAAGTCCATCAGGAGCTTCCATGCCCAAGTGTAGTTGAAGTCACTAGGTGTGTAGTGCATGACCCCTACTGGCCACCCATAGATGGTTTTGAACTCTGCCAACGTATGAGCCATACTAGCCACCCATAGATGGTTTTGAACTCTGCCAATGTTAAGTAGTGGGTGGTGTTGAAGAGACAAAAGCACACCCATCCTTTCTGGCATCCTTCTCCATGCTCAAGGATGAAACAAGCCTACAAAGATGCCATGACCTATAATATGATATCATGGTATCTAGGCCAATCACCAAAGAAGGGGTGATATCCCACCATGTCCTGGCCAGCACAGACCTATTGGAGACTCTCGGTGAAGTTTTCTTCAACTAGCAAGGCACAATCACCATATTCTATAGGTATCAACTCCCTCTTAATCAAGATGGAATCAATCTTCCTAAGGTCATCGTTAATGTGAGATATGCATGCTAGCTTGGGCACCATCATGCTAGCTCCTACTACTAATAAAACTGACCTCCTTGTCCCCACTAGTCTGGGGGAAAAAAGGCAGAGAAAAGACCTCGGGGAAGACTCTAGGTGCCTAGGAGCTCTGGTGCAACTCTTCTTGCAAGGGAGATGGTGTGGGTGCATTTGAATCACAACCCACACCTCTTCTTATATATCCTACAGTCTGTCCTAAAGTGTCACATCAGTATCACTGACTTGTGTGTCAGTGGCACCGACTCCTCCCCCACTATTTGTGTGAAATCAATATCAATCGTTGATACCGACATCTCACATCTGTCAATGTCGTGACGCACGGATTTCCCCATGTTGTTAGTTCCATGCCATGTTGGTGGTAGGATCAGTATCACCATCAAAGATGGAGATGATCTAGTTCATTGATACACACATCCACTGATTTTGTGCTTTATGGTGTCGGTACCACTGACGGATGTGTCTTTGGTATTGAGCTACTATTCGGATGCAATTGTTGAAGATGTTGGTGCCAACGAATTTATGGGTCGGTTGTATCAAGTGTTTAATACTCTCACTACACTCAAATGCCTCCTCGATATCCCAAACCTGGAGCGTTGTGCAAGTGTCGGTGGTACCTACATGGTGTCGGTAGTATCAAGCCTGTGCAAGGAATCTGGTGTGTCTCTATAAGAAATCGGTGCCACCGACTGCTGTGTTGGTGGTACAGAGTTGTATCTTGAGCATCCTTGTTGAAAAGTGTCAGTTCCACATATATGGATATCAGTGGTACCGAGTTGTGAAATCTCACCCCCGTAAAAATTCTTCAAATTTTGATGCCACTAAAATCTTTGTCGGTGGTGTCGACTGGCTCTCAAAAATTACATGTTGATTTTCACTAATGCTGTCAGTTCCATCGAGAAAGGTGTCAGTGGTACCAATTTTTCTACTACCTACACACCAAACACAAAGGATCAAGGTACCTTTTTACATCTAAAAATTAAAATGCAAACTAGAATAATCAAAGCACCTAAAATGAATGTAAAAGACAAAAACCAAAATACGATAAAGGAAAATTGGTTGCCTCTCAATAGGCACCCTTGTTTTACATCATAGGCTCAAAGATCAGATCAATTGACATCAATGAATCTCAAGGAGCTTCAACTCCTCCCCTTATATTAACTCTCGCCCAATGTAGTGTTTCAACCGTAGCCCATTCACAAGAAATGGATCAACCTCATTACTAATCTTCACTGCTCCATGAGGGAATGCCTTAACAACCACATATGGACCACTCCACCTAGACCTTAATTTCCCTAGATGCAGTTTCATCCTAGATTTGAAAAGAAGCACCTTCTATCCTAGAGTGAGCACTCAATGCAAAATATCATTGTAATGCCCAAGCCCACTGCCCAAGGCTCTAGTACAGTTTTGGGAATGACAACTAGCCCCACAGACCTCCACTAGCCTTAAATGTGTTTTGTACTCACTCACGTACAAACTGAGACAAACTTCCTGACTGGTCACCCATCCTAGTACAATCTTGGCTAAGCACCCTTAACCACATAGTTCTTTAGTGATGGTCTCCCTAAAAAGGAGGTGTACCTTGCTGATATGGGTAGTATCATTACTTTCAAGATCATTATAGCTGAAGCCTCAAATCCTAGGACGTTCCCATCTCCCCTCTTTAGACTCTTTACATCCTTGTCAAGGCTCAACTATATAGCCTCATAATATTTCCCCATTTTAGTGCAGACCCAACATGGCCATGAACATCGAGCTCCCGATCATGACTACTAGTGCAAGGGTGGATCCATCACAATAGATACCCCTTTCCAACTTGCCTGAATTTCACGGCTCAAAGACCGACAAATCACAAAACCAAGTGAGCCCCACCTACTGGAGGGGAATTGGATCTGATTTCATTTGTAACACTCGTGTCCATTTCCCACAAATCTAGTAGAGTTTCAGGAATGATGATTGTCCCCACATACCATCACTAGCCTTAATGGTGCACTTTTTCTTCACTCACACCGAAGCTGAGATAAACTTCCCAACTGGTCACCCATCCCAGTACTCTAGTTTAAGCATGCTTAACCATAGAGTTATATAGTTATGGGCTCCATAAAAAGGAGGTTCACCTTGGTGATATGGGTAGTCCAATCATTCCTTTTAAAATCATTCTATCTGAGGCCTCAAATCCTACAACGTTGCAATGACAACCATGGATCTTCTTATTTCCATCCTTATATATCCTTGAACTTTCTTAGGTGTCTAGCCTGAGCTCATCGAATTCATTGAGCTCCAACATGTGTCTCTTTCCTACATCATCAATATTGTAATTCAAATTCCTCAAATCCCACTTTGCTTTGTGTTCCAATTCGACAGGTAAATGACATGCTCTTCCACATACCAACCTAAATGGAGTTGTTCCTATATGTGTTTTATAGGTTGTCCTATATGACCAAAGAGAGTTATTTAATTGCATGCTCCAATTGGTCCTATTTGTTAGACTATCATTTTCTAAAATCTTTTTAATTTCTCAATAAGACACCTCAACTTGACCTTGAGTCTGTGGGTGGTATAGGGTTCCCACTATGTGCCTCACTCAATAATTTCTCAATAAAACTCCAAACTTCTTATTAGTGAGGTGAGATTCCCCATCACTTATCATTACTCTTGGCACCCCAAACCTATTAAAAAATATGGTCTTTTATAAATCTATAGAGAACCTTTGCATCATTGGTGCAGGATGGAATTTCTTCCACCCACTTAAACATGTAGTCAACTTTAAGGAAGATATATAAATTAGTATTAGAAGACACAAAGGGTACCATAAAATCGATTCCCCATAAATCAAAAACCTCAACTTCCTAAAAAAATGTTTAGGGGTAACTTGTATCTCCTAGATATATTTCCTGCTCATTGACATGCATCACAATTACACAAAAAATTGTAAGCATCTTTAAAATGTGATCGCCAATAGAAACAACTTTATAACACGTTGGTCATTGTCCTACAGCAAGCATGGAGGCCCCAAGTAGGTAGGGCATGACAATGTGCCAAGATACTCTCCATATTAAACTCAAGCTCAATCCCATCCCTGTATTATTTGAGAAAGATTGGGTCATCCCACGCATATAATCTCAAGGAATGGAAAATTTTCTTCTTGTCTTGATACCCCCAATCTTCTAACAGCTTGCCACAAGACAAATAGTTCTCAATATTTGCAAACCATGGTTACTTGTTTCCATGGTAAACAACTACTTATCCGAAAACTCCTCAACTATGGGTATCTCTAGATCCTTATCATCCACTCCTTCCAACCTAGAAAAATGATCTACTACCACATTTTTCATCCCTACCTTTTCATTGATTTCTATATCAAATAGTTGTAGTAGCAAAATCCATCTTATCAATCTAGCCTTGGCAACTTTCTTTTGAAGTAGATATTTTATCTCTACATGGTCAGTCCAAACAATAATCCTATCCCCAATCAAAAATTGGTGAAATTTTTCAAAGGAAAACACTACTGCCAAAAGCTCTTTTTCAGTTGTTGTGTAATTAAGACAGGCATCAATAAGGGTTTTTGATGGATAATATATAATAGCAGGGTTTTAACATTGTTTTGTCCTAGAACAACCCCTACCGCCTAGTCTGATGTGTCACACATGAGCACAAATGGTTGGCTCCAATCTGGAGTTTGTACCAATAGGTGTGGAGACCAATTTCTCCTTCAACACCTCAAAATCCTTTAAACACTACTCATAAAAACTAAACACCAATTTGGAGTTTGTACCAATAGGTGCGGAGACCAATTTCTCCTTCAACGCCTCAAAATCCTTTAAACACCGCTTATAAAAACTAAACTCAACATCTTTCTCTAGCAATTCAGAAAGTAGCTTTGCAACCTTCAAAAAAATTATTTATAAAACATCAATAAAAATCAATGTGTCCCAGAAAAGTCCTAACCCCCTTCAAGGATATTGGTGGGGGCATCCAAGAGATGACTTTATTTTTTACAAGATCGACTTCCATTCCTCTTTTGGGCACCTTGTTCCCTAAAACTAATACTTCACTCACCATCATGTGGCACTTATCCCAATTCAACACTAGGTGAGTGTCCTCACACGTTTACAAAACTTTGTCAAGACAATCAAGGCAGTCTTCAAAAGACTCTCCATGCACAAAAAAATTATTCATAAAAACATTTAGATAACGATCTACCATATCTGAAAAATAATAGGGATACATATTTAAAAAGTAGTTGGTGCATTACAAAGGCTAATGGGCATCCGACGATAAGCAAATGTGCCATAAGGACAAGCCAATGTAGACTTCTATTGGTCATGTGGCTTGATAGAAATCTAATATTACCCGGGATACCCATCGATAAAATTGAAATGAGAATGGTCGACAAGCCGCTCAAGGATTTGATCAGCAAAGGGAAGTGAGGAATGATCTTTAAGTGTGGTGGCATTTAATCAGTGATTATTAACACACACATGCCACCCTGTCACTAATCTAGTAGAGATCCAATCACTTGTTGAATTTGTTGTGACCGTTATGCCCCCTTTCTTAAGAACAACTTGGGTTCGACTAACCCAATTTGAATCAGAAATAGTGTAAATAAAACTTTCCAAAAGGATATTCATCATGCCTATTTATTCACTACCTCAGTCATTATTGGATTGAGATGCCATTGAGGTTGTACTATCAATTTGGCTTCTTATTCAATTCTAATCTTATGTTGGTAAAAGCTATGAGATATATCCCCTTGATATCTGTAACAGACCACCCAAATACTTCCTGGTGGTTCTTTAGCACCAAAAGAAATTGTTCTTCCTCAGCCACACTCAATGAGGATGGAATGATGACCAAAAGCTTCTCATTTGTTTCCAAAAAAAATGTACTTCATATGCGGCAAGAGTGTATTCAACTCAAGTTCTAGAGGATTCTAAAATGAAGGGATCAATGGTGGCAGAGGTGCTCCTAGATCTTCGTTGTTCCTGGTATAGAAATAGGGCAATGCCTTCATAATTAGAAAACACTACTCCAAGGAACGACAACAAGTGTAGTCATTGACCACATTCATTATGCACACCTCTAATGGTAGTTGTTAGTGTGCTTGGGTGAGATCAAAAGATGTTGCCTCATCAATTGTCATTGGGCAGGCCTCCTCCTCTTCATCATCAGGATATTGTATTGTCTTTATTAATAAAACCTACTTGGTATGCTCCATGATATCCACTACTAAAGTGCCTTTTTGTACCTTTGTCAAGACATGAGCCCTGTCTAGAAAAGGCTTCCCTAGAAATAGAGACACCTCTCCTTGTATCTTCTACAACATGTGACATTATGCTTTATCACCATCCAATTGTGGAGAGTCCAACATCTTTATTTCAAAATGGTCATCTTGAATACCCATTGTTAGTCTTCCTCTTCCCATCTCTAGGATCATGTCTGTTGTATCTTGGAATGGTCTCCCTAAGAGTAGTTCACTTCCACGATCATCTTGCATCTCCATAACTACAAAGTCTGCTAGAAAAACAAATGTGTCAACCTTGACTAACACATCTTTACATATACCATATGGTCTAACCACTGAATTTTCTGCTATCTTATGGTCATGCTGCTCTTCTTGGATATCTTTACTCCCAATTTCATTAATGTGGTCAAGGGAATAAGATTAAAACTTTGTCCTAAGTTGCATAAACCTCTACCAAACATAGTCCCACCGATCTAACATGGTATATTGAAAAAAACTAGATCTTGCCTCTTCTATGACAATCTCCTCTGAATAAGTGCACTGACTTCCTCCATCAACACCACTACATTTGAATCATCTATCCTCCTATTTTTATTGATGATGTCCTTGAAAAAATTTCCATAGGATGTGATCTTTTCTATTCCATCTACTAGAGGAATGTTGACTTGAGTTATCTAAAAAGTTTAAAAACTTCTTGAATTGCTAGTCAACCTTCTTTGTTTTCAAGCTAGCTGGGAATGGCACTGGAGTCACCAACTTCCCTTGGTGATGTGGAACATATGTGTCTTTCTTGGCCTCCATTGGCACTTCATTTTCTTCTTCATCTTCCTTCTCATGTGATGTGGTTTCTACCTCAAGTGGATAAGTAGCCAACACTGATTCTATATCACTCACCTAGTTATTTGCCTCTAGGATGGCCTTTTTTTCATTCAAAAATGTATTCCCACTGTGGATAACATTGCCTTCACCTGCTAGTTATTAGAAGGAACATCAATATTGGTTGGGAATCCCTACTTTCCCGACTTCTTCAAGGATGCCACTTCTACTACGAACTAAGAAATTGGATTCTCTATATTGTGCATTTGTGCTCCTTGATTCTGCAAGTCCCTCTATGTTTGGCCTATATATGTCTCATTCTGACTGACCAGCTTTCCTATCATGTCTTCTATGTGGTCTATCCGATTTGGGCCTCTATCTTGCTAATATTGCTGATGTGCACAACCTTATTGTTGCTCGGCTTGTTGTGCTTGAGATAGGTCCTATTAAAGTTGTTGGGATCCTTCCATGAGAATTTGGGAACCTTCATTCATGAATATGCATTGTTGCACATGCAGTTCTTTTGCTGCATATACATGGATCCTTCTTCTTCTCCTCCAGATGAACTTCTTGATTTATGGTTTAATTTCTTGGCAAGCTTGTTTAACTTTTCACTCATTGTTGTGATGAAAATGGACTCTCCAACACTTTTGACTATTACCGGAGCTTCTCTTTCCTCATCCCATGATGTATTTTAGCCATGTTCTTTAGAATTTCATGCCACCTGGACACATTGTTGTTGAGAAAGATCTTGACCCTGTGTTATCTAGTGAGGTTCTTTATCCTTTGTGCATCACATAGTAGAAGGTCTTTACTTGGTCATAAAGATCAATCCCTTGACCTAGGACCTTCCACAACATGCTCTGAAATCTCTCTTATGCTTTTAAATAATACTCCTCTGGATGCTTCTTAAAGTCATAGATCTTCCCAACTAGCCCATTCATCTTCTTGGGTGGAAAATAAAATTCAAAGAAGATGTCTATAATTTGGTCCCATGTTTCTATTAATTTGGGTTTGAAACTTAGAAACCATGTCTTTGCTTATCTTAGAGTGAGTAAGACAATAACTTCAAATATATCACTATCGTCGGGATCCGATCAATCTTCAACATGTCAAAGCATTACACAAAGATTTTAATGTGTGCCATTGGATCCTCCATGTTGTGGCCATGGGATGCTTGAGATTTGACTAATGCCACCAGACCAAGATAAATCTTGTAACTTCCCACATTCACTACCTGCCTTTTTATTGGTCCCAACTGAGATATTGTTGAGGATGCATTGATTTTCTCCCAGACAATCTGATCTTCAACTTCCACATTACCATCACTAGTTTTTGGTTGTTTTGGTTGTGTCTCATGTGGTGGTAAAGTTTCACGTGGTGGCGTTTAGAGAAGTCCTCCCACAGAATCATTGTATTGCACTCTACATCGAAGTTCCTCTACACTAAAGCTAGGAGGGGGAGTCTCTCTGTAGTTAGTGGTCCTTATCTAAACTATGCACTAGCTCCTTCAAACAATTGAAGAATGTGAGAACTGCATGCTAGTGATAAAATGAAGAATTGAACTTTTAGATTAAAAATAATAACCAAAAAAATAAATTTTGGCCTAGAATTGTCGGTCAGAACACTCATAGTGCTAGATTTACTATTTCTCTAGCAACGATGCTAAAAACTTGATGCATGTTTACTACACATGTTAAACACAAGTGTACGTATCAAAGTAATATAAGCCAAAAGAGGTGCAAATATCAAACACGAGGAAACATGAATCCAATGACTACTACTAAATGTGACTCAATCAACTAGATCTAATTAAAAAGTGATTTATTGATTGATTAAATAACTAATTGTAAGTATTAAAACAAGGTTACTAAGGTTGTGATCACTAGCAAAGTTGATTCCCTAGGAATACAATTTCACCACCAAGGTGTATAATGCAAATACCTTTATCTATCAATTCAATTATCCTAACTCTGCACCAAGGGACATGTAGCAAGAATTACCCACTCTCGTAGCGTAATTCACTCTCTAATTTAATACAAATCCCACTACCGTAGTGATTTAATTTTTAGTTAGGTTCTTTAACGATACCTCTAGGCTCTACCCTTCACGACTGTAAGCCTTCTCTTGAAGAGCAGTCTAGGCTATGTAAACCTACGACATGTCCAACCCTTAATCCCTCCTTCGAAGTAATTAAGTCTAACAAATCAACTATGGTGATCAAGAATAGATAAGTCATGAATCAATCATAGAGTTATGTCTAAAAAATTAGGAAAATATACATATAAACGTGTCATTGTCAATTACAACACATAACCGAGCTACACCCAGATCGTAAGTAATTAAGGGATTATCCCCGCATGATTTAAGTTACCATGCACATAGATGCAAAAGGGAAAGATGGGAAAAACATCAAAGAATCGATGAAAATCCATAGAGAAGACGAACCGGTTAACTCCCTCTCAAGAATGTGGATATTTGATATCTTCAACTGCAAATCTATCCACTGGAAGTGCTTGAATCGTCCATAACATAGCTTTCTCCTATCCTTTCTCTTCTCACGGCTCTCCTATGTTGTGCAATGAACTCTTGCGTCCTTCCTAGGTCATGCTAAAATTCTTCATAAACATAAGATTGACTTAGGGTGTCATTAAATTGTGGTCGTTGGATTAACATTTATCTTTAATTTATCTTATCGTGACAAGTCGGTACCATTGACAGGATGTCCGTGGCACTGAGTCCTTTTCTGGATCGCGAGTCCCAGTGAAATGTTAGTACTACTAACTGAAGCACAGATAGCACTGAGTTGCTCTCTAACATCTTTTAATGATTTTCTAGGTATGAGTTGGTACCATCAACTAGATGTCGGTGGCACCAAACGACTTTAGATGAGTTATTGTTGATCATATCAGTAACATCGATTCTTCTGTCTATACCATCGAGTTTCTTTGATTCCTCCCTATTCTTCTCTTCAATTATCGGTACCACCGACAATGTTGTCGGTAGCACCGAGCTGATCTAAGATTTGTTAATTTTACTTGAAATTTAAGAAAGAAGAGCATGGATTCCATAATTAATGACAAATCAATGTGAAATGATAAAAATAATAAATATTTGATGCAAATATATGTTATAGGCTAATAATGAAAAACTATGTAGAAATAATATCAAAATGAGCAAACATGCACACATAATAAAATAACATGTGAAAAGCGACTAATATTCAGTGCATCAAAAGCTTCCTCACATAGTAACGCACCAATGGTAGCTTTGAAAATAAAAATAGCCTTTTGAAGAAGGAAAGTGTTAATGGGATCCCTATCAAAGTTTTCCTGATTTTGGATGGTTTCTTTCTCCAACAAAGAAGTGTTATCATAGAAATTACCATTCTTTCTATTCCAAGCAATAAGCTCAATTTTCACATCATTAAGCTTTTTATAAACTTTTAACATGGAATGACCATCAACTTCTAGAGTCCAACTTTTAGAAACAGAATCGAAAAAGCGGCTCATAGAAGTCCAAGTATTTATAAAATGAAATGGATCCCTCACTAGAAGACCTTTACCAATAAATAAGATAATGAGTCTAAGTAACATTGAGAGAACCTTGCCATGAAAATCCTAGATCTTTGACATAAACTCAAAGTTGTAGATAGTTCCCATCAATAGATATTTCCCTTCAAACTATTATATGCAAAGTTCATAGACAATTCCCATCAATAGATAATGTTCATGCCTATTGGTCCTTGCATTGACTTTGCACAAAACTTGGTAGGTACCGAAGGTGGAAGTCAATGTCCCAATTGTCGCCTAGGTTCACCAGAGTGTTTATTGTCAATTCTATTAGATTGTAAGGTGATTTTGTTACACATACATCACTTAGTTATTCATGACTTGGCACCCAATTATCAGAATACGTCATGGTATTCCATCAAATGTCTTCACCCATTTGCATAGGTGATGCACCGTACCTTTCATTTGACGTAAGATCACTGGACGGATGGATCTCTAAACGTTTTGCCCTCGGTAAGATTTGTATTGATTTATGTTGCTTTCAAAACAAAGTATCTTCCTCTCTACTTGGAGATCTTGAGTGCTCTACATCAGAACAACCTCATTGCATTCTAGCATTGATCACCTAAACCGCCGTCCTCCATTGTGCTAGTGATATGTTGCGTTTCACATGCATTACCGGATGATGCATATGGTAACCTGCGCAAGAAAACATCTTTATAGAAGTACCAATAGATGTGCAGATCGCTGGTAGCACAACTGTCGATATTTTGTAACTAGGAATGGAGGTTAAGACTAATTTTGCTAAGCGTATTCTAACTACTAGAGAGAGTTTCAACTAGCTACCCATCAGTCAAGTTTCTTTTCTATTTTGATCAATGTTACTTCAGTCAAACAAAGAGATATATGATGATTTGTCCATATATTGTGTATTACCAAAATTTGTTTGGATTGAAAGAACGATTTAGAAGATTGACAGAGTCAATATTAGTTTTTGAAACGATAAAAAGATTACCATGGGACAATTTTTATTTGGAAGTCAGAAACAAAAACCTACCACTTTTGTGAAGGATTGGAATGTAATGCACCCTTAGCGAGATACATTTTTTAAAAGTTGTGTTTTATAAGGTATATGCCACGTTTAAAATTACAATGAAAATATTGTAATTTAATACACCATGGTTAGTTAAAAACCAAAAGCGTAAAAACAATCAAACCACAAATACCATCAATCAAAAGATAGCATAGAAAATAGGAAGGAAAGACAACATAATCGGCGAAAATGGATGCGATATGGTGCACCGCACAACATATACAGAAAAACCTAGTTCTCCCTTTCAAGGAGACATCACCTAGAAGGGAACTGAGGCGTAACATGAAAGGGAGATAACGTGATGGTTCGGTGGCTGATAACGTGATGGGAACTGAGGCGTAACATGAAAGGAAGATGGTGCATATCCTCGCTGACGTATTAGAATACAAAGGACGTGAACCCACATAGAAGGCCAGCGGATTTGCTGTTCTGCTTTTTGTAAAGTGCAGGCTGCTCCTAGCTGCATATAGTGACATATGTCAGCAAAGTTTTATCTTCACCTTCTGTTTGTAACTGCCCATGTACGAAGCAGCCTGCTCCGGCTCATTTCAGGAACAGCGAAACTGCGCTCACATAGAAGTAGAAATATTGTTATACCTCGACAAGGCCAAATAAAATACGGACTTAACTTTGGAAACGCTTGGGCGGTTTCACGCGTCCCAGACGCGGCGGAAAACCGGCATCCCCTGCCCAACTGGCACTTCCCTTGCCCACCTACCGCTCTGCAGACATCAGCTTTTCAACTACTGAACCGGGCAAAATGAACCAGCCGGTCTCAACTACCCCAACTGAACCGGCCCCCCATTTCTCCAACAAAAACGCACCCCCAAAACAGCCCGCCAATACTAATTTTCTCCCCCCCCCCATATTTCCCCCAAAAACACCCCACCGACTTCAAGTAGGCGCATGAAATGCAAGTAGGCGCATTAGTGACTAAATTAGGCTCATTTCTAACTACATTAGGCGCATTGACATTAAAAGTAGGCGCATGGTGCACAACAATTGCTCGATGAAATGCTCTTTTTGTACTATATATTGCCTAATTTATCTCCTGAAATGAAGTAGGCGCATTCACGGAACAAACGAGGGGCATTCAAATTAGAAGTAGGCGCATTGCATAGTGGAAGTAGGCGCTTTCAAATAAGAAGTAGGCACAAATACTTTGAAATGGTGGCAGCATTTCATATCAGAACCCACGCGTATTTTATGCTAGAAGTAGGCGTATTTCATGCATTAAGTGGGCCCATCGATCCATTTCACATGTAGGCGCATTACAAGTATGCGCATATACATTATAAGTAGGCTCATATATTACAAGTATGCGCATATACATTCAACCCACAAATGGGCGCATTCACGCTACAATAGGCCCATTTCATGGTAGAAGTAGGCGCATTCAGAGTATAAGTAGGCGCATTCTAATTACAAGTAGGCGCATATACTTGAAGTAGGCACATCGATCCATTTCACATGTAGGTGCATTACAAGTATGCGCATATACATTATAAGTAGGCTCATATATTACAAGTATGCGCATATACATTCAACCCACAAATGGGCGCATTCACACTACAATAGGCCTATTTCATGGTAGAAGTAGGCGCATTCATATTATAAGTAGGCGCATTCTAATTACAAGTAGGCGCATATACTTTAAGTAGGCGCATCGATCGGTTCAGGCCCAAGTAGGAGTGATTAGGTGCATTTCATACCAGAAGTAGGCTCATTCAAATGAGAAGTGGGCGCATATACTTTACGTTAAGTAGGCGCATTTCACCTCGAAGTAGGCACATATACATAAGAAGTATGCGCGTATAAGTTCAAGTAGGCGCATTCTAGTTACTAGTAGGCATATACATTATAAGTTGGCACATTTCAGACCAGAAGTAGGCGCATTCCAATTACAAGTAGGCGCATATACTTTAAATAGGCGCATCGATCGGTCCAGGGCCAAGTAAGAGTGAATAGGCACATTTCATACCAGAAGTAGGCTAATTCAAATGAGAAGTGGGTGCATATACTTTAAATAGGCGCATTTCACATCAGAAGTAGACACATATACATAAGAAGTATTCGCGTATACGCTCAAGTAGGCGCATTCCAGTTACTAGTGGGCGTATATACTTTAAGTAGGCGCATTTGAAATCAGAAGTAGGCACATATACATAAGAAGTATGCGCGTATACGCTCAAGTAGGCGCATTCCAAGCACAAGTATGCGCGTATATGCTCAAGTAGGCGTATTCACACTCAACTAGGCACATTCGAGGTACTACTAGGTGCATATACATTAGAAGTAGGCGCATTTCATCAGAAGTATGTGTATATACATTAGAATACATTAGAAGTAGGCGTATTCCAGTTACTAGTGGGCGTATACAGTAGAAGTAGGTGCATTTACCAAATAGTTTGTTAACTTACTTCAATGGCGCCTAATATTTGAGATGGGAGGATCCATTTTAAAAGGTTTCTCACTAAGGAACCAATTACTAGACAACAAATATTAAGTTTCCCGACATAACAAAATGCTGTAAAAACTCCATATTTATGCCGGTATTGTATTTATCCGGCATTTTTCAATATGCCGGAAAAATGTCGTTGAAAAGCGTGCCGCCAAAAGTTTTACGGCGTATTAGAAGTTGTCGGGAATAGTATCAAAAACGGCATTACACCCATGCCGGGAATAAATAGAAATTGCCGAAAAATGGTGTCAAAGCTGGCATTCTAATATGCCGGAAATGGACAAAAGTGTTGCGCGCACAAATCTGCAATATTCAAGCAGGCATGAATGGGCATATGGGCACCTACAACTGAGAAAACATAGGTGTTCATGGGTGCATGAGCCGACAAGGGTGGCATGTGTTGGGCGTGTGCTGGCCCAAGCAAAGCACATGCTAGGTGGCGCATATAAACGCACCTTGCGGCGGGGAGGACAGAAGTCACCACCCACACATGCGGCACCAGAATATTATAGTTTTATAACAAAACATTTTGACAATATACATACATGCATATATATACATATGCATCTATAGTAAAGACATTGTGTAGAATCATAATTGAATAACACAATAATACTTTCAAAGATGAAATATCATATAACTGAATGTATTCTGGTACATAAAACTTGTTCTAACTCATCAGGTTCTTCATCATTGTACATATATTACAGTTTGCAGGTGTTCCTTATTTAATGGAAATAGTACATCATGCGTAAACTACATATAGCAACAGTTTTCTTTTAGTTGTTGATACAATATTTAATTTATACACAACAGTCTCATGGTGCCTCCCAAGACCATATCTCGTATCTTCAAAACTTGGCTGAATAGCTTTATCTCTTTACGATGGCTATATGACCTTGACGAGGTATTACACGGGGTAGGCCTTGGTGGCGGAGGGGGATGCAGCCCGACAGAAGTATGTGTTCCTCCAGTATGTTATTATCAGCTAGCAACATCGTGACAGATCGTAGAATACGCATCCATCCTTTTATGTCTTCAAAATGGAAGGGGGACCTACAGTACCATTATAGGACCCATCACCTTCTCTGATCTAGCAAGGCTCATTTTTATATATTGGTTCAGGAGCACCAATTACTCGTCAAGGAGATCTGCAAATAAAACATCGACAAGCAATACTTTAGCATATAAGTATAATAAACAAATGGAAAACTAAATGGGGCGTCAAGGGCCAAGTCTAGCAAGAAGTCTAAAAAGAAAGCGAGGAGGTTGGAAGACTAAAGAAAGGGGGTAAACAATACAAAAGAAATACTACAGCTCTAGATGAAGGATGGCATCAATATATTCTGTTCTATCCTAGATGTATAATGTGATCTTTCCATAGTACCATGTAAACTATAAAAGATAGCATTATGTTCTTAAGACAAAGATCTATCCTCTAGTTGCAAAGATAGTTTATCATTTAGACTATAAGTATGAGGGAGTTTAGTTTACTTAGGCACCGCCCTATGCACACTTTTAGTCTTGCATATGTGTATGAGTAGTTTCAAAAATGTAGAGACAAGGTTACTAGGTGGTTTGATACTATATCAATTACCTATTTTTATACTAAGAACACCAGACCTCAAGGTCAGACATGACATCTTTTACATATTTCCCAGGGCATGAGTTAAGTATGATGCCTACGTTGATGTTAAACATTAACAAACTAACAATCATAAGTACATGTCACTAATAAAATACACATCTGAGAAGTATATTACAGAAAAGACAAAAAAACAATAAGTTGTTTGAAAACTCAATCCATACCCGTAAAGGTAAAGATACTTTTATGAGGAAACCAACAACCTTCCAGATGTGTTTAAGTTCATCCCAAGATGATCCTACACACTGCAAAACGAGCTGCAATCAGTACAGATAGAATCCAATATCTTGAAGTAACAGATCAAGATAAAAGAGGATTATGAAATAATATATTCTATTCTATCTTCCGTGTGAATGCTCCAAAGGTAATCTAGATATTTCACCTTCTTGTACATGGTTGGGTGCTGATCACAGACCAACTGATCGAGCGGCCCGATGTGCATATATTCCTGTGAGATGACGAATGTCGCTACAGACATCCTCGCTCTGTGTTTGTGAACTGCAGCTCTATGCTCCATGCTTTTGTACAACTTGTTACTCCATATCTACAAAACATCAATTGGTATTCACAATAGGTCATTGTTTAATACGCTAGAATAACCATAGCACCAATGATTACTACTTGCAAGTACTTCAACGATGTCCCCTATGTTGAAAACCAGCACCCCAGGTATTGGCATGATGGAACCACCTTCCACCATGCCTAATCTGGAGACCACACAGCTGGTCCTCTTGTAGAGGACAGTTATGGAGCTTCTATCTGAATGCGAGCCGATACCCATGAATTTCTCAGGTGTGCAACAGGGCAAATAGTAGTTCAGTCGTGCAACTTGCTTCACCCCACCGTGTAGATGGAGCAGTGCCTCCTCTTCCATTCCCAACGCCATGGAGATTTCTGCGAATAGCTCCCTAGACACCATTACAAAAGCATCAGCTTTAAAGAATAATTATGAAATATTTACTACTGGATTCCAAATATATAAAACATAACCAACCACATCATGCACTCATTCTGCTCTTATATAAAAACTTTACTAATTTTAGGAACCAGCTTTTTAGAGATATTCTAAATGAAAATCAGATCCCAACAAACCAAAGACGAAAACACACATCCTTCTGCTGTGAGTGGCAGAACCCACAAAAACATCAAAAACATATCTTCCCGGAAAGAGAAGAGCATCTAATGAAAATTTCATAACATGAGACAAGGACACGAGTAAGCCTCTTGTACAAGAATAACCAATTGCATAATATAACAGCCAGACCTAAGTCCTAGGGATGGCAATGGTGCGGTTTTTCATCCAACCGCCCCATACCAATCCATACCACATAAAAGCAAAACCATCCGGTTTTCAATCCACCTGCCCCATGGTATTTTTGGTTTCGCTGCCGGGTGACCATGGAAATCCATCTACCATTTCACCTCCCGTACAAGAATGCAGTGCATGGCAAACAGGAGGGCTCGCCGCATGCCAAATGTTGTCTGGCCGCATCCAATGTTTCAATCCGAATCAAATGTATGACAAAGCTGCGAATCAGCTGAACAATTATTTATCGGGGTTGCACTTGACCGTCACTCCAACTGAGTAATAGACAGAGATACACGTTTGAAGCTGCTCATTTTTAGTGAGAAAAGTCATATCGGATTTCCATCTCCCGATCTGTTACCACGGAATATTTAACCACCCGTACCGCTAGCAACCATTTACCAAGTGGTTAACGAAAAGTATGGGTGGTTCAGTTCGGATTTTGGGAGTCCAGTGGTAACTAGTTTTTTCTGCCATCCCTACTAAGTCTTGTATACATGCCTATGTTTGATGATGCAATAACCAAGACTATATTAGTCTATAAAAGACTGATCCTAAATCAGCCATCTAAAAGACTGATCACAATATTCTTAATACCAATTACAAGAAATTTTGTCTTAACTAAAAGAGTTACCTTTGAATGGAAGATCCCTCTCTCAAATAAAGCCATTCATTTGTATCTTCATCGAGATCTGACATCATTGCGACAAAATAAAAAATAATACTCATGGGAGATCTCCTGTCTGACAAAAAAGAGAGATCATTTTCAAAAAAGATAAACTCCCTACATTTTTATAACATGGGACATACATAAAGTGAATAGCAACTCATTAAGCAAATCTTTAGACATATATTCATCAAAAGCAAAAAAAAATAACAATGAAAATTAAGAGTATTTGAAAGGAAAATAAAGCCTATATAACATTCAAAGTAATATATCAAATGCCCATTGAACACAAGTTGAGGAACAACATGTCCCCAACATGGAGGAAATTAGATACTAGCTTGCAGCTCCATTAACTTGTAGGCAATCAACAGTGTAGAAATTAGCATGATATAACGAAGAGATAACCATGCACTTCCATAAATACAACATGTATCCATCTCATTATCACCATATGAGATCTAGATAAGTAAATCAAATCCACACCCACCTAAAAACATCTTCAAACAAAGAAAATCAGCCATGCTGGATTGGCCAGAGTGTTCAACCTAAAACTTAGCAACTAGAAACACAACATTTGAACAAAACAACACAAGAAGCACACTCAAATTGACCAGGGAATCCTCAAAAATAATTTCATGTCCATACTCGACCAAAGTGAAGCTTGACCTTACAGCTTCTTCTCAATAGGCCAGAAGTGTCCTATCATAGCATGAAGAAAACAATAGAAATGTAAAGGACTCGTGATTATACATAGACTTCAAAGAATATCCACAAATACTCGATCCGAGAGAGAAAAATACATACATTACAACTTATAATGACTTACCTTGAGTTTTGCTACAATGGTCAATCATTAGCATCTCATAGGCACCTGCAAATTGGTTGTAGGTACTAGACAGATTGACCATATTTCCTACATGTATCTCGTCAGATTACTTAAAAGGATAATGATCCAAAAAAATCGAAAGAAGCAATAAAAAGGCAACATTTATAATCAGTTGCTAATAAAAATCACAAAATGGTTAAAAAAGGGAAATGACATCCATCAATGTTCAAAAGAAATTAGTAAAATTAATCAAAGCCTATAAAGAAAATACATATCAAAAAAATTATAGATTATAAATGTTGGAACATGGTTATTAGGAAATCCTAGCCCATCCCTTATCATTCCCTCAACATCATCAGCCTCATCTTCAACATCATCAGCCTCATACACTCATTGTCATCACTAGCATTTTGATAATCGACATGACCTGATTCACCATGGGCTACCCAGCATGTGTAGCTCTCAAGTATGCCACAGTATCAGATTAGCTGACACCTCATCCTTTGTCTTGCAACTTCAGTTATTACATTTAATGCAAGGGCAAGGTATTAAGCCATCAACTTCTACATTTCTAGATGCAAATTGAAGAAATTTTTCATCACCATTTTTGTATTCTGGTGGTAACCTAATTTGTCAACTTCTACATTTAATGCAAATTGAATCCCTTCCACACACTGTGTAATCAAGAGATATGCCATGTACTTTGTCGGATGTGTAAACTCCAATAGTCGTCAATGCGACGTGTCACAAACAAGACACGCCGTACTTTGTCGGAGGCATAAACTCCAGTAGTTGACAAGTCGCCGTGTCACTTGGGAACACTTCGTCTATCGTGCGATCAAGGTGAAAATCTACGTCGTCAGAACAAACTCTGGGCAGTGACACATTGTATTTCTTGGAGAACAGGTCGTGCTTAGTGGTGGCTGATGTGGATTTTGATAAAAATTGACTCTATCAAAGAGATAAAGGAATCTGACAAGGCACATCGGAGAGGAAGATAACCCTAGAAAGATGTGTCAAAGGTGATGTGAATTAGCACTATCACTTATCAATTAATATGTGAATTTGACATATCAATAGTCCCTAAATGATTTAGGCACTCATCCACGTACCAATAGAAAGGAACTCCTTTTGGTCCCCTATTCCAACCTAATCCTTTCCTATTAAGTATCCTATCAATATCCATTCCATCAAACCAAACGATGGCCTTAGGGATTTAATGTCCATGTCTACAAAATATCATTAACATCACCAACTTTGAAGATAATATGATGAATTAAATTATCTATGATCTTTTACCAAAAGCTAGGATATCCTTCTTTTATCTGACTCTCCTCAAGTAGGAAAAAACAAGATTCAACAAGAGATTACAAATATACCTATAAGATGTGTATCATAACCCTAAAACTAAAGATCATCTAGAGCACCCACAAAGAAACTACATGCACAAAAGCTTGAGAAAAGCCTCATAAGAAAACATCTACAAGGAGGCAAGCCCGCTATACTAAAAAGACATAAACCATATATTTCTCCATCTATTTGAGAAACAAGATACTCCATGTCTCCCTCTCTCATCATTTTATTTGATTCTCTCTCTAGGAAGATTAAGAGAGTTATGAAGATGGGTGGTTTGGATCTGTTCCTGAAAAGGGGTAAGGTTAAGGCTCCTGCCTTACTGATGTACGCTAATGAAAAAGAATGAAATAGAGCAAGTCAGGGCTTATTGTTGGTTTTGACGATCATGGCCTTATTGATGACATGTCCAATACCCTATTGATTCCCAACAACACCGAAGGCTTTGACTATCTTGGTGCCCCTTTGGTCAAAGGAAAGTTGCATCATTATAATTTTGATGCTTTGACATGGAGGGTTCATGATAGGATGGTTAGGTGGAAAGGAAAGTCGATGTCCCTTACAGGTAGGATTGTCCTTATTAAATGCACTATGGCTTCTATTCCTATTTACCTCCTATTTACTTCTTTGGCTTGTGTGTCAGTGGTGAAGAAGATTAACTCCATCATGGAGTCCTTTTGGAAAGTCAAGGATGGGTCAGAACATTGGATGTGGGTGGCTTGTACATATGTGGTTGGGGAAACGGAGGCTGGAGATTAGTAATCCCAGACCTACATATGACTCACAAGCCTTCCTTTTGAAAGCTTACTCGAGAGTGTACACGGGTTTTTCATTGTGGAGAGTTTTTTGCAGGGGAAATCATGGCAGGATGAGGTTCTGTTTAGATGATAATCATCCCTCATCTCTCAAGCTTAGTACTTGGCCATCCCCTCACTAGAGAAAAATTTGACAAATGTTCATGGTGGTGATGTCTTATACCCGGTGGGATGAGGGTAAGGGATTAAAGGTGTTCTCGGTAGATAGATGGTGTGGGCTTCCTTTCACAATGCGGCTTGAAAATGAAGTGATGTTAAAGCCCTCATTCAGATAAAAGACATCTAGTCGGAGGAAGAAGATTGGGATTGGAAACATCATCCTTTGGATGATCTTAGTTCTTCATTTGTCTTGCTAGCTTCACATTCTACATAGTTGAGCTTAGCTTTTCGTGCAATGACGGGAAGGACAACACATCGATTTAATCATCTCTTGTAAAAACATTCTACAACCTTTTGCAATTTGCACTAACAATGGAAATAGGTGTAGCCACCTTGTAATTGATTGGGGAGGCATATTTATGGCTCATCCTATCGACCATCAAATATTAAGCTAGAAAACATAGAATACTTACTTGGAAGACATCAACTATGATGGAATTAATGCTTGAAACTCAGCAACATAGTCATAAAAAGCACCTATACCTGCAACTCAGCATGATAATGATCATGTCAGTCTACGTTTACCAATAAACAACTTTAAGTGTGTGCAGATGGAGGAACATCACGCGTAAAATAGAACTAAAAAGAAATCTAGGTGTAATAAAAATACCAAAAACACATTTCAACCAGGAAGTCTTGTTTACAATGAGTTCCATCAAGTGTTTCTAATCATGTGTTCTCTTCAGGCGAGCAAACTACCATCAGTACATGTTCATATAGTTGGTGTGACTTGTATATCACTTTTAAGAATCTTCAACTGTGATTGACATACTTATGGGATGACGAGCATGAAGGCTTACAAATTGTAATTTTCGATGGTGAAATAAGATTTTCCCGTTAATAAATTATCATCAAATCCTTCCACAAGTCAATAATTATAAAGACAACGCATATACCAAAGTTGAGAGAATATATGAAAATTCGATAATTAAATATCTATATTAAGCAATGCTTTTGTATCCACATACATAGTGAACTTCATGCATTTCCATATGAAATGAAACATCTAGCTATTGCTTTGCACATTGGTAAATAAATTATCTTAAAAAATAATCAGTTAAATGAGGCTTAATGCATGCATTTTGCAATTAAAGCAGTGAATGCCTTAAATCCATGAGCTTTCTGGACTCCCATAACGTATATATTGGTTTCCAACAAGGTTGTCTAGGCAGTGTCTGCCAGAGAAGGGGTGCCTAGCAAGCCTGGGTTCCAGGGCACCAAAGCCTAGGTGGTCTAAACATTTTTTTACTTTATATACATTTAAATACATGAACTTGCATATACATTTAGATATATCCACATATATACTTTGATGAGTTCATCTACATTTGTGTTCTCTAAGCTTGTTATTCCTAAGCACACCAAAAGCACACCTCATCTGACTAAAATTAGATCTAACTTGACATAAATTAGACATAATCGTGACTTAGCTTGCCATAAAATTTTCTAAACTAGACCTGATTAAAAATGACTTCCCCTACTTTGCCCCCAATACAATCGAATTGAGCATAAGCAGACCTAATTTTCAAAATTAGGCCTAAATAGTGCAAAAATAGAGTTAACTTGACATAACTAGACCTAAGTCCGACCTAACTTGCCCCAAAAATGACCTCACTTGAACAAAATCATACCTAATCAAACTTAGTGTACCTTAGAATGACCTACTTTGAACTAATACATACCTAAAATAACTTATTACCATAAAAATGACTTAAATAGGGCCTAAAAACCCATGTTTGATGCCATCTTAGGACCTCCCTTCATAGCCTAGACTGGACCATGCACAACTATGGTTTTCGGTGACCTCAATCAGGAATAAATTCACAAAAATCTTGCTAACAAGACCTGTATTAGTCCTAATTTGCGATAATTATACCTATGAATGACCTAAATGAGAAATGGCATGCCCTAATTTAGCTAAATTTTGATCTAATTAAATAAAAATTGCCCTACTTTGCCATAATAAGACCTAACTCGAGAAAAAATAAACATAATTTTGCCTAATCAGACATTGATAGAGAAAAATTAGGCATAAATTCCACAAATCTACCTCATTTGAACCTTTTATGTTGTAAAGTCATACCTAGTGATGCGATGATTTTGAGTCGCATTTATAGACATATTTTACTTGTGTTTTATGCAGTTATTGGTCATATTGGTGGTTAATATTGCATGATTCATTTACTTTGGTCTATGATCTTTCTCAGTGTCAAATCTCCCTTATTTTGGTATTTTGAGCATAAATGATTACAATAATATGTTTTATTTTGGCTTATGTGGTTTTGTGTTGTAATTTCAGGAAAAACGAGTATCTTCTACTGTTGATACCATCGACAGTGGTCGATACCATCGACACAAGCACAGGTTTCCAGTCGCAAGGAGCAGCACAGAGTCGATACCATCGTCGGTGAAGTCGATGGTAGCGACGTACCATCATGTTGCTGGCGAGAAGACAGTCGATACTATCGACCTTGAAGTCGATACTATCGACCCCAGAGTTTCAGCGATGGAAAAAGACAAAAGCAACGCCTAAGAGAGTCGATACCATCGACCCTCGTCGATGGTATCGAGTTAGCATCAGTCGCGACAAAGAAAAGAAAGGAAGATCAGCCGATACCGCGCAGAGTCGATACCATACCGCGCAGAGTCGATACCATCGACTCGCGTCATTGGTATCGACACCGTCAGAAACAAGTTGGTTTCAGATTTATCTAAATCCGACGGTTGTGATATTTTGGCGACCTAACTCGGTGATTATACCTAATGACGGTGGCCAAGAGAAATCCATCACGTCATTAGCCACTGCATACATCCCGAGAAGGTGTGGAGAGAAGAACGGAGCCCAGAAAGACGCCCCAGCCGTTCCGGACGCCGAAGAAGACGTTTTCCACTGCCGAAAGGCTGGAGATCGCGTGTTCTATGCCAAGGACCGCTTGGATCTTCTCCGTTCATGGGTTTCACCACTCAATCACGTTTTTCTCCATGTTTCCCCTTTTCTCTACCATGTTTTGCTCTGAGATGAACATGCGGGGCTAATCCCCTTTATCTTTAGGACCGGGAGTAGCCCGGGGAATCATTGTATGACAATTTTCTCATAGTAATTCATCATTTATCTCTTAAATCCGTGGTATGATTTCGTTTTCTCAATTATATTGTTATGCTTGATCACTATAATAATAATCTAATGCCCTTAATTACTTTGAAAGAAGAATTAACGGTTGAAAAGAGACAAAATTCACATTAATTAACAAATCCCTTGAACAAGGTGGTGTCAGGTTAATGGTGGATACCCAGAGGTCATTTCTAATGCACCTAGTTTAGGGTATAGGTTACTACGACGGTGGAACTGACCTAGACATAGGTAGTGAATTGTACCACGACAGTGGACAATTCTGATTACAGGCCACTACCCGGATAGAGAGATAAATTTGTGTGACTATATAGAAATTCATACAATGATAACCCGCGGTGAAACCGCAATACTAAAGATTCCCACTTGAATTGATTAAACTAAACCTTTAATCGATTGTTTTGTTTTGTTTTATTTCATTTTCTTTTAATTTTACAACAACTTCCAACTTTTTAACCAGTCTAGCTGATTGCGAGTAGTTAGTAGTAGTCTCCGATAATTCAGTGCCCCTGAGTTCGACTCGTGCGTCACCAAGGCCTATATTACATTGACGCGTACACTTGCGTTCTACGCACGGAAAAGTCGTGTCACCTAGGGTGAGTAAAAAAACCTAGCTTGACCTAAATTGGACCCAATTGAATGATTATAACATTAAAATGATCTTACATTGATCTAATGCATATGTATGCTAATTTAATGCAACTCAAATTGAGTTAAAAGGGGTATACCAAGGCCCAAGCTGCAGAATGAGTTGAGCTATAGGAACCTTCTTCAACAACTTTGACGCCTGTCTGAGTTCATTCGTCAAATTTGAAATTAAAAAGGTTGTGTGCCTAGATGATTCATGCATAAATGGTATGTTATACACATTCTGTTTCAAATGTATGATATTAGCACCTAGGATCCTAGCTATGGTTTTAGTTGTTGTCGGTCCATAGCTTCTTGGATATTTTTGTTCGTAAGAATAACTAAGGCTGCGCTAGCAGTTTGACGCCTCTGATTTAAAATAGCTACTAACTTTATTTTATTTTGATATTCATGGAAACTAGAAAGGAATCCTTGGTATCAATTTGTATCTATCAAAATTGTAAGGAATTCGCACTGCATATCTTATAACAGAAAGTCATATTAGCCACACAAAAATTGGACTTGTATCTTATATGATATTATTAGCAGCCCCTACAAAATATTGAACGGTTGGTGCTTATTAGTAACTGATAAGGGGCATACACTTCATAGTCCTAAAGTGCTTTCCAGATAAGAAAATTTTAGCAACTGCTAAAAATAGTTAAAAATTAGTGCTGGTTATACTAAATTTGTTTTAATGGTTTAAAATCAGAATGCATTTTGTTCCGTATTACAGTATAGGTACACACACAACAATATAGATGGCACACCTGTTTATAATTTCTCAAAAACATGTGCCTTCTAATGAAATCCAAGAACAAAAATCACAGTATGTCTCCGCAATCATTAGAGCATTTCGTTCATGTATGGAAAATGAGGATGAGCATAGTCTTTAGCTTGTTACATACATCGTAAGAGAGGATGCATATTGACGCACAAGAAAACAAATATGAAGGGCTTTTTAACCAGTTCATATCTTTTTAGAAGGAAAAATGTAGAGCTCACCCAAGCCTGTCAAATGTGAGCTGCAATACAAAATCAAGGGAAATCAAGAGCGTTGTCAACCAAGCGCCTCCTACATAGGGATATGCAGAACATTACCAGTAGGGGGAATTAGGAGCGCTGCGAATTGGGATCAAGAACGATATCCATGAGAGGATCAAGAGCGTCGTCAGTTAGAGGATCAAGAGCACAACTAGCCAGGATATCAAGCATGCCTCTAGCCAGTGAACATCCAAGGCATGTTGCCGTCAGTGAGGAGATCAACAACACGCATGCAGCCAGGGAATTGGGTGTGCCTATCAGTTAAAGAATTGCTACAACTTCAGCATCACCAACCAGGAGAAGGCACAATTAAGGTGAAGGGCGGGAACATTTCAGTCTTCACCTCTCTGATGATGAACGTGTTGAGAGGAGAGAAGGCGCAGAGTGGTGTGACCTAGGACATAAATAGTTCTGAAGCGCAGGCGGCGAGTCATTTCCGTCTCTAGTGATGGAATCATTGAGAGGAGAGTAGTCAGAGCGGTGTTACCTAGAACGGAAGGAGATCAACACCGGTGATGAAATCGGTGGGAGGAGAGGTAGAAGGTGGAGCAGCGTGACCAGAGACGGGAGGAGATCAGGAGCACATCCTGTCTGTCACCTGCATTTTCCCTTTTTCTCTCAAAAATAGATCGTGTGGGTGGGGTGGGGTTGGGGGGCGTGTGCGTGGGAGGGTGCTTCTCGCGGGCATTGCGTGTGCACCTTGAATGGGTAAGAAATTTAGTTTGTGGCATCTAATTTTAAAAATTCCGCAAAATGCCGTCAAAATCAAGGTTTGTTTTAGTGAATGTTTCAACAAATGAGACATGATGATTGTTCAGACTAGAAATATATCTCATTAAGATAAACAAAGACAATATAGAACTATATAAAAGAGTAAAAATTAAGACCTAGAGGCAAGTTTATAGATTTTGGCAACACTGATGACTCCAACAAATATAAGAATATAAGCATTAGTTAAGTTATGCAAATAAGTCTAAATAGCAAGAAAGAAGAAACTATGGAACACATGATAGAGGAACCCACAGAAAGTCTACTAGTGAGGTCTTAATGAAAGATGTAACATCCCATATTCAGTGAAAAGGGTAGTAAGCAACATGAAGGAGTTGGAAAAGTAGTCACCCTATACAAAATAATAAAGAAAAGGATCAACACAACGCATAAAGAAAAGGATCAACACTATGCATTCATATTCAATGATATATAGAGTCACGAGCAAAATAATCACCATACTTTTTTCTAGTCCCATTCGAAACTGACATCAATGTAGTATATCTAGGTAACTCTAGTCAAACAATATTATAGTTTGAAGGAAAAAAATACCAATTAACATTTGACACATTCTTTTCCATGTAAAATCACGCTTCTTCAAGTTTAGAAAATAAATATACCAGTCCCCTGATATGCATTTTTTGTATTCGTCAATCATATTCATTACTTGTATTTTATTTTATTTTACTCATATTCCAAATAGTACCAACAAGTTTTACATCATGTTTCGAATTGATAGGATCTAGTTTATTACCTTGTCACATGGGCATGACTTTACAGAAATAAGCTTCGTATATATTTCATTCATATATCAATAAAATATATGAACCATAAATTTTATATATAATGTAAGCCTTGTGAACTGATTTCATTGAGATGTGATGTTAGTAGTTTGAGTCTTCCCATTTTATATGGGGTAAGCGAGATCTCCTTTCCCACATAATAAAATTAAAATCAGTTCCGGTTAAACCAAACCAAACAATGAAAGATTGACATTAATCTATCAAATACTTAATAAAATAAAGTCATAAGAATTGTGCTCCGAAATAATGAACTTTAACTAGACAAACAAGGAGGAGGAGATTCAATGCATTTTATTTAAGATAAAAGCATATTCAAAGCAATCGATTGCAATAGAAATCAACAGATCGTACCTTCTTGTTCTACAAAATCTTCTTCTAGAAGAGACATATCCAAACAATCAACGGGATTTCCCACCTCCCTTCCTAGAAAAAAATGAATAAACAAAAATAAATCATTACTCTGTTAAAGGGTTTTGTTTACGAAGAGAATTGGGGAAAGAAAAAAGTGAAATCCTTTCTCGACTAAAACTATGATTTGGTATGAATAATGTATGATAAATGTTTTGGGATATTAGAATGTAATGGTCAACAACACGAGTTCATGCTGGTACCTGCTATAACGATGGATTTTTTAATTAACCAAATAGTTGGCCTCATTCAGTAACGCCCAAAACCATATGTAGAAGTGATCGAGTAGGTGAGCGCTCCTCCAATCGAGTATATGTGAGCATTGGATTCTAGCGAGCAATATAGTCATTTACCCACGTTCTGACAAGGAGAGGTAAAAAAGCACGGGAGAGAAGGTAATAGAAGAACTTGCAACCTTGTTTAATGGTAAATTCTGGTGTTACCTCCAGCCGATGCCGATGTATCACGGCTCGATCCTCCTTAAACACCATCATGATATTCTGGCCTCGATTGATCCATAAAGTGACCATCTTGTTTCCTAATTCTGTAAGCAGAAGGGGAGAAGAAACATGAGTCTGTCGATCGCCGGTGCACGCCGCGATAAAGTATAGTCCTGGGCGGGTATGATTTTGGGGAAAAGTATCGGGACAGTTTTCCTTTAGGGTGAAATGGCCGAGGTGTGTTGCCGCGTTAAACGTGGTGTGCGTGTGGGAAAATCAGGAGTGAGAAAGACACACCTGTCAATGGGAATTTTTTTATCGGCATGCTAATATTAAACTGTTGTGAAAATATGCCGCCGAAAATGACTTTTGTTGTGGGAACAAACAAAAATTTTCCTCCAAAACTTTCGTTCTCTGCCCAAACTTTCCCTCCGTTTGTCCCTCCATTTCCCCCCATTCCACCATGTAAAGTGATGGCAGTGCATTAATTGAGTTTGCTACAGTGCATTAATTGCCCAAACTGGGACAGGCTTCACCTATCACGCCATACCACCATGTCAATGCAAAACCACTGGGAAAACTGCCGCGTTCGGGCCGCGTCAACATAACATTTTCGATAAAATATTGGGAGGCGGGGCAGGCGTTTCTGAGCATCCATCAGGACGTGGTATCGTCTATTGGTAGATGCAACCAAAGATCACACTTGCAAGGCCACCAATACGTGAGATGGGTTCACTAATATTATAGAAGTATAGCTTCGATTGTCTCAAGATGTTGGTCCCCACCCACGTATCTAGCGTTAGTGTTAGTTGGCTTTCAAACGGCACCAAAGATTTTGACCATAATTATTAAATTTGTATGATCATGGAGTTGGTCTTCTCGGGATATTCGTTCACGTTGCGCGCCTATTTGCCTCTGTCCGCACGGGGTGCCGCGAGACGTTGCCGGTTCCTATCATCTAGCTCATAGATGAATGTTAAGAATGAATAACAATATATCTTTTTTTATCTGCCAAGACAAAACGACCGCTAACTTATATAAAGTGTTTTCTATAGGTACCAGAAATGAGATTTTTTTTATCTCCACTCAGCTTACTTCTCTCCTCTATTTTGTTGTTATGCATGGGTGGATACAAAAAAAAATTCCTTTTCTGGTCTCATATTCTTGTCTGTGTAGCATTATTCATTATATAAACATATACTAGGTGCTAGCTGGGGCAATAAATTTAAGGAAAAATAACCAAAATGGCACACTTTGTGAAAAATATTAGTTACTATAGCACCTCAATAAAAATAATTCCGGTTATAGCCTACTTTTAAGTGAAAACGCATTTTATTTGACGTTTTTCTAGTCTGAGTTCAGAATGCTCGAATGTATTTGACATTTTTCAATAAAAATAAAAAATTATAAAAAAAAGAAAAAAGTGAGATTTTCAGTACTCTTTGCTTCAATATGAAATCGTCAATTTAATTGGCGTTTTCTCACTTTTTTCTTTTTCTTTTTATTTTTTTATAATAACGCCAAATAGATCGGCGCCTTTTAAATTTAGATTGCAAAAACGTCAAATAAAATGACATTTTCACTGCAAAGTGGCCTATATTTGAAATTATTTTCAATGAAATAATATGGAGGGTATTATTTTCAACAAAGTGTGTTATTTTGATTTTTTTCCTAAATCTAATCCACTCGCTGGATACAGCTGCTTCATGTACTAGAGAAGATGTAACTGTATTATAATCAAATGTCAATCAAATTATTGAATAGGTTGACAAGTAGGCCACTGCTGCAGTGGTACCAACCTGTATGACTACTGGTAAGCAAATGTGCTCCACTGAAACGACCTTCCTGTCTAGCTTGACAAATGAATTGCATTTGTAGCGGCGGCGCTGCTTCAACGTCCATGGCTACTGTCTGGCTAGTATAGCTGGCGACTGACTTATCTGTTTGGAAGGAAAATGAGGATTGTCATGAATGAATATTATTCTAGTCATCAATTGTTAGTTGGAAATGAGGATTGCCATGGATGAATATTATTCTCGTCATCTATTGGTTGGTTTCCATCGCTTCCGTAATTAGATTGATAGGTCGACCAGGATTATGGCAGTGGGACAGTGGAGGTAAGGCTTGAATTAATAATTGATGTGGGGAGGAAAAGAGGAAGGTGCATCTTGCTGTTCTCAGCTCTATACCTCACATGAATGATTGCAGATGCAGAGATCACTTCTAGTAAGATAATTGCAAGTTTGCCTTCGGCGTGTTTTACTTCTCGTGTTGTGGAACTTACTAGTGCAGTCTGTTCCAATACTTCATAGCCGTCACCATTGAGGTGTCAATTACGCACCATATATGTACTGATGTTTGAAATATATACTGTGGTGAGCATTGATCACATACACAGGAAAGAAACTAGGTAACAGTATGAATTTCATCCCAGATAGTTGTATTAGACAGCCACTACAAGAGGTGGACGGTGCAGAAGCGTATCTATCACATCTTAATCTGAGTCTTGTGTTATGTGTTTCCGCAGAAGGAGTTGTTGCTTGGTTACTTGATGAGAGATGTCTATCTTGTAGATGTTGTATGGCTTATTTTTAATGATATTGAGCTATTTTCAACAAAAAAAAACTAGATAATGGTATCTATATACATTGCATCGTCGTTGCATCAGGCAGAGAAACTATTGTCTGATTTCTAGCTCTGGTCCTCAACTATATAGTTTCTTTTATATAGATGAAATTGGCTAATGAAATTAGAGAAAAAAGGTGGGGAAAATATGGTCTCCACCTTTTTAACTGATAGATGGGGATGATGGGAAGGAAAATAAAAAAAATTGCTCTTTCCTCACCATCCACCCAATTCAAAAGAGGGCAACCAATAATGTAACTCTCTTCAGCCAATGGAAAACGGTGAAACGGGAAAGTATCTTGTTTGTGTTATGAAGATGCGCGTGACATTGTTGAGCCTTGGATGTATGTGTACCATCTGAAACAACTTATGGAAAATAGTGGTGAATGATGCAAAGCAGTGATGATTTGAGTGCTGTGGTACGTTATTTCTGGTGGGGACGTGTTTTGGTCCCCCACTCCACCTCCAAACATGAAACAGGTATGCATGGGTTTGGCTGTATTCTGTATTCCTAAAAGAAAGGTGGTCGGTTGCTATAGCTGCCACTGTAGTCCTACTGCTGATCTCTTCCTTCCTTATTGTGGTTTCATTCTAATGACTTGGAAGACACTTTTTCTCCATTCAAGACAAGGTTGTGCTGGTAATTGTAGTGGCAGCGGTGGTGGTGCTTCTTTTCAGTTTCCAAGTCAAGTGGGCACATGGTTAGTGGGTCATGCTACCAGCAAATTTGCCTCGCTTATTTGGGTCAGTTTCCCTCTATGTGAGGACATTAATCAATTGGTACCCAACCTAGAGGCTGCAAGTTCCACCTGCAGGGAATCAACCAAGTCAGTTATCTACGCACTAATGTATATCGATCCTTCCACTACCTAGCAAGCATCTATTCCAAGCAATATTATACCTTTTCCCGTGTGGTGGCAGACTACACGACATGAAAAAGTAATACAAGCTCTCCAGTACTTGCAGACTAACGATTCACGAGAGCCCTCCTCAAAGGTCGTGCTCGTGTAGCTTACGGCATTTATCAGCTCCGAATCATGTTGATGATCTCTATCAGTCGCTACTCTAAAGCAAGGAACAGTGGATTGATTGAAATGTTTCACTACCTCTTCGTTCGGTGGAATCATAGCATTTTAACTTCTTTACAAAATCGTTGCCTCTTCAGCCTCGGCTTTACATTGCTTTCTTCGCACTACTACTGAGGCGGCCGGGTGAGATCCCTCCACCCATCTTTTTTGCAAAGCCATCCGATGACTATTGGCTGTACAAAGTAAAACTAGGACGGTTAGGGGTCAGACACGATCATGCTGATCCAATGAGCCGAAGCGAATCCAGGTCCACGTGATTGACTTATTGCTCGATATTGTATTGAATTATGCTGAGTTACACAACTTACAGTGAATTTTAAGTATTCAAAAAAACAAGTAATTTGAACCTTGACAAGAACTAGAAAATCAACATCCAATTACCAGTAACCAGCCCGTTTTGAAATCTACCACAAGTTGGCTAATCCTAAACAACAAAAATGTATTGTGGGAGAAATATTTTTCAACAGTTCGTTGATTCAACAGAATATTGGTTAATTGATTCCCCCACGTAATATGATTCATGAATGTGCTGATTGTTGAGAGAGATACCGAAATTGGTAATAATCAGCGAAACCTCTACCTTAGTGAATTAATTGGTTAATGCAATTCTATTAATTACTTTTAAATATCGCAACTAGTTTAATTCAAAAATCAATCAACTACTATCATGTTAATTTCCAAGTATTTGATTAATTATAAACGGAATAATGATTAATCACCCTTCCGCTTCCCGGTGAGTTTGTCACTGTCTTTTAGTTTAAGAACTAGGATTTAACATCATAATGAATTAGAAGTGCAGAATAGTCACAGAAGTTCCTCATAGTGGTGCTCTACGTTTCAACACTAGGTGGGGTTTAGATTAGCTACTCCCGCGTGAACATGGAGTACGCTGCACTTTTTTTTATCTTTAAAAATGTATACAACGTAATTAAAACTGTTGGTTCGTATTTAATTGATGTGACATGTGTCTTTAATCTGGTAGTAGTGTAGGCTACTCTATTTTCACATAAGAAGTAGCAAATTCCAAGGCAAGTACATGACATGTGCACACATATATCCTTGGAGCAGTGTTAAAATATACTAAATGCAGGGTTTTATAATGTATACTTAAACAAACAATCACAGTGAATATACCCCTATCCATGCTTCAACATCACAATATGTCATCATCTCCTCAACCCCCCCACCCCACAAACAATGAGATTCAGATCTCAACTGGAATTGTCCTTACTAACATTATCTTCATCTTTTCCTCCATTACAACCACTTCCATATTGACCTTACACTATCCATGATGTTTTCATGCCACCACATCCACCTCTTTCACATGGATGCATGGTGATATTCATGGTAGATATGCAACTAAAGGCAATGTAGAGGGTTTTTGTGGTAGTAGTGTAGGGGGTAAAAAATTATATCCTAGTTTGCGAAGGAATGAATAAAAATAAAGGTACATTATGTTTGGTAAGGAAAATGACCTTGCACTACTAGAATGAATTGGGTTCAACTTAAGGTGCTTGTGGCATATCATTATCCTACATGAACGATACCTAGTGCACAATTAACAAATTAGATAAAAAATATATAGCATGCATTTTTGTTCGTTGATATTATATGAAGTTTGAAGAAATACAACACTTTTCGCAACCAATTTTCCTAGAACTAAATAATTTCTAACACTTAACCAACAACCCTGAACAACAATACAAATCAGTTTTCCATTGTTTCAGCTACGTTAGTAAAGAAACTAGTGTGTCATAATATCTTATATCACTCTATTGGACTTTTTCCATAAGAGAAAAAATATTGATTGCATTTTGATGATGAAAGGAATCATATCTCGATAATATAAAACAAAAAGTAATATAATAAGGATTGTCAATCATCATATAAGTAAACCCTCAACCTACAATGAGAAAGGAAAATTTGTTGAGCTTTGTGGAGAAATTAGCAATATTATTTACACATAGCACATAGAAGCAAAATGAAACAAAGGAAATAGATGAAGTGAAAAATAAATGAAAATAAAATATAAATAAAATTATACAGATCAAACTATTTTTCATCTGTAATTTTTCCTAGCCTATATTTATACAATTGCACTAATTTGTATCTGATAAGATACCCTACAATCCCAATCACACCAATGAAAAATACACTACTTGACATTGTGGATCAACAAAGATATGCATAGTGTCTCACACTCTATATTATATGCAAGATTATGGCTTTAAAGGTCCCACCATAGGAAAATTTGACCCTATATGCTTTTATTTTGCACCTTGATGCATGCATGAAATTTCAACGCACTAAGAAAATGTTTCAAACATGATTTTGGGACTGGATATTGTCTTTTTTCAATTGATACTTTCTTTTGCTTCTATATAACTACAAGTCTGATTCATTATCATAAATATATATATATATATATATATATATATGTATATATACATATATATTTATATATATAAATATATATATATATATATATATATATATATATATATATATAGTCATGCTAGAATACACTCGAGTGTGCATATTGCACGAATACACTCAAGTGTGTTTGTATATCAAGACTATTTTTTACAAAATGTAAACCATTGATCTTCACCGTCATAATATAACTAGGCTACATACAAATTTTGAGTCCATTTGGATGAGTGTAAGTCACACATCCAAGGGCAACAAAATGAATGTGTGAAACTACAATTTTTGTGATCTTTATAAAATGACCTATAAATGTCCAAATGTGCTCAAATTTTGCATATGAGCTATTCACAAGATGTTTAAGAAGATCCACGGGTTAGATTTTTGAAAAAATATTGCATCATGAAAAACTACTTCAGTGTATTCTACTTCGAATACACTCAAGTGTATTCTAGCCTGACTCTCTCTCTCTTTGGATATATATATATATATATATATATATATATATATATATATATATATATATATATTCCAAAAATAGAATGATTGAAGTTATTTTGGCTTCTTAAATTGTGTTTACAAGACCAACCGTGAACAAATACCATGTTTAAAATAGGCTCATTGATAGCAATGTTGTTTGATCCTTTATGTATTATTGCATTAACAAAGGGAAATAGTGAAATGTGTTATGGAATGAGTGTGTTTCATTATACTTTCTGTGGAGAAGCGTTCCATGAAAACATCATTCACTAGGCGAAAGCGAAAATTAGCAGCGGATTACTAAAAATCACTAAAAATTAAAACCATTTACAAAGAGACCCATACACTGGAAAACTCTTTCAAAAAGAACCGAAGTAATTTAATTACATTCTGGTTCACAAGTACATATCTTGTACCATCTCTTCTCGAGGATCACATATATCAACTGCCTTGTTAAAACTGTACATAGGCAACATAAGAAGCTCGAGGCATCAAGCCAAAGTCTCATATCGATTTATTAAACTAACTACTGACTACTAACTCAGGGGACCTGAGAGTACAGAGAGACGACACATAGGACTCTCTATATATATAGAAGATATGATAGCCAGTGCCTCCACCTTAGTGTCAATGATGTCCCTATTGTTGTTGTTGTTGTTCTTTCCCTGCTATGGGGTGTCTGCCTCTTCTTCCGCATCCACCTAAAAAGTGTTGGTGACCAACGGAGTGAGACCCAATCCCAGCGAGAGATATAACTCTTTGCCAAAAACATTATTATTACAATTTATTAGAATAAAACTGAGCAGAGGAATCATATATATTCAACAACAGTTAAATTAATGTCTAAACATGTTAGAGCAATATTCTTATTCAAAGCATTTCACTTATTCCATAAGGAATATGAAGAACATGTATAACATTTATCCATCTAGGATATGCTAAGCAAGAAAACATCAGCCAATGATTCTCATATTTCAACCTTAAGCAAATACGCTACACAGGTGATTACATTTTACAATCATACTTAATGCCCTGAAGAGATGAAGTATATTGTTCATGATCCAACCGATCATGATTATGTAAAGCATCGATACCACACACGGTCAATGGAAGATCCATACTCCAAAACCTCAACCTTCTCGGTTAGTATGAGATTATATGGCAGAGACATCACATATCAAACTGCAATTAGGTTGCCAGGGTATAGTGGTATCTTCGCTATAGAGTTATAGTCTGCAACATATACTCTCTTTAGGGTTATGGCCCGTAGCCAATGCCTGGTATCATATCATGGAGTCATGGCCCGTAGCCATACTCATACTGGGGTATGGTCCGTAACCAATTCCGTACATAGTATATAGCCTGCAGCCAATCCTATGGGTCATGAGGATATAATTTCCCAATTACCCCCACATATTCAAAAATATGCGCTCCAAGTTTAACTCATTTCACCATTCAACAAATTCTGACGCTGATGGATCTGTGGTCAGGGAAACTACATTATATGACATCACTTGATTAATTAAGTGTATTACCATATTCTTTTAGCATTAAACAAGTTTCCTAACATGAAATATTTTAAAATTTCTACAATGAATGTGTAATACTTTCATCAAGTACTGTTCAAATCTTTAATAAAGCATTGGTATCTCAATCCCTCATCTCCATAGGAACAATCTCATCATCATGATTATAGAAAATGGGTATTCAAACCCTCAGTTTATCAAGGAACACTTGTTACCACTTATCAGGTAACTAATACCTTTAGGTCATCTGACCAAGGTAAACATGATACTTGCTACACAAGCATCTCACATGGCTGACAAAGCCCATTTCATCTCTTGGTACCTCTTACTAGGCAACAAAGCATGCTATGGCTCACAAGGCCCATTAACAATAATAAATGACACATCATAGCTCATACCTGGCTATGCTCATCATCTCATGATACCTGCATGGTTAGTATACTTGATAACAGTTATATCAATTACATTTTAGCATCATGCTATACAAAGTAACACAACTTATACCCTTATTAGGGTTAGGGTTTCCCAATTCATATCAATCAGGGTTACTCATCCCCTTACACAAACTAGTGCTGGATTTTCAAATTAGAGTTTCATAATACATAGCATCACCCTATATTAGGGTTTCACATCACATTACCTTGTATTAGGGTTTCTCATCATATCATTACATTGAATTAAGGTTTCTTATAACATTTCCCCTAAAATTAGGGTTTCATATAGCTTTACACAAAATTAGGGTTTTCATGAGGCATTCCCTTAAATTAGGGTTTTTCATTAACATACACTAAATTAGGGTTTCTCATATCATGACCCTAAATTAGGGTTACACCATCACCCTAGATTAGGGTTTCACCTAGATTTACCTTAAATTAGGGTTAGAGGTCATCAACCTTCTCGATTAGGGTTTCATGATCTCATCATCATGGATCAAACCCTAATTACATATTTTAATCATGTTGAAAGTGTTGAGGATAAATCACTACATGATTAGCACACATGTATAAGTTCCTCTCTCTTATCCTCTCTAGGAGGTTAATTACTTTAATCTTGATTAGATTTAGATTAAATCAACTTGAATGAAGAGTTTTCATAATGTATTAAGTCATTGCTTCCATAAGAATCAAAGGTTAACCACTCTAAAGGTACAAATCACCTAAGTACTTTAGAGGTACAACCATTATAATCAATCTTGAATTACTTTAATAGTACTCACTTAGTTCTGAGATCAATTGAACCTTCAACGGTTTTGACTAATAAACCTTAAAACTATTTGGATCAACACCTCCAAATGGTTTGAGAACGTTTGGACCTTCAAATGGTCTGAGATCGTTTAGACCTCCAAACGGTCTTGATCAACCTTTCAAACAGTCTTGACCAATTATAAATTGAATCAACTCATTCGGTCTTGAAATCGAATCAACACATTCGGTCTTGAAACCAAATCAACCCATTCGGCCTTGAAACCGAATATACCCATTCAGTCTTGAAACCGAATCATCTATTCCATCTTGAAACCGAATCAACCATTCGGTCTTGAAATTGAATCCATCCATCCAGTCTTGAAACTAAATCCATCCATTCAGTCTTGAAACCGAATCATCTATTCGATCTTGAAACTGAATCATCAACCATTGATTTGAAACTGAATGAATATTGAAACTGATTAGATCAATGAAGGTTTCGAACATCAATCAATTAAGGATTTGTACTCATTGAACCATCCATCAATTGAATAATTGAAAGTACATCAGATTGTAGCCCTTGAATCTCGAACCATCCACCACAATCAACCATTAACCTCCAAATGGCCTTGATACCATTTAGTCTCAAACGGTCTTGAGACTGTTTGACCTCCAAATGGTCTTGATACTGTTTGGGTCAATCAACCTTGAAATCGATTCCCTCAACTAGGGTTTCAATCAATTCAATTGATTAGGGCTTGCAATTGGTGGATCATATCTTCATAGAAATTTTTAGTTTTCAATTAATTGGAACCATTGAATTATCATCCAACCACATCAACATTTGACCTTCAAATGGTTTGAGTCTTCTTGACCTCAAACGGTCTTGAGACTGTTTGCCCTCAAACGGTCTTGAGACTGTTTGATCACAAAAAAGCAAAACCGTTTGCACATGTTCTATGTTGAGGTGTGTGCTTAAGACATCATAATTTTCAAGCTTGAAACCTTCGAAATCCATTGTGATTCTTGTGGTGAATTCAAAAACCAATCAATAGGAAATCTGAAAGTAATGGAGGAATCAATATATAATTAAGGAATGAAATCAATAATAATGTTTAAGGGTTCAAGTTATATAACCCGCCTTCAAAATTGAATCCAAGCATCAAGTTTCATGATCTCAATGGTGAATGAAGCTTCCTCAACTTCCCAAGGGTTGTCCTCAAGTCTTTGAGTGAAATGAATGGCAAAGGTTGAAGATTGAATGAAGAAAAGAAGAAATTATGCATTGAATTTCAATTTCCATCATGAAATCAAGGTTGAAGATGACTATGGAGCTTACCTATAGGTTAGGGCACGTCCTCCTATTTCTCCCTAAGCTCCTTTGTGCATGGCCAAAGCAAGGAAAGAAAGAAGTGTTACAACCCCAATTTTTGGGTTCCTTTGGTGAGAAATGTAATTTCTCATATTAAAGATATTTGAACAAATAATGATATAATTTGCTTCAAATAAATGGATTTCGTTTACAATAGCCTTGATGATTGTGTTGTGGGCTTTGTTGGCTATTGGGCCCAAATAACAAGAAAATTCAATTAGTAAATGAATAATTAAATACTTGAGAAAAGAAAGAGGTAGAAACCTCTAGAAGGCAAAAAGATGTAATCCAAGGATGGATTTCGTGCCTCTTGGGTTCCTTGGGTTCCAAGGAGTCCAAAGTTGCAAAAAGAAAGCAATAAGAGAAGAAAAAAATTAATTAAGTATTTCTTTATTAAAAAAGAAATTGAAAACAATGGTAAAATGTGGAAAACAAGTGAAAAGAGGTGTAATGGAGTTATTCTTGGTGGAATTTCGTATCCCAAGGATTCCTAATGATAAAAGGAACACCAATGAGGAAAATAAAAGAGAAATAAATAGAAATCCTCAAAAAGAACTATTTTCATAAGAAATAAACAAGATAATGAGGAATAATTGGAAATAATGCATTTAGATGCATCAAGAAGGATATTGAGTATCCAATAAATAGGATTTTGAAATAATAAAGTTTCTTGGGATCCAAGGAGTCCCAATAAAGAGGAAAGAAAGTGAAAATACCAAAATGGCAAAATAAAAGGATAATGGGAATACATAATTAATGAATTATGTGGTTTTGAAGAAAGTTTTTCCTACTTAAGGAAGATATAATTTCGAGGCCAATGAATTAAAAGGAATGAATGAAGAGAATAAGAGAGAGGATTTTCATATTTCTAATTATCCATACAATAAAGAATATCAAGAGAGAGAATTTTGCTTCTCATTAAAGGAAAAGGAGTTCTAATGGGAGTGGGACTTGTTTCCTCTTAAAGGGGCACGTTAGGGCGTGGATGACCTCTCTATTTAAGGGGTAGACCCTTAGGGATGAGTTCCAGAGAGATCCCACATCTCCCACTCTCTTCCTCATCTTCTTTGCTAAAAAACCTAGGTTAGAAGAGTAGCGTGACCTTTGGAGCGAGGACAAGCCAATGATAAGTGTAAGAGGAAGGCACGACTCTTCCTCTCTGACCAGAAAGGCGTGTAACCCGTCTCCACCCCCTATATGACGCTGTAGATGGACTGCTAGTCAGCCATGGTGGTGCTCTGCTGGGCTCATTTCTAGCCAACTAACTGGATGCCAGGGGCACCAACACCTGCGAGAGGACATGGCGGAGGAGGGGAAAGGAACCTTGGTGGCCATCGAGGTTCGGGAGGGCGGCATGGTCGCGTAGGATCACAGTTGCAGCGGCAGCAGGTCACGTTCGCGAGGTTGAAGATGATTGGGTCCGTTTTGACGCATCTGCCCCTTCGCGGACTAAGGAGTTGTTCAACTTACCCAAGGGCAGTTTCGTAGTTCAATTATAATTCCAAATCGATGGGCAAGCCTTTGCATGGGAACTTGGTGACGTGGCGTCTCCTGATTGGCCCAGGTAAAGTTTTATTGCAAAATTCGTAATTAAATATTGGTAACTCCGATTAGGACAAGTAATATAAAATTTTTGATCAGGAGAACGAGAGTAATCCCATAAAAATGATATGAAAGATTGATTCCGTTTCTAATTGCAAAAGTACAATAAGTTGATGAAAAGTGCATTAAAGTTAAGTTAAAAACCCTATTTGTGATTAAAGGTTGAATCTAGTATGCTTAATGGGTTAATTTAAGTATTAATAACATGTTGAATGATAATGTTAGATTAGAACCTGATCTAGATGTAAAATTGCATGATTTAGAGTTTTTACCTCATATGAGAATGATTAAGCATTTAGAAACCCTAATTTAGGGTAAAAGAGGATAAGATCATATTTAATTTGAAAAATGTGAAAATATGTTTGTAAATGATGGTTCTAAGTTATTTGTATATAAAAGTCCTTAATTCTGGATAAATATCCTAAATGTAGTCATTAGGGTCTTTTCATGAATAAAAGGTGGAATTGATGTAAAAATGAGTTCATATGTTAATTAGACCCTAATGAACTTTGAATTAATGATAGATGTGTATAATGATCTTGTCATGGATTAAAAGGATAAAAATAGTAGCTTTAATGTAAAAGAAGCTTAATGAAATTAATTGATGATTAATGTGCCTTTAAATATGGAAATAGGGTTATATGTTGTTAAGATAACCTTAATATTGAAGAATAGATGAGATAATTAGGGTTTATGAGTAATGACATAAAATTAGGGTTTAATATGGTAAAAGATGAAGGGAAATCCTATTTGCAAAATGAAACCCTAAAATGGATACAAGAACCCCAGAAAGTGAATCCAAGTCAATAAAGTAGATTCTTGATAAAGTGTGTAATAAATAAAGTAAATATTCTTTTCAGGAATTATGTGACTGTCGAATTGCTTTCTTGGATTCTTATTTGCATGGATATTTCTGTTCAAATCATTAGATCAGGTATGTGGTTACACTTATGAATATCTCGAGTTATTTTTCCGAGGTTTTCCGAAGTTTTCATCGATGACATGTATTAATTGTTGGATGAATTTAATTCATGCAAACTATAATGTGGATATGACTAGCACATAAGATATGTGCCTCCTATCTCAGATCCTGGTCCCCTCTGTGGCTTAATATTTAACCTAGTACATTGCTACCTATGGGGTAGGTCCATCAGGTCATTGGATGACTTAGTACATGGCTACCAATGGGGTAGGTCCATCAAGTCACATTGAGTTAGATATTGGGCTACCTTCGGGTAGTGCCATGCGACTCTATTACCCTAGGTATTGGCTACATGTAAGGTAGGACCATGGGGGTAAGAATGTACCTAAAAGAGAGGTAGCATAAAAGTCCACTGCAGGGATATCACAGAGTTAGGGATAGGTAAGGATTGAGTAGTATGGCTTAAAACGTCATCTTGGTTGTTAAATGATTAATTGAATGATTACGTTGTTAACATATTTGCATGATTATTGATTCCCCTACATACCAGCTTCTTGCTGACCGGCGGTTTGTTTGTCGGCATTTTAGGTACAATGAAAAGAACAAACAGTAAAGTGGCATATGTGGTACTAAATGATAATTAAAGTGCAAAGGAGGATTAGATAGATTAGTATCTGTGTGGATAGAAGTTTTGAAATTGTAGTTTTAGAAGGTGTGCAAAGTTTTTATTTTTACCATATTTACATATAGTTGGTAGAATTTAATAATTGTTAATGATTATTTGTCGAACATTTGATCTGGGTTATTGGTTAACAACTCTGACTTTTCGGTCTCCCTTAATTGGGGGTTATCGGAAGGTGGGGTCGTAACATTTGGTATCAGAGCATAGGTTCCTCACTTAATTCTTAATAATTATTAAATTTTACAAATTATGTAGAACCCAAGGGAGTTATTAGAGGATTATCCGAAAGACAGAGGTGTCTAGAAAAGGATCACGACTGGGGGCTTGCAATATTTTCCTCTGCACCGCTAGTTGGAATACGATGACTCCCAGATCCGTGTGACTGCCTGGCCAAAGTCTTAGGGTATGAGTCGAAATAAGATACATTTAGGACTCTCTCATCTTGTTCATCCCTTCTCAACTCAAATTCTATTAAGACCTTAAGGATTAGGGTTTTCTCTCTTCTCCTCACACTCTTGAGGTATGGGTAAGGTTAATAAGGTCTAAGGAATCCTCCACCAAATTAATGAAAAGCATGTAAATAAGATGTCATGGACATAAGCTTAATAGAGTAAGCGTAAAGGAATAGATACATGCTTAGGTCGTATGACACGAGTTGTCATTGCCCTCAAGAGAGACCTGAGGATAGACCTCCTTGGCAGGAGGACGAGTAGAGAGAGTTAGTCTTAGAGGTAGAGACCTAGCACATCATCCGAGGATGATGTTGTTGGGTTTTAGGGGAGACAGAGAAGGCAACGGAAACAAAAAATTTTCCCCCCAACCCATATCGAGGAAACACGTCAACGTCTATATAATAGGAAAGGATGGTTTGTGGAATCATACCTTGTCCCGAGGCTTTCTCGGCGACAATACCTCGCGCAATGCGCGGTCTTCAACTCCGGTCTTGGACGGTGTCTGTGCAGCTCCTGGTCACACCAGGACTGACGACTCCACCTCCTACCGGACTGTCGGATGACAGTTTTCCTCCTGAGCGGCAGTGACCTCCCGCCTCTGTAGTAGTCCACACGGACCACCTGGAACTCCACACTCCTTGTCCCACAAGGAAGTGGAAGGAGTCGCACCCTCCTGTTGACGTACTAGTCGCCAACACACTCTCCTGCTACCAGTTGCAACTGCAGTTGTCCTTCCCTTGATGCACCTCCCTTTTGCGGGAAGCACTTGCTCGGGATCTCTCACAGTTACCAAAACCAGAGAGAACGACAACTTCACAAAGCAACCGACTTGCATTGAGTTGTACTTTGAGAAGCCCCCAATACCCCTATATATAGGCGGGTCATGGGACAGGGTTCTCTATGCCCGATAATATGGGACTAAAGCAGGAGTAGAAGGGTTCGAGAATTTTCCACAAAAAGCAACCAACTCGCAACCTGAACCGATCGGTTCATAAGTGAACCGGTCGGTTGGAGCACCAACCGATCGGTTGGGACCCATGAGCCGATCGGTTCACTTCTGAACCGATCGGTTCGTGGTCCTGGTCGGTTCCCGATTTACTTTCCTTCTTTCGTTTCTAATTGGTATCGAATACCAATCCTATTCCCAATCAAATTGGGCAAGTGAAATGCAAGGAAAATTCTCACCGACCTGACTTTCCCAACTTGCACGGTTGCACCAGTTGAACCGATCGGTTCAACACTTGAACCGCTCATTTCACCCTGGGCTTGAGCTGATCGACTCAACACTTGAGCCAACCGGTTCAGCAACCTCAGCCGACCGGTTCATCACATGAACCGATCGGTTGGGAGTGCAGGTTGTCCAAAATCAGTCCAATGCGATTTCAATCAATCCGATACTCCAATCAATGCGTCCAACACCTTGAACCATATGATATTGAGCTATCAACTGATTGAGTGTTTAATTGAACTACTAAACCCCTTTAATAATCAATATAAACATTGCTTTGTGGACAAAACTCCTCTTCTAGGTTAAATCCTATGTGTGTGACCCTGCAGGTCCATTTCATGTTGGTAGTGAAAATCCATAACACTTATGACTTCACAAGCAAAGAGCGGTGCCTAGTCACACATTAGTGCTACCCAAGTGAAAGTAGAAAGTTGGAGAACAACTTTCATCCTACAATCCGTGAATGGTGTTACAGTGAATGTATAATTCCTTTGTCACTGATATCCCGAATGAACTCAAGGCATGGAACAATCATCACATACTGATTCACACATACTGATTGATCTCAGAGTAGATTGAAGGAGATATGTATGACATCAATATCACATACTGATTCACACATGCGTGCGCACGCCTATCTCAATCCTACTCATCAAGTGGCCTTGGATATCAAACTCCCTTAGGAGGGACAAATCCCATATCTATCACTCACCCCTCAAAAGCCCCATGTGTCAATGCCACCCAATCATCACCTTTATAACAACCCATGTTTCAGGACTGCGTTTGATGATGTCAAAGTGTGCCCAACGACATGTGTTGAGTGCAGTGATTTCAGATCAAAGAATCACACTCACCACCATCACTGTGAGTACTGACTATGACTACCATCTCATGGTTCCATGTGTCAAACTCACGGTGGGTCTGTCCGGTACACTTGTTCTCTAACAAGTACCTATGTGTTTGGTTTGATATCTCTATATCATGACTAATGAGATTATGTCATCAACCAACACCACAATCTAGTCTTGTGTATCATTGCTGTCTATCTACCTTCCACAATGACATCCGACTAGGGACATAACAAGAATGTACAAACTCTTAGCATCCGTATGATCTCATCGTTCAGGTCATGAACCTGAAGGCATACGTCATTGAGTACTGTCATTCTATAGACATTCAATCTTTTCTATCACTATCTCATATGACTGAACCAGAATGAATTGGAAGCTTGCCTTTGATGTTTATCAAATCAATCTTAATGTATCCCACCAATCATCCCATGATTGGATCTCAGGGCATACATACCAACAGACTCCCACTTGCACTGCGAGCCAATCACTCTTGAATCATATTCATAGTGATCTTCAAACATGTCCCACATGTCACTGTGCTCTAGTGCCAACATAGTGAGTAATGGCAACACCTTGCCAAAGTCAGTATAAATTGCATGTCTCTCATCTCTTCACTGTACGTCACACGTATGAGATGGAGTTGTCGTAATATGCGATCTAGTATTCCATTGCTAACCTTTGGCCACATTGCATGATCAAGGATTCCAGACTTGTCATCAATGAGTGGAATATAAGTTCATCTCATGAACCTTCAGATCCATATAGTATCCATTGTTGTTCTCTAACACACAGATACTCAGCATTTCCCTTTTAAATGGTTTTATTGGAACACTTCCAATTATCAACAAACTTTCACTTTTATACATCCTATGTATATTTTTTGCGATTAATTTTTTGTCCTTTCGGAAGTTCGCATCAATGTAACTCTTTACATCGAACTCTTCCTTATCTCCATAGAACTAGTACTTCACAAGTACTTATCAAGTTCTCATGGTATTCCAGTAACCCTTACTGGAAGTAGACAAACATCCACTCGTTATGTCCCACATACGAGTTATCAGGATGAGCACATCATATTGTCATGTCATACATACAAAATGATGAATGCATTTTATTCTTGCCATGTCATACATGCAAGACAATGGGATGATTACATACATGATAGATCCATATCTATTCTTAGTGTTCCCATTCTTCATAAGAATTGGACACTTGGCCTTGGGATACTAATATCCATATAACATGGACAAGTTTTCTCCCACTGAATCTGTGCATACTGAACACTTAAGTACAAATTGCCAATGTATGCTCTCTCTTTTCAGGTCAAGAGGTTTTTCGAGAACTATCTCTATAGATCTCTATTCCTATCATATAGGAAACATCTCTATCTTCCTTAAAGATAATTTCCACTTTTGGATTTCCATTCTAGAACAATTCCATTTCACATCAATATGTGGAATGTGAATACGCTCCCACTAAATCACAGATCCCGTCTTTATCTTTGACATATCAGTCAAACCCTTTGACTATATCATCAAAGTAAAGATCCAATTTTGAGTTGCTTGTACTCAATCAATCGCATTGATTAGTCCATTGTAACTTATAGACTTCATTTGCATTAATGGATTCATAAACCTTATAGGCTGTGTCACATACACATCCTGATTTTATTCCTCAAAGGAATGCGGTTTTAGTATCCATATGCCAAATGTCTTAGTCATTAAGTTGCAATCAACAAGCATCATCCTTCTCAAAATGTTATCCATGTGTCTTAACACTTAAGACTTATTTGCACTTATGGATATGATCCAATGAGTGCTACCATCAAGGTCATACCTTATGGTTCACACGGATGTCATTTAGGATGTAATGGTTTTATACCATAACTCAAAATCTGATTCCTCATATTCATCTAGATAGTTGACTCATCATATGAACAACTCATCACATATATAATTGAGGTGTATCTGTCAAGAATATAAGAATTCACAACTCCTTGTGATTCTTAATGTCCTTTATTAGTGTGGGGTATCCTTTTATTAAGAAGAATTCGGTTATTTGATAATCATTCTCTAACTCCTTAGAGTATGATTCCTCCTTGATTTAGACATCACCATGCCTTAATCATGAGTTCACTATGATACATTATCATAATCACTCGTAAGGATCTCAAACATTTGGTTCAAGTATTTCATTCATTGATCTCATCAAGAATTAATACTTTACCAAATTTGTACTTCATCTATGATAATCTTGAACACTTCAAGATATTCATATTGGTATTTCTCTAAACACCATTTGAAGTATTAGCATTTGTTCCAATAGGTGTGTAAATACATCACATGTATTATACCTAATAGGATAATCATTCTCCCACTACATTAGTGAAGATTGATTAATCATGTACAAGAGATTCATGTCTCTTATTGGTTCTTTAACCAAAAGAGTCTAGATTTATCCATCACATGGAAAACTAGAAATGAATTTCTCATGATTGATGCTAATTTGATTGTTTGAGTTATCAATAATTTTAGGTATCATTTTATCTTATGCATACCATGTATCACAAGATAAACAAGGCATTGCCACAAAGATCATATCTTTAAGATTGAAACATCAACTTTATTAATTGCCATCATTGTCATACAATATGAAAAAATAAAGTGTTTCTATCTATTGGCAATATATGAAATAGCAGTTCTCAACTCTATTTCGTGCCCTTTAGGCTGAAATAAACTGAAAGATACTCCTATCTATGGCGGCAACACTTGCTCCAATGATGTGTATTTCTTTCTTGGTCCTTTCACAAAGGCCATCACTTCTTTGTGGATATTGCATATCATATATGACATATCCATATCTTGGTATCATATACCTCAGATAAAGAAGCGGTTCATTTCATGATACCTTAGGTGGAGATCTCCATCCCTCCTTCATCTTCTTTTGTTCTTCCAGATATAGAGGGCAATTCCCTCATACACCCTTTCCCCATGTGCCTTGAGGCTGAAGACGGCTTGGATTTCTGGCTAGCATCAGAACACTTCTTTTCTTTGCCCTTCTCTTTGATCACGTCAAAGATTATGGTTTGTCTTTCTTCATCTTTGCCTTTACTATCCTCAACATGTCCAACAACTCTGTCAATGCTTGTCAAAGTTGTTCATGTTGTAGCTTATCATGAATTGTATGATCCTCACAACATTTGCAGTATCATACCAATAGCCAACTCTTGGCTCAGAGGGAATCCTTCTTAGTCAGGTTTTTCCACATACCCAATCACATTGAGTGTGTGAATACCTTACTAGATCTCCTTCTGTCATGACATACTAGGATAGTGTCTTGGAGACATCATATGTCTCATGTTGTCTCTGCAACTCATAGTTCAGAGAACACAACATCAAGCACTCCTCATCAATGTCATCCTCAGTATGCTTCCATAAGCATACTTTCAGCCATTGATGTGGTGGGATCGAGTTCATCTGGTTCTGGTATACTAGGACTTAGAGCTTTTGCTCTTTGATTGAGAACACTTCTCATTGTCCTAACCAATCGTGGAATTATTCCCATTAAATTTGTTGGTCTCAAAGACCGATCGCAAATAAAGTGATTTGTTGATTAACCATTTATATTAACAAAAAGGAAATATATACAATTTTAGTCCAAAACTCTTTTGACTTGTTTGATTGATTTGAAAAGTTTGACGATATAATTAGGCCTTTAATTAATTATCGCTCCCACTATTTTAGTTCAAATTGATAGCCCTCACCATCAATTCGGAAGATTGCAGTGTACAACCTTCTAGTGGGCAAGATCCTGAAATCCTCTAAGTCATGAGTCAGCTTTGGCTGATCGCCCACAACTTAGATCTCTCAGGTAGGCAACTCTTGCCAATTGCATCATATGCAACTCTTGTTGAATGAACATGCACAACACCTTGCCATGAACATTCCTTGCCTCTGGGCTTAGACGCTCTAAGAATCACCAGTTAAGTCTAACCCAAAAGCCGACACGATAAACATGCACCCTGCTTTGGCAGAACCTACATGTCTACCCTTCACACTTCCACAAGATAGACGGTGCACCACGCTTTGGCGTAACCTACGCTTGGTCGATCGAGCTTTTCATGTGTGCCGCTAATGGAAGGCATGTAAGACTTAATATTTAATGAGGGATTTGGTTTTTATATACATATACATATCCAATCACCACAATACATAGTACGTATCATATACATGCTATATCCCACAGAAAACATGCACAAACGATAAAAAGCGATGATTATGGCCATCCTAATGTAATTCCTTGAGCCAAGAGGAATCACGGTCATCTAGGTCTACATCACATGCAACCTGTATAAGATGAACTCTGTGCCTTGCCTTCCGAGTTGATCAACTCATCTCATGAATGATATGTACTCTCCAGCCGATCGTCTGGGTGCCACCAGCCGATCGGTTGGCTCCTCCAACCGATCGGTTCGCCTGGACGTCGTGCATCTCATCATGTCCGCCACCCACTCGTCTCTCTCCTCGAACCGGTCATCAACCGATCGGTTCACTCCTTGAACCGACCGTCTGGAACGTCAACCGATCGGTTCACGCCTTGAACCGATCGTTTCAGCTGTCGTCTTGATGTCCGCCGGTCTTCGACATAACAGGAAATAAAATCTATCCTAATAATTACATTGCTTTAAAAGGGAAACCCCGAGTTACATTCAGGGGGAGCAAAGGTAGGAAAGACTCTCGAATTATTTCGAGTTACATCAGGAATAAGAGAGGGAAGATCGGTGCGCAGACCGAGATGCAAGAAACCACAAAAAACCACACACAGATAGGGGTTTATAGGCCATAATCATGCTACACACATCCACCACAAAACTCGTTTAAGGGCGACGCGTATCGAGTGCATTAATAATACATATCATATATGTAATTTGGGATTTGTGGATTTAGGATTGGACATGCATAAAGCCAGTATTATTCGCATCGCATGCAATAAATAAAGGCGACAAACCAAAATCGATCATATCGATATTCCTAAAATATAGAGCAGTTTTAGGGGAGACAGAGAAGGCAGCGGAAACAAAAAATTTTCTCCCCCAACCCATACCGAGGAAACGCGTCAACGTCTATATAATAGGAAAGGATGGTTTGTGGAATCATACCTTGTCCCGAGGCTTGCTCGGCGACAATACCTCGCGCAATGCGCGGTCTTCAACTCCGGTCTTGGACGGTGTCTGTGCAGCTCCTGGTCGCACCGGGACTGACGACTCCTCCTCCTACCGGACTGTCAGATGACAGTTGTCCTCCTGAGCGGCAGTGACCTCCCGCCTCTATAGTAGTCCACACGGACCACCTGGAACTCCACACTCCTTGTCCCACAAGGAAGTGGAAGGAGTCGCACCCTCATGTTGATGTACTAGTCGCCAACACACTCTCCTGCTACCAGTTGCAACTGCAGTTGTCCTTCCCTTGCTGCACCTCCCTTTTGCGGGAAGCAATTGCTCGGGATCTCTCACGGTTACCAAAACCAGAGAGAACTACAACTTCACAAAGCAACCGGCTTGCATTGAGTTGTACTTTGAGAAGCCCCCAATACCCCTATATATATAGGCGGGTCATGGGACATGGTTCTCTATGCCCGGCAATATGGGACTAAAGCAGGAGTAGAAGGGTTTGAGAATTTTCCACAAAAAGCAACCAACTCGCAACCTGAACCGATCGGTTCATAAGTGAACCGGTCGGTTGGGGACCTGAACCGGTCGGTTGGAGCACCAACCGATCGGTTGGGACCCATGAGCCGATCGGTTCACTTCTGAACCGGTCAGTTCGTGGTCCTGGTCGGTTCCCGATTGACTTTCCTTCTTTCATTTCTAATTGGTATCAAATACCAATCCTATTCCCAATCAAATTGGGCAAGTGAAACGCAAGGAAAATTCTCACCGACCTGACTTTCCCAACTTGCTCGGTTGCACCAGTTGAACCGATCGGTTCAACACTTGAACCGCTCGTTTCACCCTAGGCTTGAGCCGATTGACTCAACACTTGAGCCAACCGGTTCAGCAACCTCAGCCAACCGGTTCATCACATGAACCGATCGGTTGGGAGTGCAGGTTGTCAAGAATCAGTCAAATGTGATTTCAATCAATCTGATACTCCAATCAATGCGTCCAACACCTTGAACCATATGATATTGAGCTATCAACTGATTGAGTGTTTAATTGAACTACTAAACTCCTTTAGTAATCAATCTAAACATTGCTTTGTGGACAAAACTCCTCTTCCACGTTAAATCCTATGTGTGTGACCCTGCAGGTCCATTTCATGTTGGCAGTGAAAATCCATAACACTTATGACTTCATAAGCAAAGAGCGGTGCCTAGTCACACATCAGTGCTACCCAAGTGAAAGTAGAAAGTTGGAGAACAACTTTCATCCTACAATCCGTGAATGGTGTTACAGTGAATGTATAATTCCTTTGTCACTGATATCCCGAATGAACTCAAGGCATGGAACAGTCATCCTGTCAACGGTCATTCACTTTCTTGATCTCAGAGTAGATTGAAGGAGATATGTATGACATCAATATCACATACTGATTCACACATGCGTGCACACGCCTATCTCAATCCTACTCATCAAGTGGCCTTGGATATCAAACTCCCTTAGGAGGGACAAATCCCATATCTATCACTCACCCCTCAAAAGCCCCATGTGTCAAAGCCACCCAATCATCACCTTTATAACAACCCATGTTTCAGGACTGCGTTTGATGATGTCAAAGTGTGCCCAACGACATGTGTTGAGTGCAGTGATTTCAGGTCAAAGAATCACACTCACCACCATCACTGTGAGTATTGACTGTGACTACCATCTCATGGTTCCATGTGTCAAACGCACGGTGGGTCTGTCCGGTACACTTGTTCTCTAACAAGTACCTATGTGTTTGGTTTGATATCTCTATATCATGACTAATGAGATTCTGTCATCAACCAACACCACAATCTAGTCTTGTGTATCATTGCTGTCTATCTACCTTCCACAATGACATCCGACTAGGGACATAACAAGAATGTACAAACTCTTAGCATCCGTATGATCTCATCGTTAAGGTCATGAACCTGAAGGCATACGTCATTGAGTACTATCATTCTATAGACATTCAATCTGTTCTATCACTATCTCATATGACTGAACCAGAATGAATTGGAAGCTTGCCTTTGATGTTTATCAAATCAATCTTAATGTATCCCACCAATCATCCCATGATTGGCTCTCAGGGCATACATACCAATAGATGTTAACCCTAACCCTAAGTGTAGGTCTAAGAGATATATGACATGATGAGTTAGATGTCATGGTTGACCGAGTGTTTGGTTGGACATGCATTTGGGATGCCATAAGAGGTTAGATGACCTAGTACCTTTGGCGACCCAACCCTGGAGAGGGTCGTGCATGTTAGAGCGAAGGATAGATCCTTCATGGATGGGGTTAGAGAAGAACCTATAGAAACCTTATGAGATGTTGCATGTAGGATATAGCTTGCACTCAGAGTACCTCAGTAGTACGAGCAGCAAGTTAAAACGGATACCAGAAGGACAGGATGGATAGATTATGTGATAAGCCTAAGGGGCTATGGATAATCATGAGCAAACATAAGTTTGAGCATATGATTCACCCGCATAGAGGTATGCCTGTAAGGTTGATCCTTCATGGAGAGAGGACCTCTAGTAGTATGACTGGATGTGGAGTTAGCTTTAGAGATAGAAAGAAGGAACCAATCAAGAAGGTTGGAAGCTTAGCTTCTGAGATATGAGGAATAGTGGGGAGTCGAGGATGATGCGATGTAAGTGTATGATAGTGGTTTCCCTATGCTTAACCCCTGGAGGCTGGTGATATCTTGGTTATCTTTAGAGGAAGCAAACCCTAGAGAGAGGATGATGCTTCTGGTACCTATGGTATAAGTGACTATCTGCTGGATAAGATAAAGAGTGCATTAGACCTTGAGGAAGTGTAAGTAACCAGTTGAGGGGCTTTATACCTAGTTGGTTGTCCTTGAGGAGGACTCAACTCTGAAATGTTGCTTGAATAAAAGGATCATGGAAAGTGCATGACATACCTTGGACATGCTTGATTTGTGGTTAAAAGATTGAACATGCAGTTGGACACCCAAAGGTGGATCTAGGGTTCCTAGGCCTAAGAGGGGAAGCAATGTATCTGATGCTCATGATGAGATTTGAGTCTCTATAGTTTCGAGCATGGTACTCCTCATGAATAGAGGTAAAAGAAACCCCTTAAGTTAAGGGTATGTTTGATGAACCCCTCACAACTAAGTTGGTCTAATGTTGAGGATGAGAACAAGTGTGACCTAACATGGTTTGGTAAGTGTCTTCTTGTACCTTAGTAGCTTGCTAGGGCTAAGCATGCTCATGTGGATGCATACCCTAAACATAAGGACGTTTAGGACCGCTGCTATTAAGGTGTATTTTCCTCCCATCCTGGGAGAGGGACCCTTTTGTAGGGTGTATACCAGTTTTGTTGGTTTTGTGGTAACCTAAAGAGGTTTCAGAGGATCTTGTGAAGCTAAGTGAAAAGTACATGGTATGAGAATGAACCTATATACCCATAGATAACTATCTTTAAGTGCAAGTGGATGTGTTACCCTGTAGGTAACCAGTATGGAGTCTGACCAAGATAGGCAGGTTACCATGACCCCTATGAAAGGATAAAGTCAGCCAGGAATGTAGAGAGAGAGATGATGAAGGCTTGGGTAAGGTTCTAAGTTGAACATGTACTAAGATGGAATCCTAAGTCTATCCAAGGGTAAGGTAGGGATAAGACCGATGGAAGTGGGAGTTGCCTAATTCCCTAGTTGCACATGACCATAGGGTCGGGAGGTAATAGCTATCATTGTCTAAGGGCCATGGATTAGGAGATTGATCACCTTCATGAACTCATGGGACCTAAAGGGAAGATGAGTAAGGCACTCTCTAGATGCATAAGGGAAGAGGGATGACCCCAAAAGTGCCGACACCCTATACACCTAGAGGAGACGACCAAGGATTGTGATTGGACCAAATAGGTTTGAGACTAGTTTTCCATGGAAGTAACTTTGATATCAAGATGAATGTGATGTTGAGACATATGTGGCACGTTTCAACTTAGATTTAAAGGTGTATCAACATGGTGGGATGTACCATCTCTACTCTTGGAATAGGAAGAACTCTGTATTTGGACTACATCGAAATGCTTATTTCCTCTTGTTATAGGAGTGAGAGATAGGACAGTACGCATACCATACACCAAGGGTAAAGATGATGTGAGTTGGAACATCACTACGGGGTATGAGGATAGAGATGATGACATACCCTTGTTGAGCGAATGATGCATGGATGGTTTACAAACATTAAGAGCATTAAGGAAATCATCTTGTGAGGATGTTTTATCATGAGCTATGTGTTATTTGCAAGTGATACAAGGTCAAGTTTGATAATCAAGAGGATAAGCTCAGAGTGTTCTGATGAAGATAGACTCAGAGTTTGAGACGAGATGATAAGTGGAATACATTGAAGTGTATGTCTTCAAACATTACCTAATATCTGAGGATTTGAAGTGGTAATGGATGTTCTGGTTGAGATGTATCTGACTGGTTTGGCTAGAAGCTAGAAGAGGTTGTTAGGCTAACCCTAAGTTTGGAAAGGAGATATGTTTGGCTAATACTCTGATGTAATGAGATCTATTGAACAAGTTAATGGTTGTTTGGTTAGCCAGTCTAGTCCGTGATACAATGAAAGGATGGTGGTAGAACCTCAGATGCACTTCTTTGGAAAAGAAGGTGATGAAACCCTGACTAGAGTGGTTTAGGGTTTTTGAGTAATCGATCTTGAGGAATCCTGAAATACAAGAAATCATGATTGAAGATCACCATACATCGTGGCTCTACCAAGATAGTAAATGACAATAGCACTTTGGATGCTTAAGATGAAGTTGCATGTGGTATATGGCCATGCAAGCCAGGAGGTAAAGGATGAACCCCAGTAACCCAATGTATCGATATAGAGGACAAAAGAGTCCCTGAGAGGGAATGGGAGTTCATCACTATGGATGTTGTGATAGGTCTCCCCTGGACCAAGGATGGTCAAGATGCAATATGGGTTATGGTAGATCACCTTACCTATATGACATGAGAAAGAAAGAGTTCTGTCAAGGGACAAATCTGGTTGAACTACCCACGAGAGAGATGGTTCAACTACACCATGAAGTGAGTTTAAAGGTTCTTGAGTTTGACCTAAAGGTTCCCTTCCAAAAGGTGGAAGTAGGTACATGAAGGACTCGATGTTAGTACAGTTTATCACCCCTAACCAATGGTTAGTATGATCCAGACTAAAGGGTCTGATGAGAGCATATGTGCTCATTCAGGGTGATAGCTAGGGCAGTTCTTGTCTTATGAATGATGTGAAGATAACCACCATAGCCAATATCAGGATTTAAAGAAGCTCTGTAAGAGAGGTTGTGTCGGTCACCACTTCAGTAAGGTGATGTTGGTGAAAGGACCACGTGATGGTTAGAAAAGGACCACAATGTGTGTAGATGAAGTCGCTTTGATCGTGCAATTGCTGAAAGGAGCCTAGAGACGACAAGAGTTGTGACCGGATGCAAAGTAGACGGACATGCAATTCATTGTAGGAAATATGTGACATGAAAAATCCGACCCCTCTGAGCTACAACTAAGGAAGTTGGGTCCCCGATACATGGGTCCATTTGAGATGGATTGGTGGAGAAGGTTATGGTTGACTTTACCCTTCAGGATAAAGTAATGTGTGATGAGTTCCATGTGTCCAAATTACAACACTATGTGAGGTACCCCGACCATGTGCTGAGCAATGAACCTAGTGAGCCCCAAGGGAGGCTGAAATGGCCTGAGTCACCTGTGCAGTTTATAGATGACAGGATGAAAAAACTCAGACAAAAGAATATGCGATGATAAAGGTTCTTTGGAAGAGCCATGAGTACCGTAAAGCCACATAGGGGCCAATGATGGACATGGAAAAGTCTTATTCTGAATTGTTTGTTTGCTTGATAAAATTTTTAGGACAAAATTCCTATAAGAGGGGAAGGATGTTACAACCCCAATTTTTGGGTTCCTTTGGTGAGAAATGTAATTTCTCATATTAAAGATATTTGAACAAATAATGATATAATTTGCTTCAAATAAATGGATTTTGTTTACAATATCCTTGATGATTGTGTTGTGGGCTTTGTTGGCTATTGGGCCCAAATAACAAGAAAATTCAATTAGTAAATGAATAATTGAATATTTGAGAAAAGAAAGAGGTAGAAACCTATAGAAGGAAAAAAGATGTAATCCAAGGATGGATTTCGTGCCTCTTGGGTTCCAAGGAGTCCAAAGTTGCAAAAAGAAAGCAATAAGAGAAGAAAAAAATTAATTTAGTATTTCTGTTACACCCCGATCTCACAATTTCCTCAAATTATGAGATTAGGGCATAAGATAGGATTTATATGTAACACAAAGAACACCCTTAACTTTTTTTTTCTTTTCTTTAAAACTCATGTTTCCCCGCATTGAACCACATAACATCTTAACAAAGGAATCTGAACATTTCTTTTACTAATCAGACTTCAATAGTAAAGGTACATGTATAAACATTCATGATGTCTCTCACACCTTATGCACATAAAACTTGCTAATTAGCCTACATGTCAAAGAGGAACAATATTACACATCATAATTACAACTCTCTCTCTTATCTCTTACTGAGGACCTAGAGTGACAAGGACCGACTGACTCAACTAATCTTGTACTTAACTCTTGTAGCAGATCTACACTGATGCTCTGACCATCTTCAAGTCCACGCGGTTAACCCTAAAATGTTTGAGTAGAGGGGTGAGCCTACTCGCTCAGTGAATGAGTACTTCAAAGAAATAGTCTAAGGCACTAATGTGATTACATGTATAACTTTGAATAAATGTTATGAAATTTAACAACAATAAATACTACACTGAGCAGTTCTAAAACAATATAATTGAAATAACAAAGAATGTAAATATTGCATCCAAAGAATAACTACTAGAAGACTATGCTCTAGTCTTCCTTAACTCTTTCATTTATAAGGAACTCTGTGAACCTATATGATCATATTTTAGCTTATGCCCTGATCTATGCAGTGTACTCTTCATAGAGACTCGCAGTGCACTACGGCCACACCGTACAAGACTTAGCGACACACCCGGGAAATGCTAAGTCTGACGCCAGCCCTGTTCTGCCACAGGACCATAGGCTCTCTGGCCTCAATGCACTACTCCGAGTGCTCTAGACTCCTCCTCTAACCTGAGCACACAGGCGGAGAGTCTCACGGGGTTACCTCCATGACTCCACACGGATCTTGTTGCAATAACCCCTATTTTCTCCAGTGCCACCGTGACTCCGCACGGATTATTGTTGAACACTGTCTCTCTGTCCTCGTTCCACCATGACTCCGCACGGTTAATGTTGCAACATGAGTTTCACCCCTAAGAAGCAGATCTCTCGAAGGGGTTCTACGGTGTTTAGGGCACCTAAGTCTAACATTAATATTATAGATACATGTAAAATAGAAATCATAACTCATTTTACATTTCTCACAAGGCTCACACGGCCTGCCATATCATATCATATAAAACATCATAGCTCATGTATTCAAAATATACCATGTCTCAGTAACATCCCTTTCTAGGGCATGTCATATCTCATCACCTGCAATTTACGAGATATGTATTGAAATATAAGAAGCCCTGCAGTATGTAGATATCAACTCAGAGAGAACAAGCATATAAAGTTAAATGCACTAGAAACATACAATTCAATAGTTAAGTATCACCACATCTCATATCGAGATCTTTCATGTCACCATAACATGATTCATTGAACACCCTATCCTTAGGGTTTCATTTGCCTTATTCATTCATCACATGCCAACACCCTACTCTTAGGGTTTCATTCGCCTCATTCACCTTTTCATTTACCTCATTCACTTGTCACATGGCTCTCATAAGGATTTCATAGGATATAAGCATTCACTAAATAAAGATTATTTTCAACAAATCATATACAATCGATATACGTATGAAACCATGGAAAGTGAACTAAATTTAGGTTTCCATGCTATTCACTGAGATATCATGCACCAATGATAAAATTCAAATAAGGTAATCCATGAGGTACATCCTAACCACTTATAAGTTTACTAGTCCTTTTCAATAAGGTTGAAACTCTAGAGATATCTCAATTAGGTTAAACCCTAATTACATCATATGGTATAAATCTGAAAAGCATTCTTTCTAGGATGTGTTGTATACGTTTCTGATGTGAATTTACCATCAAGGAGTCATTCAAACAGAGAAGGAATCCATATCATATCAGATTGCAACAACTTAAATTAAACAGACATTTCAGGTTTTAGAATCACATACCAAGCAATTAGGGATTTGGATGCTATAATCAAATTTCGTGCATTATACTGTTTAAAGGAAGAACCCACTCACCCTAAGGTGTGAAAATACCTCAAAACTGCAGCTCAACTCAGGGGATCTCAAACTCATATCAAATCCCTAGCAAATCTCTCAATTCTTCTTCCATTCAACTAGGAAACCTTGAAAATGAGGGATTATGAAGAAAGGGTGAGAAAAGAGGGAATTTCGACATCATCTTGGATCAAATCAGAGCATGGACGGAATCATGACATGAGAGAGAAGATTCACCATAAAAGTCTATGCAAAGGATCCAAACTTACTTGATTTCACCATTCCTCGGACCGCAAAACCCTAGGTCAGCAATTCCTCCTCTTTCTCCACTCAAGCCCTAACTCTCCCTCTCTCTCTAGATTTTCGTTTCTCTGGGATGGATGACGAAGAATGAGAGCTGCGTGTGTGTGTGGTCAATCATATAAGTCAATTTGAGCTGCTTGGGTCAATTGCATATTGACCCAACACTCAACTTTAATTATATTGGCTGAATATTCAGTTATACAAGGTTACTGTAATTCGCTTATTTCAGAGATCAAACCTTCTCCAAAAATTATGGAAATTTATCAATTTGTTTATAATTTATCTATAAATCTTCAGTTAAAATTTTAGATCATTTGGGGTTACCAATAAATAATTAAAAATAGAACAGGGCACTGCTATATTGCAGTCTGCAGCAGATTCGGTCGAGTTTGCCCTGCACAGAACTCGACCGACACCCTCACTGTAGAGATCAAAAGTCATCCAAAAATTATTCCAATTTAACAGAGTGTCTAAAGCTGTGTTTTTAAAGCACAGTTAAAATTTAAAATCAATTGGATATACCAATAAAAAGATAAAATTCAATTACCACACTGCTATATAAATCTGGAAATATGATCGGTCGAGTTTGAAACTCGACCGATAAACAGGTCATAATATTCTTCAAAAATTCTGATATTTTCCAATGTTGTTCAAATTTTATATATACAAATCATATCCAAATTTTAAGTAAATCAGAGTTACACATAAAATACTAAAAATCATTTAGTGAGACATTCTACTTATCAAATTCTGTATTCATGTATCATCAAAACCCTATTTTGGGCCGATTAGGGTTTATGCTTCTCAAACCCTAATTCTCAAGACAAAAGAAAATTTAGACTTCTTATCATAGTTAAAACATCGTAATTGTGTTATCATAATTAATTAGATTTCAAGAGTGATTATTCTAATTAATCTTTGCAATTGTCTAGGTAAACCCTAGTTTACCAGTTAAGCTCAGATGGGGTCGTAACAACTCTTCCCCCCTTAGAATGTTTCGTCCTCGAAACATAAACTCACAAAAAAGATACATTCAAGGTTATTTTAAGCTTCTAAAACCTTCCATGTCATTATATTCTTGAATTTCATACCTGAATGTAGTTTTCAACATTAGATCTTTTAATTCTTTACTACATCACAACATATTTCAAATAGTTCTCAATGATATCAAGCCAATTCTTTATGCCGCAGTCAAACATAGAATGCAAAGATAAACTACCACGCTTTCGCTGCGCAACTCTGATACAACTATCTCAACTTATGCGGCTCAGAAAGTTCTATTGTTCTGTATCACCTTTAAGTGACAAAAGCGAGTTCACCATGCTATTTTAAACTTTAATAAAGTGCTATTCGAATAGCAAAATAGTCTTGGATTAAAAGGCTAGATTCAACAATCAATTGCACAATACTACTCTTGGCATCCCCATTGGGTCATGGATGCATGAGGTGAAGCATTACCACCTCATTCCATACTATCCTGTTTCGATCCTGGGACCTGTGGGTTATGGGCCCACACACAATTCAAAGTGTAACCATCATATTATATCATTTTAGGGTTTCAACCACAGTAATAAAGTAATCCACAATTGTATCAGTCATTCAAGCATTAATCATACTCAATTACCATCACTCAGTTATATTAGAGCTAGGTATAACAAGCTACACCTCATTAGGGTTACTTGTCCAGACAATCTGATTATCATCCCTTCTTATTAATATGAGTGGATAAGTATGACTACCTTGTTCAGGGTATCCCTCCATGTGTTCTGACATCATCCAAACCGTATCACCATATCACAAATACACAATAGTAAGATGCATATCAGGTATGAATTACTACAACTATCATACGCCTTTAATTTAACATATAGCTTACACAAATACCCTGAAATCATATGTAGAACCAACTTTCATACCTTAATATGCCTTCAACAAATCATACATGTAAAAACAAATTCACATATTATACAAAGCTAGTGTTTTCCCATATCTCTCTGCTCATTCATTACTTCTTTACTTTTTTCTACCTATCCTTTTCATATGATTATATACAATAAACATCCCTAACATTAAAACATTCAAGGTAAGAATAGATTATTCATCATTCTTGCTATCACACAAGAATTTATTTCTTATCGCACTCCATCATAATGTATGTCACTATTACATTCACTAGATGACCCCACCAAGGTAGTTATGCACCGTATATGATTCATTTTCTCTTATCATTTCATTCCCACCTTACTCTCATTAAGAAATATATGAAAGAGAAGATGATTTTAAGACTTGGAATACTTGTATTCAAACGTTCCCTTAATACATTCTCGTATGTAGATTTACTTAGTTATCAACAGAGATATTTGATTAATTAGCACTTGCTTGAATCTCACAACCGCTTTATTTATAACTTCTCCATCATATTTCAAACCCTATCTTACGTTTCATAGTCCTCTTACCATATACTACTCTTTAACCCGTCATCTTTAATTCTAATTTTTTTTTATGACCATGTTGCTTATTCATATGTATGGTCATGTATACCATGTTGCACATATTTCCTCCTTTATCTTTATACTATTGCGAAGTTAACGTTCTAAATTAATAGCCCTTCTATTAGTTTTTCCTCATGTTGAATACATTACATATTCTTCATTTTTAAATCAAGTGGATCATGCATGGGTCAAACATAGTTTCTCTTTCAATCATATTTTTCTCTCCTGAATACAGTCTACCTTTGTATGACTTATTCATTCGTTAAACTACACCTATGTTCTTTGCTTAGAAACTAGTTTTTTGTTCTAGTGTTATGAATTACATGTTCATATGATCCTCTTCACTTTTACTCTTTTGAAGACTCTTTACTTCTATGGACCTATTGAATGCTCAACCCTATTCTCTACTTAGCCTTTGCTTTAGAGTTCATAAAAGCATTATACTCTATTCTATGATTCATTCTTCATGATTGATTCTTGCTATCTTGAACCATACATACATTTCACATATCTTTTCTATATTTCATATGTATAGTTCATATAATATTAATCAATAAACTGATTATGAACTTCATATCATGTTCCTTTATTCCCAATTAAGGGTTTCTCATATGAGGCCCCAAAATTGAACCTCAGATATCAGTTTCAACTAATTCTTAGTTGTTCTGATCTTGCCCATATGTTTCAACATCTTACTGTATGTACATTCTTACTCTGATGTGGGTCTAATTATTCAAATTCTATTCTTATTATACTATTGATAGGATTCATTAGATCCTAGTAACGCATCCTGCCAGCCGGACCAGGACAAACCTGAAGTCCTGAAGCCATGAACTACAAAAGGATTACTCAACTCCTATTCATCTCGGAAGTGTGGAAGAAAACTTATCCACTAACAAAAGCTCATTCAAAGGTCAATTCTAGTCTACTTGTTACAAAGAATGAAATCAATAAATGCTACAACTACATAGTGTACAACAGATATTAAAGACCCGTATTTCAAAGTATTGAATATTTCAATTCAAACATATAAGAGCATTTCTATACATTTCCAACAAAAACAACATTATGAAATGTAAGTTCTATCTCCTTTTACATTTATGCTCTTAATTCTTGTTTCTTTTCTCATTTTCTAACCCTAACATTTCTAGGGTTCCTCTCTAGCCCATTCTTCCACTATATATCTGGCCAGGGTATACAGGAAAGAATAGACAGAGTAGCTCGTACTGGTTGATCCAAGTACTCAGATATCGGGCCAGGATATCCAAATACTCAAATCCCCAAAGCTAACATCAAACATCTCCTATCTGCCACACATAGGACTCTAACTTACTAACTTAATGGTCCTTGACAACTCACCCTAAGCTCTGATACCAAGCTGTTACACCCCGATCTCACAATTTCCTCAAATCATGAGATTAGGGCATAAGATAGGATTTATATGTAACACAAAGAACACCCTTAACTTTTTTTTCTTTTCTTTAAAACTCTTGTTTCCCCGCATTAAACCACATAACATCTTAACAAAGGAATCTGAACATTTCTTTTACTAATCAGACTTCAATAGTAAAGGTACATGTATAAACATTCATGATGTCTCTCACACCTTATGCACATAAAACTTGCTAATTAGCCTACATATCAAAGAGGAACAATATTACACATCGTAATTACAACTCTCTCTCTTATCTCTTACTGAGGACCTAGAGTGACAAGGACCGACTGGCTCAACTAATATTGTACTTAACTCTTGTAGCAGATCTACACTGATGCTCTGACCATCTTCAAGTCCACGCGGTTAACCCTAAAATGTTTGAGTAGAGGGGTGAGCCTACTTGCTCAGTGAATGAGTACTTCAAAGAAACAGTCTAAGGCACTAATGTGATTACAGGTATAACTTTGAATAAACATTATGAAATTTAACAACAATAAATACTACACTGAGCAGTTCTAAAACAATATAATTGAAATAACAAAGAATGTAAATATTGCATCCAAAGAATAACTACTAGAAGACTATGCTCTAGTCTTCCTTAACTCTTTCATTTATAAGGAACTATGTGAACCTATATGATCATATTTTAGCTTATGCCCTGATCTATGCAGTGTACTCTGCATAGAGACTCGCAGTGCACTACGGCCACACCGTACAAGACTTAGCGACACACCCGGGAAATGCTAAGTCTGACGCCAGCCCTATTCTGCCACAGGACCACAGGCTCTCCGGCCTCAATGCACTACTCTGAGTGCTCTAGACTCCTCCTCTAACCTGAGCACACAGGCGGAGAGTCTCACGGGGTTACCTCCATGACTCCGCACGGATCTTGTTGCAATAACCCCTATTTTCTCCAGTGCCACCGTGACTCCGCACGGATTATTGTTGAACACTGTCTCTCTGTCCTCGTGCCACCATGACTCCGCACAGTTAATGTTGCAACACGAGTTTCACCCCTAAGAAGTAGATATCTCGAAGGGGTTCTACGGTGTTCAGGGCACCTAAGTCTAACATTAATATTATAGATACATGTAAAACAGAAATCATAACTCATTTTACATTTCTCACAAGGCTCACACGGCCTGCCATATCATATCATATAAAACATCATAGCTCATGTATTCAACATATACCATGTCTCAGTAACATCCCTTTCTAGGGCATGTCATATCTCATCACCTGCAATTTATGAGATATGTATTGAAATATAAGAAGCCCTACAGTATGTAGATATCAACTCAGAGAGAACAAGCATATAAAGTTAAATGCACTAGAAACATACAATTCAACAGTTAAGTATCACCACATCTCATATCGAGATCTTTCATGTCACCATAACATGATTCATTGAACACACTATCCTTAGGGTTTCATTTGCCTTATTCATTCATCACATGCCAACACACTACTCTTAGGGTTTCATTCGCCTCATTCACCTTTTCATTTACCTCATTCACTTGTCACATGGCTCTCATAAGGATTTCATAGGATATAAGCATTCACTAAATAAAGATTGTTTTCAACAAATCATATACAATCGATATACGTATGAAACTATGGAAAGTGAACTAAATTTAGGTTTCCATGCTATTCACTGAGATATCATGCACCAAGGATAAAATTCAAATAAGGTAATCCATGAGGTACATCCTAACCACTTATAAGTTTACTAGTCCTTTTCAATAAGGTTGAAACTCTAGAGATATCTCAATTAGGTTAAACCCTAATTACATCATATGGTATAAATCTGAAAAGCATTCTTTCTAGGATGTGTTGTATACGTTTCTGATGTGAATTTACCATCAAGGAGTCATTCAAACAGAGAAGGAATCCATATCATATCAGATTGCAACAACTTAAATTAAACAGACATTTCAGGTTTTAGAATCACATACCAAGCAATTAGGGATTTGGATGCTATAATCAAATTTCGTGCATTATACTATTTAAAGGAAGAACCCACTCACCCTAAGGTGGGAAAACACCTCAAAACTGCAGCTCAACTCAGGGGATCTCGAACTCATATCAAATCCCTAGCAAATCTCTCAATTCTTCTTCCATTCAACTAGGAAACCTTGAAAATGAGGGATTATGAAGAAAGGGTGAGAAAAGAGGGAATTTCGACATCATCTTGGATCAAATCAGAGCATGGACGGAATCTTGACATGAGAGAGAATATTCACCATAAAAGTCTATGCAAAGGATCCATACTTACTTGATTTCACCATTCCTCGGACCGCAAAACCCTAGGTCAGCAATTCCTCCTCTTTCTCCACTCAAGCCCTAACTCTCCCTCTCTCTCTAGATTTTCGTTTCTCTGGGATGGATGATGAAGAATGAGAGCTGTGTGTGTGTGTGGTCGATCATATAAGTCAATTTGAGCTGCTTGGGTCAATTGCATATTGACCCAACACTCAACTTTAATTATATTGGCTGAATATTCAGTTATACAAGGTTACTGTAATTCGTTTATTTCAGAGATCAAACCTTCTCCAACAATTATGGGAATTTATCAATTTGTTTATAATTTATCTATAAAGCTTCAATTAAAATTTTAGATCATTTGGGGTTACCAATAAATAATTAAAAATAGAAAAGGGCACTGCTATATTGCAGTCTGTAGCAGATTCGGTCGAGTTTGCCCTGCACAGAACTCGACCGACACCCTCACTGTAGAGATCAAAAGTCATCCAAAAATTATGCCAATTTAACAGAGTGTCTAAAGCTGTGTTTTTAAAGCACAGTTAAAATTTAAAATCAATTGGATATACCAATAAAAAGATAAAATTAAATTACCACACTGCTATATAAATCTGGAAATATGATCGGTCGAGTTTGAAACTCGACCGATAAACAGGTCAGAACATTCTTTAAAAATTCTGATATTTTCCAATTTTGTTCAAATTTTATATATACAAATCATATCCAAATTTGAAGTAAATCAGAGTTGCAAATAAAATACTAAAAATCATTTAGTAAGACATTCTACTTATCAAATTCTGTATTCATGTATCATCAAAACCCTATTTTGGGCCGATTAGGGTTTATGCTTCTCAAACCCTAATTCTCAAGACAAAAGAACATTTAGACTTCTTATCATAGTTAAAACATCCTAATTGTGTTATCATCATTAATTAGATTTCAAGAGTGATTATTCTAATTAATCTTTGCAATTGTCTAGGTAAACCCTAGTTTACCAGTTAAGCTCAGATGGGGTCGTAACAATTTCTTTATTAAGAAAGAAATTGAAAACAATGGTAAAATGTGGAAAATAAGTGAAAAGAGGTGTAATGGAGTTATTCTTGGTGGAATTTCGTATCCCAAGGATTACTAATGATAAAAGGAACACCAATGAGGAAAATAAAAGAGAAATAAAGAGAAATCCTCAAAAAGAACTATTTTAATAAGAAATAAACAAGACAATGAGGAATAATGTGAAATAATGCATTTAGATGCATCAAGAAGGATATTGAGTATCCAATAAATAGGATTTCAAAATAATAAAGTTTCTTGGGATCCAAGGAGTCTCAATAAAGAGGAAAGAAAGAGAAAATACCAAAATTGCAAGATAAAAGTATAACGGGAATACATAATTAATGAATTATGTGGTTTTGAAGAAAGTTTTCCTACTTAAGGAAAATATAATTTCGAGGCCAATGAATTAAAAGGAATGAATGAAGAGAATAAGAGAGAGGATTTTCGTATTTCTAATTATCCATACAATAAAGAATATCATGTGAGAGAATTTTGCTTCTCATTAAAGGAAAAGGAGTTCTAATGGGAGTGGGACTTGTTTCCTCTTAAAGGGGCACATTAGTGCGTGGATGACCTCCCCTATTTAAGGGGTAGACCCTTAGGGTTGAGTTCGAGAGAGATCCCACGTCTCCCACTCTCTTCCTCATCTTCTTCTTCATCTTCTTTTCTCAAAAACCTAGGTTAGAAGAGAAACGTGACCTTTGGAGCGAGGAGTAGCCAAGGACAAGTGTAAGAGGAAGGCACGACTCTTCCTCTGACCAGAAAGGAGTGTAACCCGTCTCCACCCCCTACATGACGCTGCAGATGGACTGCAGGTCAGCCATGGCAGAGCTCTACTAGGCTCGTTTCTGGCCAACTAACCGTATGCCAGGGGCACCAGCACCTACATGAGGGCATGGCGGAGGAGGGGGAAGGAACCTTGGTGGCCGTCAGATCACTATTGCGGAGGCATCAGGTCACGTTCGTGAGGTTGAAGATGATCGGGTCCGTTTTGATGCATCTGCCCCTTCGTGGACTAAGGAGTTGTTCAACTTTCCCAAGGGAGGTTTCGTAATTCAATTATAATTCCAAATCGGTGGGCAAGCCTTTGCATGGGAACTTGGTGACGTGGCGTCTCCTGATTGGCCCCGGTAAAGTTTTATTGCAAAATTCATAATTAAATATTGGTAACTCCGATTTGGACAAGTAATATAAAAATTTTGATTAGGAGAACGAGAGGAATCCAATAAAAATGATATGAAAGACTGATTCCGTTTCTAATTGCAAAAGTACAATAAGTTGATGAAAAGTGCATTAAAGTTAAGTTAAAAACCCTATTTGTGATTAAAGGTTAAATCTAGTATGCTTAATGGGTTAATTGAAGTATTAATAACATGTTGAATGATAATGTTAGATTAGAACCTGATCTAGATGTAAAATTGCATGATTTAGGGTTTTTACCTCATATGAGAATGATTAAGCATTTAGAAACCCTAATTTAGGGTAAAAGAGGATAAGATCATATTTAATTTGAAAAATGTGAAAATATGTTTGTAAATGATGGTTCTAAGTTATTTGTATATAAAAGTCCTTAATTCTGGATAAATATCCTAAATGTAGTCATTAGGGTCTTTTCATGAATAAAAGGTGGAATTGATGTAAAAATGAGTTCATATGTTAATTAGACCCTAATGAACTTTGAATTAATGATAGATGTGTATAATGATCTTGTCATGGATTAAAAGGATAAAAATAGTAGCTTTAATGTAAAAGAAGCTTAATGAAATTAATTGATGATTAATGTGCCTTTAAATATGGAAATAGGGTTATATGTTGTTAAGATAACCTTAATATTGAAGAATAGATGAGATATTTAGGGTTTATGAGTAATGACATAAAATTAGGGTTTAATATGGTAAAAGATGAAGGGAAACCCTAATTGCAAAATGAAACCCTAAAATGGATACAAAAACCCCAGAAAGTGAATCCAAGTCAATAAAGTAGATTCTTGATAAAGTGTGTAATAAATAGAGTACATATTCTTTTTAGGAATTATGTGACTATTGAATTGCTTGCTTGGATTCTTATTTGCATGGGTATTTCTATTCAAATCATTAGATCAGGTATGTGGTTACGCATATGAATGTCTTGAGTTAGTTTTCTGAGGTTTTTTGAAGTTTTCATCGATGACATGAATTAACTGTTGGATGAATTTAATTCATGCAAACTATAATGTGGATATGACTATCACATAAGATATGTGCCTACTAGCTCAGATCCTGGTCCCCTCTGTGGCTTAATAGTTGACCTAGTACATGGCTACCTATGGGGTAGGTCCATCAGGTCATTGAATGACTTAGTACATGGCTACCAATGGGGTAGGTCCATCAAGTCACATTGAGTTAGATATCGGGCTACCTTTAGGTAGTGCCATGCGACTCTATTACCCTAGGTATTGGCTACCTGTAAGGTAGGACCATGGGGGTAAGAATCTACCTAAAAGAGAGGAAGCATAAAAGTCCATTGTAGGGATAGCAGAGAGTTAAGGATTGAGTAGTATGGCTTAAACTGTAATCTTGGTTGTTAAATGATTAATTGAATGATTACGTTGTTAACATATTTGCATGATTATTGATTCCCCCGCATACCAGCTTCTTGCTGACCGATGTTTTGTTTGTCGGCATTTTAGGTACAATGAAAAGAACAAACAGTAAAATGGCATATGTGGTACTAAATGAGAATTAAAGTGCAAAGTAGGATTAGATAGATTAGTATCTGTGTGGATAGAAGTTTTGAAATTCTAGTTTTAAAAGGTATGCAATGTTTTTATTTTTACCATATTTTAGTATTGTTGGTAGAATTTAATAATTGTTAATGATTTTTTGTCAAACCATTGATCCGAGTTATTGGTTAACAACTCTGACATTTCGGTCTCCCTTAATTGGGGGTTACCGGGAGGCGGGGTCGTAACATTAGGGTCAAAAAAGCCTTTCATTTGAGTTGGAAAAGAGATGTTTATAAGGAAATTTCAATGAGAGAGAAAGGGATATAATAATCCTTTAACTCCCAAAATTGGTGCCACATAATCCCCTCTATCCCTTGCATATGAAGCCATCTCCCCCACCTTCTTCATTATCCATGAATTAAAAGAAAGAAAGTTAAGCACCTTAACCATTATAAGAATAATATCCAAAATTGAGTGGATATTACTTTTTAGTTAACTAATGTGAGTGGGCTCTCCACTCACTTTAGATATTTTGTGGCATTTGCAAGGCACAAGGATGTTAAAATTTATTCAAATTCAACCATCTCATTTTTGGTTGAAGGGTAATTCAAATTAATATATTTAATTTTGCATTAAATTGAATTAGGTTTTCAATTATGCTTAAATCTTGATTATTTTAATATCATGATTCTCTCTCCTCCAAAGTGATTCAAATGAGACACCCCTATAATTTTCTTTTATCTACATGATGCCAAGAAACATGAGGGACTCTCTAGAGGTGGTATTTGGCATATTGAACCCTAGGTTTTGGGTAATTTGCACATTACTCCAAAACTAGGTTTTAATGCACAACATTGCTCAACAAGTTCTTTCTTAGTACTCAGGCTTGTGGGATCCATACCTCTATATCATTCTCATTCTTATGATGCTTCAATCACTTGAGGAACATTTTACCATGTAACATTTGCAAATCAACCCCTCAACTTGGGTATTTTGCACTTTAGTCCAAAACAACAAAACATTGTTTTCAACATTATTCAAAAAGGACTAAAATTTAAACATAAGCTCCTCTTGAGCCTTAATTACTTTTCAAGAAATAAGAAAAAGCATATAATTAACTTTATTAAGAAAAACATCTACGGTTAAAGAATACCCCATGTCAGGGTTGTTACAAATTATCCACCCCTAATAGGGATTTCATCCCCGAAATCATCAAGACAAAAGAGAAGGGTACTTCCTCCTCATCTCTTCCTCTAGCTCCCATGTAGCTTCTTCAATGAAACGATGATGCCAGAGAACTTTCACAATTAATTCAACCTCCACAGGTTGCAGAATTAACTCTGTGTTAGGATGACACTTTCTCAGAATGGAGATATGGAACACTGGATGCAACTTATGCAGCTCGGGTGGCAACTCTAGCTTATAGGCTACCTTTCCAATCCGTTAAATGATTAGATAAGGCCCCATAAATCTAGGAGCTAACTTTCCCTTCTTCTAAAATCTAAGGACACCTTTCTAAGGTGATACCTTGAGATATACTCTATCTCCAACTTGGAATTCTAAGGGTCTTTGCCATTTATCGGCGTACGACTTATGTCTATCATGTGCAGTCTTTAATTGTTGTTGTATTAATTTAATCTTCTCAGTTGTGTGCTGCATAAGCTCAGGACCCAAAAGTTGATATTCTCCAGTTTCATACCAACACAAAGCAGATCTACAATGTCTACCATATAATGCTTCATATGGTTCCATATCAATACTATGTTGATAGCTATTATTATTATCAAATTCTATTAAGCTCAAGTGTAGATCCCAACTTCCTACAAATTGAAGGACACATGCCCTAAGTAAGTCCTCCAAAGTTTGTATAGTCCTCTCAGATTGTCCATCTATTTGTGGGTGAAAGGCTGCACTAAACCTTAACTATGTACCCAAATCTTTATGTAGTCGTTCCCAAAAATGACTCGTGAACTGGGGACCTCTATCAGAAACAATAATAGTTGGAACCCCGTGCAACCACACTATCTCATCTATATATATTTGTGCAAGCTTCTCAGTAGTGTAGGTTATTTTGACAGGAAGGAATTGTGCTTTCTTAGTCAACCTATCAACTATCACCCAAATGGAATCATGACTTTTGGCTATTCTAGGCAAACCAACCACAAAGTCCATGGTCACATGATCCCACTTTCACTGTGGTATAGGTAAAGGTTGCATTGTTCATGCGGGCTTTTAATGTTCAACTTTAACCTGATGACACACCAGACACCGCATAACAAACTCAACTACATCTTTCTTCAATCCAGGAAACCAATACATATCCTTCAAGTTATGATACATTTTGGTGCTCCCTGGATGCATTGCATACATCGAAGAATGAGCTTCCTCCAAGACTAACTTCCTTAAGTCATTGGCATCAGGTACTACCATCCTACCATGGTAACAGACTACCTGATCCTCTTACTCATGAAAGCCATCCCATTTCTCACTACCATACTCTGATCTGATCTACTGAACCACAACATCATCTTGTTGTGCTTCTTTAATCTGCTGTCTCAGAGTAGGTTTCACTTGCATCTCAGCTAATAGCCTGGCTAAAAATGATACCTTAAGCTGTATATTGTTTTGCCTCAAGGAGATAAGAATATCTCTTTTAAAGCACACTAAGGAGTTCAATTGTGCTTTATCTATGGCTGGTGATGATGATTTCCTACTTAGTGCATCAGCCACTACATTAGCCTTCCCTGGATGATAATCAATTGTACAATCATAGTCCTTGATTAACTCCATCCAGTGACATTGTCTCATGTTCAACTCATGTTGTGAGAAAATATATTTTAGATTCTTATGGTTTGTGAAAATCTGGAATGTTTCTCCATAAAGATAATGCCTCCAGATATTCAAGGAATGGACCACAACATCTAGTTCTAGATCATGTGTCGGATAATTCTCCTCGTGTTTCTTAAGCTGTTGAGAGGAAAAAGAAATCACTTGATTATCTTGCATCAACACACATCCTAGACCATTCTTAGATGCATCACAGAAAATGATGTACCCCTTCCCTTGCTCAAGTAACACTAGCACATGTGCACTTGTTAACCTTTCTTTCAACAGCTAGAAAGAATGTTGACATTTGTCATTCCAGACAAAAGGAACCTCCTTCCTGGTCAACTTCATTAGGGGTAAAGCTATAGAACTAAAGTTCTTAATGATCCTCCTATAATAGCCTGGCAGTCCTAGGAAACTGTGTATCTCCATTGGTGTCTTTGGTTGTTCCCATTGCAGGACAAATTTTACCTTCTTAGGATCAACACAGATACCTGTGGCAGATATTACGTGTCCTAGAAAAGAAACTTTTGGTAACATGAACTCACATTTGCTAAACTTAGCATATAGCTTATTCTTTCTTAGCAAAGTTAAAGCTTGACGGAGGTGCTTCTCATGTTGTTGAGCATATCTACTATATATCAAGATGCCATCTATGAAGACTACTATGAATTGGTCAAGAAAAGGCCATAAAATTCTATTCATGAGTTCCATGAATGCAGCTGGTGCATTAGTCAGTCCAAACGACATAACTATGAACTCATAGTGACCATACCTTATCCTGAAGGTAGACTTAGGTATGTCACTCTCCTTGATATGCAACTGATGGTATCCCGACCTCAGATCTATCTTAGAAAAAGTAGCTGCACCATGCAACTAATCAAACAAGTCATCGATCCTGGGTAGAGGATACTTGTTCTTTATGGTTACTTTATTTAACTATCTGTAATCAATGCATAACCACATCGATCCGTCCTTCTTCTTAACAAAGAGAACCAGAGCACCCCATGGTGTAGTACTCGGTCAGATAAAACCTTTCTCAAGCAAATCATGCAGTTGTTTCTTGAGTTCTGCCATCTCAATAGGTGTCATTCTGTACGGTGTTTGTGCTATTGGTTGCGTGCCCAGGATTAGATTAATCTCAAAATCAATCTCTTGGGGCGGAGGTACACCTAGAAGCTCCTCAGGGAACACATCTTCAAACTCCCTAACTATCAGAACTTCAGAAAGATTAGAACTCTCTATCATGGTGTCTACCACATGTGTCAAGAATGCAAAGAATCCTTGTCTCATTAGCTACTCAGCTACCATAGATGACACAAGACAGGTTGGAAGAATTGATCTATCTCCCTAAAAGATCCATGTGTCACCATCATCTGTGAACACGACCTGCTTGGAAACACAATCCAAGACAACCTTATACTTTTCTAGGGTGTGCATCCCAAGAATTATATCAAACCCATGCATTTCAAGTGGTATAAGATCCACATAAATGTGATTCTTAGAAAAGGAAAGAATGGAGGGAGAACACACCTCCCACAACATTGCAGATCCCAACAAAGGGGTTTCTAACCATAGACTATCCGCTCTATGACTAATAGTCATATTGCAGTCAAGGATCACTGTTCTAGTGACAAAGGAATGTGTAGCACCCAGATCAATTAAAATAGATACGAAGCAAGATAAAGACACATCAGAATGAAATAGTTCCATCTGATCTGTCACAACTCGAGGGTTGACTACTGCTTCGGGTTGATTCATCGCATGGAATCTCATTATTGCTTACTATTGACCCTGTGCTCAGTTGTTGGGTGCCGACGAACCAGCTTGGGACACTTGCCCACGTCCTCGAGTGCTACTCAAAAACTGCCTCCTTTGAAAACCTTGCTGACTCTGCCTCTGGGGTTGAGTCACCATTATGTTCCTGATTGGACAATCCCTTGCCAGATGTCCCACTTGTCTGCACTGATGACAGATCCCGGCCTCAGGATAGGGTCTATGAGGTCCAGTCACCGATGTTGATGTTGTGCTGGGGGCTCTATTTGGAACAAAACTATGCCCCCTACCCCTACTTGACGTCCATTGTGTCTGGGTATTGAATCTTGATGGTGTTTCCGGTGCAGAAAACCTTGGCTTCTTAAACCCCTCAGACCTTTCTATCCGTCTCTCGGACTCTATGAAAGTAGCAAACCTCTCCCTGTTCTCTAAAGCAGACACATGAGGGGTCAATTCAGCATTCAACCCCTTCTTAAAATGCTGAATTCTTTCCTCATCAGTAGCTGCCATATGTGGACAGAACCGCAAAAGCTCCATGAACTTAGCTTCATACTCGCTAATGTTCATCGGTCCTTGTCTTATCTTCTCAAACTGAGATATCGTTTCATCTAGGTAAGTCTTGGGGAAGTATCTAGTGACGAATTCTCATCGGTATTCTTCCCATCTGACCTCGACACCTGGCCTCTTGCCCTCTTCTATTGTCCACCAGTGGCCAACACTCGGTTTTAAAAGGTACACTACATGTATCAACTTTTTGGCATCTGATATATTGAGGATTCTGAAAGCCTTCTCCAGCTCAGTGAACCATAAGTCAGCATCTGCTGGGTCAGTTGTACCAGCATACTCTGTGGCTCCTACCCGACGAAGCCTCTCGAAAGTCTTGCTAGCTCCCTGTCCCTCATTATGGGCTGGTGCCCTAGGTGCAGGTGGTGGCATCCTATCCGCCATATGTGTCATGGTTGCCATGAACTGCCCAAACAAAGCATGGAAAAATGGGTTCTCTATCATGGCTGGGTCAAACTGGGGATGTTCAGGTGCTAGTTCCTCCCTAGCCCAGACCCTTGCACCTCCTCCTGGTGTAGCAACGCTGCTCTCAACAACATGTTCTTTGTGTGATCCAGACATCTTGAAGTTCTTCTACTCCTCCTATATGAGTAGAAGTCACTATCAGATAAACTGGAAGACACTCGAAAAGACTCAAGAACCTTAATCCTATGTCTCTGTAGACTCAGTGAACCTAGAGTTCTGATACCGCTAAATTGTGGTGAAGCATTTCAAGAAAATGTCATTCACTAGGCAGAAGCGATCATTAGTAGTGGATTATTGAAAATCACTAAAAATTAAAACCATTTACAAAGAGTCCCATACACTAGAAAACTATTTCAAAAAGAACCAAAGTAATTTAATTACATTCTGGTTCACAAGTACATATCTTGTACCATCTCTTCTCGAGGATCACATACATCAACTTCCCTGTTAAAACTATACATAGGCAGCATAAGAACCTCGAGGCATCAAGCCAAAATCTCAGATCTATTTATTAAACTAACTACTGACTACTAACTCTAAGGACATGAGAGTACAGAGAGACGACACATAGGACTCTATATATATATAAGATATGACAGCCAGTGCTTCCACCTTAGTGTCACTGCTGTCCCTGTTGCTGTTGTTGTTGTCCTTCCCCTACTATAGGGTTTCTGCCTCTTGTTCCACATCCACCTAAAAAGTGTTGGTGACCAACAGAGTAAGACCCAGTCCTAGCGAGAGATATAACTCTCTGCCAAAAACATTATTATTGTCGTTTATTAGAATAAAACTAAGTAGAGGAATCATATATATATTCAACAGTAGTTAAATTAATGTCTAAATAGGTTAGAGCAATATTCTTATTCAAAGAATTTCACTTATTCAATAAGGAATATGAAGAACATGTATAACATTTATCCATCTAGGATATGCTAAGAAAGATAACATCAACCAATGATTCTCATATTTCAACCTTAAGAAAATATGCTACACGTGTGATTACATTTTACAGTCATACTTAATGCCCTGAAGAGATGAAGTATACTTTTAATGCTCCAACCGATCATGATTACGTAAAGCATCGGTACCACACATGGTCAACGGAAGATCTGGACTCCAAGACCTCAACCTTCTCGGTTAGTACGAGATTAAATGGCAGAGACATCACATGTCAAACTACAATTAGCTTTCCTAGGTATAGTGGCATCTTCGCTATAGAGTTATAGTCCGCAACATATACTCTCTTTAGGGTTATGGCCCGTAGCCAATGTCTGATATCATATCATGGAGTCATGGCCTATAGCCATACTCATACTGGGGTATGTTCTGTAACCAATCCCGTACATAGGATATAGCCTGCAACCATTCCTATGGGGCATGAGGATATAATTGCCCAATTACCCCCACATATTCAAAAATAAGCTCTTTGAGTTTAACTCATTTCACCATTCAGCAAATTCTGAGGTTGATGGATCTATGGTCAGGGAAACTACATTATATGACATCACTTGATTAATTAAGTGTATTACCATATTCTTTTAGCATCAAACAAGTTTCCAAGTATTAAATATTTTAGCAATTGCTACAACGAATGTGTAATACTTTCATCAAGTTGTTCAAATATTTAATAAAGCATTGGGATCTCAACCACTCATCTCATCAAGAGCATTCTCATCCTTTCACAAACTCATCATCATGATTATAGAAAATGGGTATTCAAACCCACTATTTATCAAGGAACACTTGTTAGCACTTATCAGGTAACTAATACCTTCAGGTCATCTGATCAAGGTAAACATGATACTTGCTACACAAGCATCTCACATGGCTGACAAAACCCATTTCATCTCTTGTTACCTCTTACTAGGCAACAAAGCATGTTATGGCTCACAAGGCCCATTAAAAATAATAAATAACACATCATAGCTCATACCTGCCTATGCTCATCATCTCATGATACCTACATGCACTAGTACAGAAACAACATTCAGTGTCACTTTTCTGGGCATCGGTTATTTAGGAAAACTGACGCCTATAAATTTAAACGTTGGTTATTTATGCAAACCGACATCTATATTCGAAGACCAGCCAGACACGGGTACCGCTTTGTATTTTGCGTCAGCTGGTTATAATAGACTGACGCCTAAAATTTCCTGTGAAATCCAATTTTCGAGCGAAAACATTTTAGGTCACCTACAACGTCAGTTTTTTAACTATTCACCGATGCCTATTTAAAATGAAAATTTGCATGAAATGTCCCACTTTCAGTGTCGGGTATCCCTCGATAACCGACGCTGATAATGGTTCCCACCAAATAATTTAGGGTAAAGGTTGTCTAGTTAGGCGTCAGCGTTTTACTATCAACCGACGCTAAAGCATAATAGGCGTCGGTTTTGTAGATAACCGACGTCGTTGACCAACTTAATAGACCCGATCACCCGGCTCTTCCCCCTTTCTTCCTGTTTCATCACGATATTCTCCTGTGCTGCTGCTCATCGCAACTCTCCCAAAATCACGACGTTGGTTGCTGCCCCTCTGCTTCTTCGGTGATGGTGCTCTTCTGCTCGCCGGTGCCACTGCCCGCCGCCCACCGCTGCTGCTTCTCCGGCCGGCACCTGCTGCTTCTCTGGCCGTCGGTTGCTTCTGCCCACCGCCGGCCCCTCTGCTTCTTCACCTGCTCTCCGCCACTGCTACCACCGCTCACCGCCACTCTTCTCCACGCTAGCTCCAGGTAGGCTAGCCTCTTTACTTCCTTCTCCCTAGCTCCTTACCAACAACAAGCACAGCCACAGCCGTGCTTGCTGTTGGTAAGGATATGAACACATTTTTATGTAATGCTTTATGTAAATCCAAGGATATGAGCACATCTTTTGCTTGCATATATTTGTCATATATTTGTGCTTCTAATCGTAATGTTTGGCCTAATTCAGTAAATTATGATGCATGTTGAAATAAGATTTAAACTTGTCAATTGTAGCATCCTAATTTGATTTGATTAAACCCTAACATCAATTGTGATGAAACCCTAACATTAATTGTGATGAGACCCTAACATGTACATATCTATTATTGTGTTTGTTGGCCTAGAAACCCGTCCAAGATTTACTCATTAGGAGTAAATCTTGGATAGTCCCCAGTTTGGGACTGTTCTTGAACACCTAATCTCACTTAGGATGTAAGTGTATAATGTGTATTGGGTTTTCGAGAAAATTTCGGTAGCATTTCCCCATTTGTACATTGGTATAAATTAGAATGAACAATCACCAAATTATATACTGTTTGTATGGAGTCTGGCTTCATTGTAGATAATAGGAGTAAATCTTGGATAGGATTTAAGTGTATACCCTAATATTGTCCTAATATATACTTGTTTTCTCTTTGATCATAGAATGGATAGATCATGGATGTCCATTCACAATCGCTGCACCCCAGAGTTTATATCTGGTCTGGATCAATTTCATAGATTTGCCGAGGAACATAGGAAAAAACCTACAGATAGGTTCTACTGTCCATGTAGGCATTGCGGTAACTATGCATTGCGGTAACAACTTGAAAGTCAACACTGGTGAGGAAATCAAAAGTCATGTCATGTGCAATGGGATTGTACAAGGCTATATAGAATGGCACTGGCATGGAGAGATTTCAAACTCGAAACCAATTGATGTCGATAGTAGTGCTTGGGTGGAAGAAGAAATTGCCTCCGATGACGTAGATGTGAACGAACCAGTTCCAGTAGACATCGTTGATGTGATGCTGTATAGTTGTAGGGTAGAGCACACCAATCCACCTCCAATCTTTAGAAACATTATACATGATGCTGAGATACCGTTATACACAGGCTGTGCTAAGTTTACGAAGCTTAGCGCTTTGTTGAGATTGTATAAGTTGAAAGCTAACAATAGATGGAGTGACAAAAGCTTCACTTCATTGTTGACTTTGTTGAAAGAAATGCTTCCTCAAGGAAACGAGCTTCCAATCTCAACATACCGGGTAAAGAAATTGTTGTTCACAATGGGAATGGAGGCCAAGAAGATACACGCATGCCCGAATGATTGTGTATTATTTCAAAAGGACTATGTAGATTTGAAAGATTGTCCAAAATGTAGTGCGTCACGGTATAAATTGACGACTTCGGGGGAGTCCAAAATTGGTTCTCCTACCAAGGTGTTGTGGTATCTACCTATAATATCACAGTTTCAATGCTTGTTTGCAAATCCAAAAGATGCGAAGAATTTGAGGTGGCATGCAGATGTTAAGAAAAATAATGATGGGATCCTACGACATGCGTCTGATTCCCCACACTGGAAGAAGATTGATCTATGGTACCCCAAATTTGGTGAATAAGATAGGAATCTAAGACTTGGGCTTTGTACAGATGGGATGAATCCGTATGGGACATTGAGCAGCCAACATAGCACTTGGCCAGTCATGCTTGTTATATACAATCTTCCTCCTTGGTTGTGTATGAAAAATAAGTACGTTATGTTGTCGTTGTTGATATCGGGCCCTAAACAACCCAGAAATGATATCGATGTTTATCTTGAACCTCTGATTGATGACTTAAAGAAACTTTGGGTTGAAGGTGTGATGACCTATGATGCTTCAGAAAAAGAGACATTTCGTTTGCATCTTATGTTGTTTTGCACTATTAATGACTTTCCAACATATGGGAATTTGTCTGGATATAGTGTCAAAGGAGCTAAAGCGTGTCCTATATGTGAAGAAAACACTGATTCAATAAGACTAAAACATGGCGGAAAGACTGTATATCTTGTTCATCGAAGGTTTCTTTCAAAATTCCATCTGTATCGTAGGAAGCGCAAAGCATTCAATGGATGGAATGATGAATGAAGTGCACCTAAACCTATACCAGGGGATGTTGTTTATGAAAGAGTAAAAGACATTGTCAATGAATTTGGTAAGAAATCACAATGTAGTATGACCACATGAAGTGACAATTATTCATTCAAGAAGAAGTCAATATTTCGGGATATTCCTTATTGGAGTTCTTTGACAGTCAGGCTTTGTATCGATGTAATGCACGTTGAGAAAAATGTCTGTGACAACATCATTAGTACTCTGTTAAATATACCAGGTAAGACTAAAGATGGGATATAATCCAGACTGGACCTACGTGAAATGGGAATAAGGTCAGAATTAACAGAATTATGTGAAATATGTAATAAAAGAACATACTTACCTCCCGCTTGTTACACGTTGTCTAGAAAGGAGAAGAAAGCTTTTTGTGAATGCTTGGTAAATGTTAAGGTGCCACATGGTTACTCATCCAACATCCGTAGATTGGTATCAATGAAAGATCTGAAGTTGATAGGTCTTAAATCTCATGATTGCCACACTTTAATGCAAAAAATATTGCCCGTGGCAATTCAATCTATATTGCCGAAGCATGTAAGGTTTGCAATCACCAGACTTTGTTTCTTTTTCAACAATATATGCAGCAAAGTTATTGACCCTGATACTCTCGATAATTTGCAAAGAGAAGAGGTTGTTACCCTATGTCAGCTTGAGATGTATTTCCCTCCTTCGTTCTTTGATATCATGGTACATCTTGTTGTCCACTTGACTAGGGAAGTGAAAATGTTGGGACCAGTTTTCTTACATTGGATGTATCCCTTTGAACGATACATGAGCGTTTTTAAAGGTGATGTTCGAAACCGTTATCGGCCTGAAGGGAGTATTATTGAAGGTTATGTGGCGAGAGAGGTTATGGATTTTTGCAATGACTTTCTGAGTGGTAATAACACTCCTGTTAATGACAAGAATGTTGAGGAGGGCAAAGGAATTTTTGGATCACGGGTGAAAGTAATCAGCCGTGAGAAGTTGGAACAAGATCACTTGTATATTTTACACAACATGGATGAAGTGAGTGTTTATATCGAGGAACATACCAATTTCATCAAGAGACAACATCCTCGAGCAAGTTCAATGTGGCTTGCTAGAGAGCATAATAAGACTTTTACTAAGTGGTTTGAAGATAAAGTCTTACATAAACTATCTCAAACACCAAATGATTTTACAGAAACTATCAAATGCCTCGCCTTTAAACCAAAACCAAATGTTATGTCTTACGAAGGGTTTGACATTAATTGGTTAACATATTACATAAAGTGCCAAGATGATAAGAGTGTCGTCCAAAACAGTGGGGTCACTCTTCAAGCGTCGACTACGTATTTTGCAAGTGCAAAGGATAAGAGTCCATGTGAATCTAAAATGTCATATTACGGTTTCATTGAAGACATATGGGAGTTTGACTACATAGATTTCAGAATTCTGCTCTTTAAATGTAATTGGGTTGATAACACCAAAGGAGTTATAGTGGATGAATTGGGTTTCACTTTGGTGAACTTTGAAAAGATTGGTGAGAAGGGTGAACCATTCATATTGGCATCACAGGTGAAACAAATATTCTATATCGATGATCCTGCAAATGATAAATGGTCGGTTGTTCTTCATGGTAAAAGACAGTTCATTGAAGATCCTATAGATGAAGAAGAGTACTATGATAAGTATGATGACTCCAGTCCATTCTCAGTTGGGTTGCCAACTCCACAAAATATTGAAGCTAATGATGACTTATATGTGCGTGGAGATCGCAATGAAGGATTGTTAATTGATAAAAGATCACAATTTTAGAGGCATGTATGTTTATAAAAGATCACATTATCTTCTAGTTAATACAAATGCTAAATGTTTGCCTTTTTCTAGTTAATACAAATGCTAAATGTTTGCCTTTTTCTAGTTAGTACAAATGCTAAATGTTTGCCTTTTTCTATTTAATACAAATGCTTAATGTTTGCCTTTTTAATGAAATTTTCAGATGGCTGACCATGATGAGCATGATGCCCATGATGAGCATGAAGTCCATGATGAACATGTTTTCCATGACGAGCATGGCGAGGATACCAATGTAAGTTCTAAAAACATATCCTGTATTTCTATAAAATTCATTATCTTCTAGTTATGTCATATATCCCATATTTCTATATTGCGCTAATTTAGTGGGTTTATTTTTGTCAAATTTTAAGTTGATGATGCACATGTACCCACTGAAGCACTGGAGCAACTTGATGCGCAACACCAAACACTTAACAAGAAAAGGGGCATCACTCTGTTTAAGAAGTTAATAGCGCTAAGTGGTAGTGGATCCAAATTGGTTGTGGAGTTTGATAATGGAGGAAATGCAATTGGAGTGAACCGCAATAATTTTGTAAACTATCTTGGGTGTGTCACTCGAAGCCATTGTGGTGTTAAGTATGATAATTGGCATAAAGTTCCTCAGGGGAAGAAAGACTTGATATGGAAGGATTTATGCGTGAGTTATTATTATTTGCAATTCTATTTTGTAGATTACAAATTATATTATTTGCAATTCTATTTTTGGATACTAGTTAATAAGAATTCTATTTTACAGAATCTGTTTGCATTGGATGAGAAGCTGCATCGTAAAAGTGTGATGCAACGCGCTGGAAAGATGCTTAGGAACTATAGGATAAATCTCAACAGAGATTTCATAAAAGATGGTGATAAGAAGAAGAAGAAGTCAGTCCTTGAACAGTGGAACTTCTTGGACATAGAAGATTGGGACAATTTTGTTGCTTCAAGAAAATTTGAAGAATTCAAGGTATTAGGCGTCACTCCCAATTTAATTAATATACGTTGTATTCACCTATTAAAGATTAACATTTAGTGCTACTAACCAAATCATTAATGTGCTTACTAACTAGGCCCTCAGTGATGCGTAAAAAGCAAGGCGTGCACTGAATGTGCATGACCACACTATGTGTTCAAAGGGCTATGCAAGCATTCACCAAAGACTATAGGCGGAGTCTGCGGCTACTCAGGAGTCTACTGCTACTGAGGAGTCTTCCACACCCATGCCTCGCCATGATATCTGGATAGCTGGGAGGCAAAACAAGAAGGGTGAAATAAAGAAGCCTGTAACTGCTGAGGTGGCTGCAAAAATGGTAAAATACAACTCTTAGAGCAATCGTTTGAATATTGATTATTTGTGGTGTTAACTTACCAATTTATGTTGATGGTGATTAGCGGGAGCTGCACGAGCAGAGGAAACAAGACACATTCATCCCTCAGGGCACAAGGGATGAATTGACAGTTGCTCTGGGTAACCCAGAGCATCCTGGACGTGTTAGGGGTGCAGGCGCTGGTGTGGGCATCAAATCATTCTTTGGGCCATCCCAACGCAAACCCAGAGCGGGACTTTCACAAGAAGAGGTAACCTATTCTTTTTTTAGAATGTTATTGCAAAAGGGAATTCAATAATAAGAAGCTAATGTTTCTTTTATCCATGTATAGGAGAATAAGAGAGTCGAGGATTTAGTTGCTAAGAAGGTCAATGATATAGTTGCTGAGAAGGTCAAGGAAGAAATAGTGCGGTGGCAGGCATCTCAGGCTTCCAATCAGCCTATGGCGACCCACTCTTCTCTTGATGCACAGACTGCGAGTAATCTTGGAAACCCATCGCCTAACACGTCTACTGTAAGTAATGTTTATGACATTGTAGCTAGTCTTTTCAAGATGATATGTTTTCATGATGATATGTATATATGTATAACATTCTTTACATAAATTTGTAGGCATTGAAGCCATGCCGCTTAAGAATGCAAGACTATGTTGTTGCAGAGGTGCATGCTTACCAGTCCCTTCCTGGGGCAACATTTCATGGGACTCCAATGCCGCAGGGCTACGTTCATGTGAGCCCGATATGTGTATTACCCGATTGGAGGGAAGCTGCATTGCCATATGCCCACCTAGATATTGATACACTTGGTGAGGCAGAAGGCGGGGTGATATTGTGGCCCAAAGCAGATGTCGTCTACACTACTAAAATTGTAAGATAAATTTACATTACTTTAGATTGTTAATGTGTATATATGAGGTCAACTTATCTGAAATTATATATACAAGTTAAAAAGAAGACACCTGGAGCACCTAGGCCTCCACGTCCACTTCCTGCATTACCAAGTTGGGTTCCAACTGACCTAAAATACCCGTTAGGTCCTGCTTGTAGGGGAATGGCATGTTGGATACGGGCACATAATATACATTGCCCTATAATTGTTTCTTTAGAAGCAGATTATGCAGGTCAATCATACGATAGCTCTTTATTTATACAAGATATTATTGAGATGTTTATGTATGATTGTCTGAATACATCAATGATAGAGACATGGATAAGGTGAGATCTTGTTTATACATCCATATACCTTGTGTAAGATCTGGTGATCTGGTTTCTTATATATTAATGCATACGTAACACCTATTTTGCAGCTACTTAGTCGAAGATCAATGCAAACAATTTGCATTTGATCATGTGGGTTTTTTTATTCCATCATTGATTAGTATGGTAGCTAAAGACCCTGATAGTGTTCAACAATACTGTATAGATGCTTTTACAATTTTTGGTCAGCAAAAGAAGACGATAATAATAGCTCCATTCAATTTCAAGTAAGTTTACTTTATTTATAATTTGGTCTTAAGAAAATTCCATTTTTATTGTGCATTTTGAGTTATTAATTTTTAACTTTTCTACCTCTAGAGGTAGACATTGGGAGTTACTAGTTATTGTCCCCGGGACGTTCACTATTTATTATCTAGATCCTGCGGGAAGTACATTAAACACTAAAATTGGACATATATTGAGAATGCCATTATTCTGGTGAGAAATATTTCATTTTTTTATTCGTTAACATATGTTATTACATTACTATTTAATTATGGAATTTACTGTGTTACATTAACATGTAGGGGTTTAGATGCATTCAAAAATGCTAGAGGAAATGTCCCAAGGAGAAAGAACCAGCCAATAATTTGGGAGAACGTAAAAGTAAGTTCCCGACTCCAATGTATATATTATTTATGTGAACTGTGCTTAGTTGTATTTTTTAATATTTTGTATGTTTCAATTTATAGTGCGCTACACAAGACAACGGCTGGGCATGCACATACTATGTGTTGCGATTTATGCAGATGATTATCCGACATGCCACATTGGATATTAATACCATACATGATGTATTATATATAGTCTCATTAGTTAGTATGAAATATATCAATCTTATTTTTATATTATTACTTATATATACATAATTCTCTTTGCAGGTGTTTAAAACTGACCACACTATATGTAAACGCTTAGAAAATGTACATGCTCCATATACGATGAAAGCATTAAATGAAGTAAGAGAAGAATGGGCAAAAGCCATACAAGCAGTGGTGATTGTAAGATATAATTGGGATGCTGATAGCGATACTGAATGAAATTTTGTAAATGAATATTTCTAAATGTTTATACATGTCTGAATGTTTCTACATGTATTTGAATGTTTCTACATGTGTGAATGTGAGAATTGAATTGATGTCTGAATGTATCTACTTGTGTGAAAAAATATTTGTTGATTTTGCAGGTTTGTGGCCTGTTTGCAGGCTGATATCAATGGATGTCATAAACCTGCAGTTCAGAAAACTGAACTGCAGGTTCTCATCCTGCTGACCAGCCACAGTAGGCCTGCAAACTGATAAGAAAAAAAAATTAAAGTATAGGCATCAGTTATTTATACAACACCGTCATCAAAGGCCTACAACGTCAGTTATTAGATAAAAAATGACGCCTAATATGACAAACAACCCGACCGTGGTGGAAAAGGCATCACTTATTTGTATAAAACCGATGCCTATAGTACTAAACACGGCCGTGTAGAAAAGCACGACCGTGTCGTCTGAGAGTATGGTGTCAGTTGTTCAGTTGTTAACCGACGCAGAAAGTGTCGTAGGTGGTGCCCTTTTTTGTGGCACGAACCCTATAGATGCCGGCCAACTATATATAACTGACGCCTATGATCATATTGGCGTCAGTTAGAAAACTGACGCCGAAGAGTTCGACCTTTAGCGGCGCCCACATAGGCTTCGCTTGAAAACTATCGCCAAAGGGGGTTAAACAACTGACGCCAAAGGCGTATTCTGTAGTAGTGATGGTTAGTATATTTGATAATAGTCATGAGATAGTTTTCCTCCTATCCTGGGAGAGGGACCCTTTGGTAGGGTGTGTATCAGTTTTGTTGGTTTAAGGTAACCTTAAAAGGTCTCATAGGATCCTGAGAAGCTAAGTGAAAAGTACATGGTATGAGATGAACCTGTAGACTCATATATATCCATCTCTAAGTGCATATGGATGTGTTACCATGGAGGTAACTGGTATGGGGCTTGACCAAGGTAGGTAGGTTTCCATGACCCCTATGAAAGGATACAAGTCAACCCATGAATGCAGAGAGAGAGATGATGAAGGCTTGGGTAAGGTTCTAAGTTGAAACATGTACTATAAGAGAACCCTCAGTCTATACTAGGGTTAGGTAGGGATAAGACCGATGGAAGTAGGAGTTACCTAATTCCCTAGTTGCACATGACCATAGGGTCGGGAGGTAACAACTATCATTGTCGGAGGGCCATGGGTTAGGAGATTGATTACCTTCGTGAACTCATGGGACCCAAAGGGAAGATGAGTAGGGAATTCTCTGGATGCATAAGGAAAAAGGGATGACCCTAAAAGTGCCGACACCCTATATACCTAGAGGAGATGACCAAGGGATGTGTGTGGACCCAAGTAAGTTCAAGACTAGTTTTCCATGGAGGTAACTTTGATATCGAGATGATTGGGATGTAGAGACATAAGTTGTGCATTTCAACTTAGATTTGTAGGTGTACTGGCAATGTGGGATGTACCATCTCTGCTCATGGAACAGGTAGAACTTTGTATTTGGACGGCCGCCAAATGCTTATTTCCTCTTGTTATGGGGGTGAGAGATAGGACAGTATGCAAACCATACACCAAGGATAAAGATGACGTAGGTTGGAACGTTGCCACGAGATATGAGGACAGAAAAGATAACATACCCTGGTAAAGTGAATGATACGCGGATGGTCTACAACCACTATGAGGAATGAGGTGGTCACCTTATGACGATGTTTTATCATGAGATATGAGTCATACAAGGTTGAGTTTGATCACCAAGAAGAATGAGCTCAGAGTTTTCTCAATAAAGATAGACTTAGTGTTTGAGATGATAAGTGAAATACATGGAAGTGTATGTCTCAACTTTGCATACATTTTAAATTTGGGATTTCAAAACTTCTATCCACACAATACTAATCTATTTAACCCTCCTTTGCACCTTAATTCTCATTTAATACCACATGTGCCACTTTACCAGTTTGTTCTTTTCATTTTACCTAAAACGCCGACAAACAAAACGTCGATTAGAAAGAAGCTGGTATGTGGGGGAGACAATAATCATGCAAATATGTTAACATTGTAATCATTCAATTAATCATTTAACAACCAAGATTATGTTTTAAGCCATACTACTCAATCCATACCTATCCACAACTCTGTGTTGTCCCTGCAGTGGACTTGTGTGATACCTCTATAAAGGTAGATCTTTACCCCCATGGTCCTACCTTACAGGTAGCTAATACATAGGGTAATAGAGTCGCATGGCAAAGGTATCCCAATATCTAACTCAATATGACTTGATGGTCCTACCCTCTAGGTAGCCATATACTAAGTCATTCAATGACCTGATGGACCTACCCTCTAGGTAGCCATATACTAGGTCAAGTATTAAGCCATAGAGGGGACCAGGATCTGAGCTGGTAGGCACATATATTACGTGATAATCATATCCACATTATAGTTTTCATGAACTAAATTCATCCAACAGTTTATTTCAAGTCATTGCTGAAAACTTTGGAAAACCTCAGAAAACAATTTTGATATATTCATAACTGTAACCACATACCTGACTTGATGATTTCATAAGCATTAAGAAAATCCAACCAAGAAAGCAATCCAAGAAAGCAATTTGACAATCACATAATTCCACAACCAATGAGAGGGCGCCACGTCACCTTGTTCTAATGCAATAGCTCAGTGACTTAGAAACATGACGAAATGACGCTATTACCCCTCGTTTAAGTTGAGGTTTCTTCACCCCGCAGAGGGCAGAATCATCCAACGCCGACTCTCCTTCTTCAACCTCCAGAATGGCTACTGCAGCAGCCCTAGCCGCGGCTTGCGTCCTTCCTCCTTCCTCTCCTAGACCCCGAAGACCACATGGAAGGGTCCCTCCACCTCTGGCACTCCTTGGCGCACACTTGGATGTCCAAAACTCACGGCCAAAGCCGCTAGCCTGCTCTGGCCAGGTCTGCCTATGTGACTGACCTTGCAGCACCACTACGCGGATGGTCTGCAACCACTACGAGGAATGAGGTGGTCACCTTATGAGGATGTTTCATCATGAGATATGAGTCATACAAGGTTGAGTTTGATCACCAAGAAGAATGAGCTCAGAGTTTTCTCAATAAAGATATACTTAGTATTTGAGATGATAAGTGAAATACATGGAAGTGTATGTCTCCAAGAAGAATGAGCTCAGAGTTTTCTCAATAAAGATAGACTTAGTGTTTGAGCTCAGAGTTTTCTCAATATAGATAGACTTAATGTTTGAGAAGAATAATTGGGGATGAAAACATACATAAGAGAGGAAATATATTTATTGCTCAATATAGAAATAAAGTGGGATGCAATCATACCTCAACTTCAGAGTCAAACAGATCCAACGCCACTTCTAGGTCCAAGCCTAGGCTTCCAAAACACCTATTTAGCATATATATGAAATTAGGGTTAGGTTTTATATTAATTATATAAAACCCTAAAAGCACCTTTTTATTATTATGTGAATTAAGTTATGAAAATCGTTCCATATTTTAGGTTATGCTTTTATGAACTCAAAACATATTTTATTATATTTTTCTAACTTACAAGTTATTAGTTATGATTTTTATAAGTTAATTCATTAGTAATTAGATCCATTAAATCACCCCTTTAAAACATCAGATTCAGGCGACACAACCAACACCATAAGAAAGCTTGCATTTTTCTGAATCCAACGAATATTTTTCCATATTTTTCTGGTCATCCATTAATTAGTTATTGATTTTCGAAAATCAGCCAATCAAATAATCAGATAAAGCCACGTAGGCGAGAAAGTCCACGAAAAGCAGGTCGGGCCCGCATGACTTGGCCCAATGAACGCCGGCCAAGCCAGCGGGTCAACGACTCGATTGACTCGCTCCAAAGCAAAGGATTTGAAGGGTAAAACACAGAAATGCCCCTAGGCAAACAAAACAGCCAAAGGAGGAAAACAAAGGGCAAAACGGTAAATCCAACAGAGACCTTCTTCTTCCTTTCGCTTGCACACACGACGACAACAGGCTAGGGGTGAGATTGGGCGATTTCCCGAAAATCGACGAAACTCAGAGATTAAGATACCGGAAGAAAGCTTGAGCAAAGACGAAGCTAATCATACCTTCATTTCAGTGGAAGGTGGAAAGGAGAGGGATCTGTAAGTGCCGCAAGGTAGGATCCAAAAACTGATCGCCGACACACACAGACGCAAGAACTCGACTAATTGACTGAAGAGAATCATCACACCTGCGTTGGGACAGCTTGGGGTACGATTTTATAGGTGTGGTTGAGGGGTGCGGCAAGAAAAGGGGTTGGACCGAAAAGCTCGGTGCCCACGCTTTGGGCAAAACTGAAATACAGTGAGAAAGCAAACAAATAATATATTGAAGGATGCAGAGTCCTCTCACGGATTCAACGCACCAAAAATTATTAAAAATGATTGAAAATTGAGAGAGAAAGGAAAGAAATACCAAAGGCTGCTGGGGAGGTTACTATTCACGAGACAGCAGTCTCCTACTCAAGGTAGGAGACGACGCGGGGGTCGTTGGATCCAAAAACTGACGGCTCAGATCATGCGATTAAACGGATTAGGAAACTAAGGTGTGACAAAATCGATATTATTTAATGAAGTGACATTGAGATAATTTCCTTTTTCTCTTTCTTCATTTCAGGGTCCAAACATTATCCAAATTAAGTAAAATTTTGCACAGAGATCAATTAAGGCATGTAGATTCCGATTATGCACTTAGTTTTGCCTTGTGGAAACTTTTAATGTGTTAATTAAATCAAATTTCATTTTCTCTTTCCTCCTTCATTAATGGTATTAGGATTATCCAAAAATTATAAAACTTGACCCACAAGTCATATTTAACATGTTGGATACGAATTTTCCATCAATTTTACGTATTGGAATTGTTTGAATATTTATTTAATATTTTGAAGGTTCTACATACTTTCTCTCTCCTGATTTCACCTTTTAAGCAAACTTTCTCCAAATTGGATGAAAATTCACCCAAAGGCTATATTTATTATGTAGATCATGAATCTAAGATTATTTTCCTCTTTTGAAGTTATTTATTATTTTTATTTATTAATTACACCTTTTAGGCAAATTTCTCTCTCTTAACTTACCATATTATTTCAAGGTGGTTCAAATTAGATGAAAATTGACATGTAGGCTTATTTTAATGTGTAGATTACGAATTTGGAGTTTATTTCCACTTTTAAGAATTTCTTACATGGGTTTTGTCATCTGGCCCATTAGAGGCCCATTAAACATATTATGCATGTAATTAAGTTATTTATCATCTTATTATCACCAAATGAATTATATGACATATTAGATTACATTATTCATGCATTAGGTTATTAGGATCATTCTAACCTCAACCTTGTTTGGAAAAACCCAAAAGATCACAGTTCTAGGGTAGGGTCCAAGATCTGGTATGTTACACTAAAAGTGCCCGCACCCTATATACCTAGAGGAGATGACCAAGGGATGTGTGTGGACCCAAGTAAGTTCAAGACTAGTTTTCCATGGAGGTAACTTTGATATCGAGATGATTGGGATGTAGAGACATAAGTTGCACGTTTCAACTTAGATTTATAGGTGTACTGGAAATGTGGGATGTACCATCTCTACTCGTAGAACAGGTAGAACTTTGTATTTGGACAGCCGCCAAATGCTTATTTCCTCTTGTTATGGGGGTGAGAGATAAGATAGTACGGAATCCATACACTAAGGATATAGATGACGTAGGTTGGAACGTTGCCCCGAGATATGGGGATAGAAAAGATAACATACCCTAGTAAAGTGAATGATACGCGGATGGTTTGCAACCACTACGAGGAATGAGGTGCTCACCTTATGAGGATGTTTCATCATGAGATATGATTCATACAAGGTTGAGTTTGATCACCAAGAAGAATGAGCTCAGAGTGTTCTCAATAAAGATAGACTTAGAGTTCGACATGATAAGTGAAATACATGAAAGTGATGTCTTCAATGTTACCTAATACCTAAGGATGTGAAGTGGTAATGGATGCTCTGGTTGAGATATATCTGCCTAGTTTGGCTAGAAGAGGTTGTTAGACTAACCCTAAGTTTGGAAAAGAAGATATGTTTGGCTAACACTCAGAGGTAACAAGATATGTTGAACAAGTTAATGGTTGTTAGTTAGTCAGTCTAGTCCTTGATGCAATGAAAGGAGGGTTGTAAAATCTCAAATGCTTTTCTTTGGATAGGAAGGTATTGAAACCCTAATGAGAATGGTTTAGGGTTTCGAGGAATCGATCTTGAGGAATCATGACAAACATGAAATCATGATTTTAAGATCACCATACACCATAGTACTACTTAGATAATGGGTGGTAGCAGTACTATGGATGTTGGAGAGGAGGCTGCATGTGGTAATTGCCATGCATGACAAAAGGTGAAGGATGAACATCGGTAACCCAATGCATTAATATAGAGGATAAAGAGTTCCCGAGAGAGAATGGGAGTTCATCAGTATGGATGTGGTGATAAGTCTCCCTTAGACCAAGGAAGGTCAAGATGCAATATGGGTTATGGTAGATTGCCTTACCTAGATGACATGAGAAAGAAAGGGTGTTGTAAAGGGATAGATCGGATTGAACTACATATGAGAGAGGTGGTTCAACTACACCATGAGGTTGAGTATAAAGGTTCTTGAGTATGACCTACGGGTGCACTTCCATAAGGTGGAAGTAGGTACATGAAGAACTCGAGGTTAGTACCGTTTATCACCCTAGCTATTGATTAGTATAATCTAGACGAAAGGGTCTGATGAGAGTATGTGTGCTCGATCAGGTTGATATCTAGAGACAGTTTTTGTCCTATGAAAAATGTGATGATAGCCACCATTTCCAGTATCGGGAGTTAAAGAAGCTTTGTAAGGGAGGTTGTGTCGGTCACCACTTTAGTAAGGTGATGTTGGTGAAAGGACCACGTGATGGTTAGAAAAGGACCACAATGTGTGTAGATGAAGTTGCTTTAATCATGCAATGGCTGAAAGGAGCCTAGAGACGACAAGAGTCATGAGCGGATGCAAAGTAGACTGACATGCAATTCACTGTGGGAAATATGTGACATGAAAAATCCGACCCCTCTGAGCTACAACTAAGGAAGCTGGTTCCCCAATACATGGGTCCATTTGAGATGGATTGGTGTAGAAGGTTCTGGTTGACTTTACCCCTCAGGATAAAGTAATGTGTGATGAGTTCCAAGTGTCCAATTTAGAGTACTATGTGAGGTACCCAGACCATGTGCTGAGAAATGAACCTAGTGAGCCCCAAGGGAGGCTGAAATGGCCTGAGTCACCTGTGTAGTTTATAGACGACAGGATGAAAGAACTGAGAGAAAAGAACATGTGATGATAAAGGTTCTTTGGAAGTTCCATGAGTACGGTAAAGCAACATAGGGGCCAATGAAGGACATGGAAAAGTCTTATCCTGAATTGTTTGTTTGCTTGATAAAATTTGGAGGACAAAATTCCTATAAGAGGGGAAGGATGTTACAACCCCAATTTTTGGGTTCATTTGGTGAGAAATGTAATTTCTCATATTAAAGATATTTGAACAAATAATTATATAATTTGGTTCTAATAAATGGATTTCATTTACAATAGCCTTGATGATTGTGTTGTGGGATTTATTGGCTATTGGGCCCAAATAACAAGAAAATTCAATTAGTAAATGAATAATTGAATATTTGAGAAAAGAAAGAGGTAGAAACCTCTAGAAGGAAAAGAGATGTAATACAAGGATGGATTTCATGCCTCTTGGGTTCCTTGGGTTCCAAGGAGTCCAAAGTTACATAAAGAGTGCAATAAGAAAAGAAAAGCTCAATTAAGTACTTCTTTATTAAGAAAAAATTGAAAATAATGACAAAATGTGGAAAATAAGTGAAAAGAGGTATAATTGAGTTATCCTTTGTGGAATTTCGTATCCCAAGGATTTCTAATGATAAAAGGAATACCAATGAGGAAAATTAAAGATAAATAAAGGGAAATCCTCAAAAAGGAAATATTTTAATAAGAAATAATCATGATAATTAGAAATAATGCATTTAGATGCATCTAGTAGGATAATAAGTATCCTTATGAAGGAATTTTGAAATCATAGAGTTTCTTGGGATCCAAGGAGTCCCAATGAAGAAAGAGGAAAGAGAAAATACTGATAAAGAAAAATAAGAGAATAATGTAATACATTATTAATGGTTTTTGTGGTTTTGTTAAAGGAGTAGTATTTTGCTACTTAGGGAAATTTGGGAATTTGTGCCAATTGTTTAAAAAACAAGATTAAAGAGAATAAGTAATTTGATTTTGATATTTCTAATTATCCATTCTATAAGGAATATCAAGAAGGTAAATAGGAGAGAGAAGAATTCCTGCTCCATGAAGGAATTTGATTCCTATTGGAAAATAGAACTAGTTGACCATAGGTGGTCGTCTTAGGGCTTGGATACTCACCCTATATAAAGGGGTAAAGCCCTAGTTCGAGCCCAAGTGAGAGAGAGAAAGATCCCACACTCTTCTTCTTGTTCCTTACATATATACCCTAATTGAGGGTATAGCTCTATACCTGGAACGTTCGAGGGTTCTGGTTTGATCCATTAGAGGCTCAAAGTACCCACACAGTCGGAGGGAAGCCTAGCAATCATTTCTCTGCTCTAACCTGGACGCAAGAGCTTCAGGGGTGCTGTAAGGTCAGCCACATAGGCAGACCTGGCCAGAGCAGGCTAGCGGCTTTGGTCGTGAGTTTTGGACATCCAAGTGTGCGCCAGGGTGGAGGGACCCTTCCATGTGGTCTTTGGGGTCTAGGAGAGGAAGGAGGAGGGCCGCATGCCGCGGCTAGGGCTGCTGCAGTAGCCATTCTGGAGGTTGAAGTAGGAGAGTTGGCGTTGGATGAATCTGCCCTCCACGGGGTGAAGAAACCTCAACTTAAGCGAGGGGTAATCGCGTCATTTCGTCATGTTTCTAAGTCATGCGAGCTATTGCATGAGAACAAGGCGACGTGGCGCCCTCTCATTGGTTGTGGAATTATGTGATTGTCAAATTGCTTTCTTGGATTGCTTTCTTGGTTGGATTTGCTTAATGCTTATGAAATCATCAAGTCAGGTATGTGGTTACACTTATGAATATATCAAAATTGTTTTCTGAGGTTTTCCGAAGTTTTCAGCAATGACTTGAAATAAACTGTTGGATGAATTTAGTTCATGAAAACTATAATGTGGATATGATTATCACGTAATATATGTGCCTACCAGCTCAGATCATGGTCCCCTCTATGGCTTAATAGTTGACATAGTATATGGCTACCTAGAGGGTAGGTCCATCAGGTCATTGAATGATTTAGTATATGGCTACCTAGAGAGTAGGACCATCAAGTCATATTGAGTTAGATATTGGGCTACCTTTGCCATGCGACTCTATTACCCTATGTATTGGCTACCTGTAAGGTAGGACCATGGGGGTAAACATCTACCTTTATAGAGGTATCACACAAGTCCACTGCAGGGACAACACAAAGTTGTGGATAGGTATGGATTGAGTAGTATGGCTTAAAACATAATCTTGGTTGTTAAATGATTAATTGAATGATTACGTTGTTAACATATTTGCATGATTATTGTCTCCCCCACATACCAGCTTCTTGCTGATCGACATTTTGTTTGTCGGCGTTTTAGGTACTATGAAAAGAACAAACAGTAAAGTGGAACATGTGGTATTAAATGAGCATTAAAGTGCAAAGGAGGGTTAAATAGATTAGTATCTGTGTGGATAGAAGTTTTGAAATCCCAATTTTCGACAGCGTCGGGATCTGGCGATTTTCTGCACTAAAACGGAGTATTTTAATCTGACGGTTGAGCTTTTTCGGAGCCGTAAAGTGGTCCTATGACCTAAGAAGAGCACGGACGGCCCTAGGGGGATCTCATATGGTGTTGCAAAACTTCCAAGAAAGAGGGAGAGAGAAAGGAGATGAGAGCCTAATGCCGTCAACCGGGCGATCCGGGCACCTCTGACGGGCGATTTTGCTGCCGGAAGACTGCAAAACGCATGTTTCTCGAGGAGGATCTCCAGGAACACCTTTGTATCACGGGTTACACGAGTTTGCTCCATGTTTCCCATATTTTTCTTCTCTACTCCTATGTATTTTCCATTGTCAACCATACGGGGCTAATCCCCTTTGTCTTTAGGACCGGGAGTAGCCCGGGTAATCGCTGTATGATACTTTTTACATAGTTTATCATATTTTGTCTCTCGATTTCATGGTATGATTTCATTTTCTCCATTCTATCATTATGATTGATCACCTTAATGATAATCTAATGCCTTTAATTACTTTGAAAGAAGAATTAACGCTTGAAAAGAGACGAATATCACATTAACTAATAAATTCCTTGAATAAGGCGATGTACGGTTAATGGTGGAAACCCAGAGTTTGTTTCTCATGCACCTAATTTAGGGTATAGGTTACTACTACCGTGGAACCAACCTAGATTTAGGTAGTGAATTGTATCGCGAAAGTGAGCAATTCTGACTACAGGCCACTATCCGGAATAGGAAACGAATTAGGATAATTGTTTAGAAATTAGTACAGTGAGAACCTGCGGTCAAACCACAATCCTAAAGATTCCCATTTAAATTGATTAAACTAAACATTTAATCCATTGCTTTATTTTATTTTATTTTATTTTCTTTTTCAATCAACTCTCAAATTATTTTAATCGGTTTAGCTGATCGCAACCAGTTAGTAGTAGTCTACTAGAACTCACGTTTCCCTGAGTTCGACTCGGGCCTCGCAAGGCCTATATTACATTGATACGTATACTTGGATTTGCACGCACGGTTTACGCGTGTCAAGTTTTTGGCACCGTTGTCGGGGAAACGGTGAATTTTAGCACTACGAGTGCTGCGAGCGGCCATACTAGGCCACTTTTAATTCCTATAATTTTTTTTTCTTTTCATCTTTTGAACTGAATTGCAAATCTTATTCATTGTTTTAATTATTAGTACCGGTTCATACACTACCATTTGAAATTTCAGGTACTAGTAAAGTAATAATGGGTGACAGAGTGGAAAATGAGGAGCAGACGACCTGGGAAAGGATTAAGGCTTCTTCTTCTTCTACACAGAAGGGGCCAATCAAGAAACATGCTATCAACATACCCAGTTACAAGATTGATCCCGGGCTTATTCAGTTGGTCAAATCGCAGGATTTCCATGGACTTAAAAATGAGGATCCGGTGACCCACATCAGCACGTTCGTGGAAAATTGTGATATGATAAAGATTGACAGGTTCCCGCAAGAGACACTCTACCTGAAACTTTTTCCCAGTTCTTTAGCGGGCAATGCTTGGGAATGGCTGCACAATCTGGATGATGAGTACATTGAATCTTGAGATCACATAATTGAGGTGTTCTTTGAGAGGTTCTACTCGCCTGAAAAGACAAACGATCTAGTGAGGAAGATACACAACTTCAGCCAGCGAGCCGGTGAAACATACTCTAAAACTTGGGAGCGCTTCCAGATCATGCTGAGGAAGTGTCCACATCACGTCTTAGATAAGGAGAAGCAAGCTAAAATTTTCTACTTCACCCTAAATGAACATGATAGGAGCAATTTGGACTCAGCAGGTTCTGGTTTCTTTTTGAACAACACAGGCACAAGGTGTTGGGATATTCTAAGGAACATGTCCAAAGAGCAGTCTTGGGGTGAAAGAGATGCACCCGAGCAGGTTGTCATTACACATGAAGCAAGGGCCATCAAAGCGCTTAATGACAAGTTGGATCTTATAGCCAAGAACCTCCTAGAGAAAGAGGAGAATGGGTCTGATGATGAAGCACACACAAAGTATATGCATCAACAGGGATATAGAAATAACAATTATGATTGGAGGAAGGAAAAAAAATTTCAGAAGCTGCAGCCTAGCCTAGAGGAAAAGAGCAATGAATTGCTTAGCCAGGTGGTGAAACAAAATCAAGAGATGATGAGTACATTCGCCAAGAAGTTACAGTCTCATGGCGAGATTTTGAATAAATTTGGGCAGACATTGCAAAGTCATGGATCACAAATGAGGGCACTAGAGATGACTGTGACCCAAATTTCCTATGAAGCGACGACCATCAAGCATGAAAATCAACAAAGACAGCCTGGGAATGCAGATGTTGTTCAAGCACATCATCAAGTGAAATATATATCTGTGATATCTGAGGCAGAGCCCTCGGTGGTGGAGGTCCAAGACAAAAGCAAAATTATTTTTGATACGGAGGCTACACCAAGAACACCGTATCCTCGCAGTCATTATGGACTACCGGGTGGATGTTGTCCATTCAGAAAAATCCTCCAAGAGCACATCGCGGCCGCGCCCGCACCTAGGCAAGAGGAGTAGGTGAAGGCCATGCGTCATGGTGAAGCTACAATCACTAAGAGAGGGGAGTAGCCACAAGTCATGCCATCCACAGATGATGTGTCAAATCCTATCCTAGAAGGTGGCGTTGAAGCAAGCTTAGGGGAGGAGACCCCTAAAGTTCCATATGTGCCACCACACAAGCGAGCGAAGGACCCAAACGTGCCTTTCCTGGATAGTCTGAGGCTGAAGAAAGAGCATAGGCACTACAAGAAATTCTTGGAGATGTTTAGGAAGATCCATATTAATATTCCGTTAGTGGAAATGATAGAACAAATTCCAACATATGGAAGGTTTATCAAGGACATAATCACTAAGAAAAGGTGGATAAAAGACACTGACATTTGTGTTGTTGATGAAAAAGTGAGTTCTATAATCCAAGGACGGCTACCAAGGAAGAGGAAAGATCCAGGATGTTGCTACATCCCATGTTCCATAGGCGGCCAACATTTTCCACAAGAACAGTGTGACTCAGGGGCCAACATTAATCTTATGCCACTGTCCACGTTTCAAAAGCTTGGATTGAAGACACTAAAGAAATCTGCCATGACTATTGAGTTGGCGGATGGATCCATTGTGAAGCCACAAGGTATATGCAAGGATATGCTAGTCAAGGTCGACAAATTCATCTTCCCTGTTGACTTTGTGATCATGGACATGCATGAGTTGGAAGGAGGTGAGATGTTATTGGGAAGGTTGTTCCAAGTTACGACTGATGTAATCGCTGCCATTGGGCGAGGTTACTTGACACTTGGGATTGGTGATGATAGAGTTAAATTCAAATTACCACATGACTCATTGGAGACATCTCTTAAAAACCCAGGTAAAGGTATCTTTATGTCAAGCCTAGGACATTAAACAAGGGTGCTTGTTGGGAGGCAACCCAACTTTCGGTTCATTTTTATGTTTGGTTATGTTCTTTTATGTTTATGTAATTAGTTTTTGCTTATGTTTTGATAATTTTTGTAAAAATGGTACCCTAACTCGTGTTTTGAAGTGTTCAGAATGTTAAGGTCGATATTATTGACACCCATGTCGATAGTATCGAGTTTGGATCAGTAAACGTTGATGAAAAGTTGATACCATAGACCTTAGTGTCGATAGTATCGAGATTCCTGAAGATTTTCAGAAAAATTGGTGACAGTAAAGTCAATACCATCGACACTAGGGTCGATAGTATCGACACTTTTGAGTTCCCAAGCTTTTAGATGCGTCGATACAACAAAATTGCTGATCCTGGGTTGATACTATCGACCTTGTGTCGATAGTATCGACACCTGCAGGACAGCTACATAAAATAGGTCGTAAAAGGTATGGAAATAAGATTTTTTTGAACCGTTTTTTACAGAGGAAAGATGGATGAAGCAAGTCACTTATTAGAAGACCACTAAGACACAAAAATGGGCCACAAAAAGGATGGAGATAGCAAGCATCACTTGGTCCACTTGAGCATCTAACCATCCTTCTTCACCACACTTCAAAGCGAACGGTACCGTTGTTCCACCTCTTAAGTGAAAATGTTGACTATGAGGCCATAGTCATATTCAAGCTTAGGGGGGGTGTTGGAACAACCCTCTATCTTAGTTTTTACTTACTTATTCATGTTGCTTTTACTTTTGAGATATTAGTTGTTTTTATTTCTAGGTTTACTGCTTTTGTAGGATCCACATCTATCTAGTGTAATATGTGGAGCAATAAATGAATGGTTTCAATTGGGAGTTTTACTCTTGGGTTGTTTGCACATAAAAAATGAGCATTTTGAGAACTTTTTGAGATTATTCTTGTTAGTAATTGAGTTGCATAACTGAGGAAGTGCTTGGGTGAGTCAACTTCAGGACATGGGGACATGAATGACCATCTTTATTGTGCAAGGAAAAGTGATTGGCAAGGATGTTTGAGCCCAAACTGACAAAATGCTAACGTGACCTTAGACTAATGTTTAAGAGAGAAATCCTTCAGTTACCCTATACACACGTCTTTAGAGAGGGACATATGATATTTTTGGAAGGTTCTGTCAATTAGTCTTGTGATCTGATCCACCGCAATTTCATTCACACTCCACCATAAGAAATGGGAGCACATTATTGTCTTTCACTTTTTGATTGCATCTCATGTAGATAGGTCTTGCATTATATCTATTTTCACATATTGTTTTGCATGAAAATGAAAAAAAGAGGATAGAGTAGTTATACATGCACATTATCCTTAGGTGCATGTCATTTAATTGCATAACTATCATTATGTAGTTGCATTTGCATCTTTTGAGCATTTTGTACACCATGTATCTTATGTTACTCTGAAAACATTAAAGGTGGTGAGCTTGATCCATACCCTCCAAATATAATGCTTCAAATATATAATATATGTAACAAGAAGTGAGCTCGACAAATAATTCGTTGTCATCTATGAAAATAAGGGCTTGAAAAAAAATTGAAAAAATTTGAAAAAAAAGAAGAAAAAAAGAATTGAGAAGTAATAAAGAAGAAGAGGGAGAAAGGAACATGTTCTCACCTAAGAACTAAGAAGAATAAGCACATCGTGTAGTTTTCTTAGATATTCCATCTCACCTTGAGACGAAATGATAGTGCATGCATCATTCCACCAAAAATATAGCATTAGGACATTTTCACTTGCATTTTGCATCATGATAGGTCATTAATTTTTGTATTGCATGATTGACTGTTATGTGCTTCCATCTCTTCCACAACCACCTATCCCATCCACCCGTTGCTCTAATCGGTAGGCCACCCATGATTTTCTCCTCAACCATTAATATCAGGAGATCTGCTTCCATTTAGATGGTAGTTAGGAAATGAGCAATGTAGATAGGAGATCACAAGATGCATCAAGTATGGACCAAATGAGTTTATCATATTAACTGCTTTAATTGATAGTGTTTCACTGATTGGGGGACTTACATCTTTTACATTGGTCTTTGGTCGCCTGGATGGCAGTTAGTGTTCAGTGGTCAATGAGGGCCAGTTTGTGGAAAGAAAATGGGGATGATTTAGATTCATTTCATGTATTAATGTCCTATTGCTGACTTATCTCAACCAGATCCAAAGTTTTGTTGCTTGAGGACGAGCAAGGTTTAAGCTTAGGGCCTGTTTGGTAGGGTGTAGCTGGATGACAAAGTGCGTATTTAATGTACATTTTTACATTGCGAACTCACACAACTGCACCCTACTACACCCAGCCAAACTAGCCCTTAGGGGAGTTTGATGCATGGGTTTTGAGTCACTTTTATAGGCTTATTTTATATCTATTTTATGCATGTATTTGTCATTTTCTTGATTATATTTGCATAATTCACTATAGTTGTCCTTTAAACTCTTTTTGCATCAAATTATACTTCTTTTATCATATTTATATGATTTTATATAATCCCCGGACTTATACAGATGTTTCAGCACTTTTTTAGGCACTTTTGCATTGTCCAGATTCGATACTATCGACCCTGGTGTCGATAGTATCGACATTTCATCAGAAAGAAACCCCAAAACGTGATCTTGGAAGGAAAAACCTATATCATGGTCGATACCATCGACCTGGGGGTCGATACTATCGACAGAGTCAGGATCTGGCAATTTTCTACACTAAAACGGAGCGTTTTAATCCGACAGTTGAGCTTTTTCAGAGTCGTAAAGTGGTCCTATGACCTAAGAAGAGCACGGACGGCCCTATGGGGATCTCATATGGTGTTGCACAACATCAAAGAAGGAGGTAGAGAGAAAGGATATGAGAGCCGAAGGCCGTCAACCGGGCGATCCGGTCACCTCCGATGGGCGATTTTGCTGTCGGAAGACTGCAAAACGCACGTTTCTCGAGGAGGATCTCCAGGAACACCTTTGTATCAGGGGTTACATGAGTTTGCTCCATGTTTCCCATGTTTTTATTCTCTACTCCTATGTATTTTTCATTGTCAACGATGCGGGGCTAATCCCCTTTGTCTTTATGACCGGGAGTAGCCCGGGTAATCGTTGTATGATACTTTTTACATAGTTTATCATAATTTGTCTGTCGATTTCATGGTATGATTTCATTTTCTCCATTCTATTATTATGATTGATCACCTTAATGATAATCTAATGCCTTTAATTACTTTGAAAGAAGAATTAACGCTTGAAAAGAGACGAATATCACATTAACTAATAAATTCCTTGAATAAGGCGATGTACAGTTAATGGTGGAAACCCAGAGTTTGTTTCTCATGCACCTAATTTAGGGTATAGGTTATTACTACCGTGGAACCGACCTAGATTTAGGTAGTGAATTGTATCGTGAAAGTGAGCAATTCTGACTACAGACCACTATCCGGAATAGGAGACAAATTAGGATAATTGTGTAGAAATTAATACAGTGAGAACCTGTGGTGAAACAACAATCCTAAAGATTCCCATTTAAATTGATTAAACTAAACATTTAATCAATTGCTTTATTTTATTTTATTTTATTTTATTTTTCAATCAACTCTCAAATTCTTGTAATCGGTTTAGATGATCGCAACCAGTTAGTTGTAGTCTACTAAAATTCATGTTTCCCTGAGTTCGACTCGAGCCTCACAAGGCCTATATTACATTGATACGTATACTTGTGTTTGCACACACAGTTTATGCTTGTCAACTATCTATGGGTGGTTGTATAAAAGTACCACTACATTAGCTAAATAGTATAATGAAATCAACATGCTAAAGAGAAACTATGGCAAGTAGAAGCATCATATAATTGAAACAAGACAGTGGGGTACAAGATCCATGAAATAAAATATCAATACTAATTTTGAGGCAAATTTAGCAAAATAATTAATATTAGATATATTATGGTTCATATAATGCCTCATTAGGAAAATTAGGGTTAGGTTTTAAAATATCCCAACATAGGGTGGAAGGATGCACATACCTCTCTTAGTGAGTTCAATTACCAACTTTCATATGATCCAATGTTCAACTTTGCATATTTCAATTTATTAACATGGATTAGGGTTTTATAATGTATCATGTATAAAGAAACCCTAACTTTAGATATATTTGGGAAACCTCAAATTTTTAACCCAAATCTTAGACCAAACAATCCCTTATGTTTTTCTGATCAAGAAAACATATTTATTTGCCAAATTTGAAGTTTATATGATAAGTTACGATTTTTATGAATTGTATACATTAAAAAAATGACCCTTCAATAAATCTTGAAATCAAACAACAAAACTATTTTTGTTAGAAAGAACACATTTTTCTCATTTCAAAACATATTTTAATTAATTTTGGACAAGTGGATTAAAAAATATGAATTTTCCAAATTCAACCAATCAAGAAATTCCCAAATGCCATGTATCCATCAAAGAAACATGAGAGAGGTAGAAAGAGGAGATCGACCTGATGAATTGGGCCAATAAAGGGCGGCCAAGTCATCAGTTGAAGCTTAATGTTTGAATAATCCAAAATAAAGGAAACAGACAATGAAAAGATGAGTTTTCCCTAAGCAATAAAATCAAATAAAAAGAATATTGAGGGCCAAAGTTAAGAAATCATTAGGCTGAACATCCCCCCAGCCCAGCATCATGACTTCTTTGAGAAGTAGGCTTGGTCAAGCATGAACTCAATGGGTAAACTCCATGAATCTAACTACCTTTAATCTTGGGATCAATCTCAGTATTTTCCCCGACTTCAGTTGAACTGAAGATCCACATGTAGCACAATGTTATTGTCCAATAAAATATTGGATCCCTTCCTCCTATGTTGGCCATGGAAGGAGAGCTCGAACAATAAAACCATATATATGTAGTGGTAAACAAAATTGTACAAACATCCCAATCTTCACTGTAGAACTGAATAAGAGGAAAATACAATGAACAAAAACAAACACAATGAAATTGATCCCAAATTTAAAACCATTATGCAAAGGAGGAATAATTGGGGAAATCATAGATTTACCTATAATAGAGGAACCAATGGAAGAATAAGATGCTTGGAGGAGAGTCTGAATCATCCAAACCTTCACCAGAACTCGCGGAGGTCTGACCCAACTATCAACCTGAGTTCCCTAGTACTTGTGGGTTGGATTTGAGGGAAAATCCCCCAAGAGGTTATAGCCACACTCTCCATAGAGAACAACCCATGAAGGCAGTGTGACGGTTTGGGGAAGTTTTGGGAATGTCCAATAGTCCAGAGAAGGGGAGAACATGAGAAATGAAGAGGAATAGGGGAGGAACAAAGTATAAAAGGGCTAAGACACAAATTGGTGATGACACCATAGAACCCTAGATTAAATAGGAAGGTTGTGTTCAGGGTAGAAAGAGGAAGGTAGAGGAGAAGGAATTAGGAAGAAAGGTGGGGAGTTGAGGATGGAAATGAAGGAAAATCAGTGGGAAACTGGTTCCCAAATTGCATAGAAAAGGAAAACAACGGACAATACTTAGTGTAGGTGATGATCTCAGAGTCATATGATAAAAAATTTGATGGTTAGAGAGAGAGTCCATATTCTCAAATAAAAGAAATGAGCATGACAAATATCAATACAATCCAAATATGCTTTAGGCTATAGTTACATAATTAATTACATCTCCTTTCTCTCTCTTCATTTGATGGTGCAAACAAATCCCAAATAATTGAAATTTGACACCTAAGCTAATTCAAGTATGTAGAATTCCAATACTGCATTATTTTTCAGTTTTGAAGACTATATATATTTTATTTAATTATTTTAATGTAAATCACATTTTCTCTTTCTTAATGCATTAGAGACTTCTAGAATTACCAAATTTTGGTGAAACATCACCCTCAAGCGAACATAAGTATATGGAACACAATTTTTTCCATTAATTTTATCCTTTGAAATTATTTTGCACATTATTTAACATTTTCTGCTTTTACACACTTTCTCTCTCCTCATCTACACATGTATATTAAAAATTATCCAAGTTACATGAAAATTTACCAAAAGGCTAATTTTAATATGTAGATTATGAATATAAGATTATTTTCCACTTTTGAGACATTAAATGATTTATTTCATATTTTAAGGAAAACTCACCTTTTCTTTTCTAAATAAAATTAATATTATTATTATCATCCAAAAATTGTGAAACTTGGCATCCAAGACAAACCAAACATGAAGAAAATGAATCTCACGTATTATTAACCAATTAGTCTTCCTTACCCATCATCCAATATTACCACTATTTCTCATATTAAATAATTCAATATCACATTAACATGTTTAAAAGCATTATTATTACCAAATGGCTAAAGAATGTTCTAGAACGAATTCATTTTATCACTATCCCACTTAACTGATAAATTTGCATTTAGACCCTTATTAAAAACATTTACTAAGGTATTTGTGCATAATCCCATACATTGGCATTAATGGTGATCAAAATCACCCAAAACTACTAATAATTTATCAAATCCAACATCAAGGACAAAAAGGATAGAATGGACAGAAAAAGCTTGGAAAAGGGTCAAAAAAGAGAATATATCCATATTTCAGTTCATTTCAACACTCCACCCCTTAAAAAGGATTTAGTCCCCAAAATCTCAAGTACAGAGGGAAGGGTGAGTACGTAACATCTCATCTTTAAAAAAACCATATAACTTCCACCAAGTCAAACTCCTTGTTCTTCAACTACTAAAATTGGGAGTTCAAGATCTTCACGTGAAACTCCTCAAAGGTAAGGTTCTCATGGATCACCTAGGGTTCCACTATTTAATATTTCTTTTTATTATATATAACACAATTAACTATTCAGGCTTATTATAGTTATTAAGATATCACATTATCATTATTATTATATTAATTGTGTCATGTTATATTCAATTTATTGCCAAAAGAGTTATATTTCATTATTATGCAACAAATTCTATTTGATTCTTATTTATCCAATTCAGCATTTTATAACAATTAGAGTTGTACCCACTTATTCCAATGTCTATTAATAAATTAGATCATCGTCCTTAATAATTTGGATTTAGATTTCATCATCCTTATATTATAGCCATATTGAATTATATCAGATTAATTTGCATGAAATAACACATTTTATCCAATTTGTTATTAAGCTTACAATCATTCCAAATAATGTCACATTAATTTTTTATATCTATTTTAAACATTGTCGCATTACCTTTCTTACTCACATTAATGTTATCATAAACCATTTAATCATACTTATTCACTTCTTATTATTGATTATACACATTTGTGTGAATCCAATTACTTCTTATCCATATTAAAATCATTATATTTATTTTAGCAGGCAAGGTGGAACATATACATATAATGATTTGATTCACATACCAAGTCATAATTAGGTGACTAATTAGGTGTGTATTAGAGAACAAAGTTATATTCATTTCATATTGTTGACATGATTAATCTATAATTAGGTGATTATATACCATTTATGTGTAACAAAGTATATTATATGAACATGACACCTAATGTCACTAATGTATCATGAGTGTCATCAAAGATGCATATATTAAGGTTAGACGATTACAATTTAGGGTTCATGTTACTACAATCATTATACTTTATTTATACCTTCTTAGCATGCATTAAGTATAGTGTTAAGTTATAATTATCTTGCTCATCATATCATTAGGGTTTATTAGTTTATTACATGGTCAATATCATGTGTATCCACAGTTAGGATCAATATGTGAGTTACTCACATTATGTAAATGAAATTCCCATTACAATCAAAATAAGTGAATTTTTCATTATATGACCATTATATGTCCATTAGTATTTAAACAAACATATCTGATTATAACCATTACTTGTTTGGTCAATTCTAAGGACTTAAGCACACTAACTGTAAGGACCCTAACTTGGGTTTTGGGCTAACCCTATTTGTTTTTCTTAAGCATTCTGCTTAGCACCTTGCTCCAATCACCTATGATGTAATTAGGGCATGTTGGAAGCTTGAAGTTCCTTGTTTGAGCTTGATGCTTGTGTTTTGTGGAGAGGTTTGGTGCAAATTACAATTTACCCAGAATAGGGGTTGATATGCAAGTTTTCCACATCTAGAATGTTCTTCTCTCTCTTGGAATGATCTAGAGGAAAGAGAAAGAGATGAACATCTTGTTTGAGTCTTGGTTGAGTGGTGACATCCTTGGTGATGTTTTGCACTCATGATTGAGGTATATCTTACACCTAGGAGTGTTGTCTCAGGCATGAGAGCCTTGGAGAGACCATGTATCAGTTTTTGGTTGTCTTGAGGGACACCATATCAGTTTGGAGATGCTTTGATGAGGCCTTGTATCATTTTATGGTGACTAGAGATGTTCCATATCAGTTTGTGACCTAGGGTTTCATCCCTATCGATTTGTGAAGGGGATGGAGGAGTGTATCGACCTTGACCTTCCTTAGTGACCAAGTGAGCGAGACATAGATCTTATCACCTTGTTTCATGGTGTTACATGTGGCATTTCGTCTTGTACATGTGTCTTCTAGGGTTCTAATGTGGTGAAACCTTCCCCTTTCTCTCTCTCTCTCTCATCGACCATGTATCTCTACCCCTTTCTTCCCATGCAAGAGAACCCTTTTAGTGATCCTTACTTTCTCTCCTTGGTGGCCGACCTTGAGCTTGAAGAGCAGAACCCTTCGAGCTTAGTGGGCTTGCTAAAAGCTTGTGATGTTCTATTTCATCTTCTTCCATGATAATCCATGGTTTTCTATCTTTGTTTCTCTCCTTCTTTCTCCTTCTCGGCCATGGACCTTGGCATCTTATTTCCTCTCTTTTGCTTTCCTAACCATGGTCCTATCTTATCTCTTGGAGGTGTTGTGCTTGGAGGATCTTCTTCCTTTACCTTGAGTTCGTGATCTTGGAGCTTGACCTTGGATGTTAGATCTTGGTGGTTGTTCTTGAGGCTAGTTCTATAACTCTAAACCTACTATATTATTATCACCTTTCAACTTGTTACCTCTCTAGTTGTTCTTAGCTCGTTATTTCTTTCTTGTTGGAAGCTTTGATAACTATTTTGAGAGTAAAACTTTATGAAGTTGCTGCCATAAGTTGCACCCATTTTTCCTTTGCCTTGTTAGTAATGTCATCTTGAGGTAGAAGATGACTAAATCAATATGCTATGTAAACTAACATGCTAAACCAATATGCTTTTTGGAAAATTAAAATTCTTTTCGCTAAATTGATATAACTATCATGATGTGTCTTGTTATGACCTAGTGGTGACTAGTGAGGAAGAGTGTTGGGTCATAAGACTTTTAGTTGAGTATGGAAGTCAACATGGATAACCCTAATCTGACACACATACAATCCCATACACCCTAGCCCTATACATCTAGAGTAGAAGTGAGGAGTACCTTTCCTTGAGTCTCTAGCCAATATCCCATGACAGTGAAAGTGGTTGATATTCCTTGGTGATCTTTGAGGTCAATGCCCTAGTTGTTGGAATGGCCGATATCCCATAATGGTGAAGGCAGTCAATATCTAAAGAGATACAGAGGTCAATACCTATTGAGATAGTGTGGCCGATACACTCTCTTATGTACCTCTAATCCATATCATTTGTGGTGCCCGATACCAAGTGATGATAAACCTATACTCACCTTGAAGTATTACCCTAATCGACTCAATGTGAAGAACGTTGTCCCTAACTTGAAAGTAGGTCATAATGTTAAGTGAGTATAATATAAAACATGGTATCTTTCCCTCATAAATGCATGGCTATAACCTAATGTGTTAATCACGTGTTATGACTGGTGAATACTATGAAGATGATTAAATAATATCAAGCTTTGGTTGTGAACTTTAAAAGGGAACATGGGAAGTATAAAATGTGAATGTACATACTTGGTTAGCATGATAAGTAGAATGATGTTTGGAGACTTTATGTGAAATCACTATGAAGCCTAATGTTAGATTAGAAATCTTACGATGCTTGGCTTGATGTAGCAAAAGGTGTTTTAATATTTTAAACATATTCTCTCTCTGAATATAATGACTAATTGTTGCAATGGCAAGTACCATGCATGTGACATAAACAATGTGGCGTATGTAATGTGGTATGAGTAATACCTACATACCAATGAGCCACGATGAGATAATCTTGAATCACCAGTGTGATGTGATGGCCATTGGTCCTTGTGACGGACATATGATGAATAGAAAGCATAAAGAGACATGATGTGATGATATCACACCTAATATATTTTAGTGTGTTATAGTTATGAGTTATGCCTTGTTTATGTAGATCTTGTTTAGAGGTTATACATTGTAACTTGATTGATGCTAAAGATGTTTAAGTTGGTCTAATTAATCAAGTAAAATCTAATAGTGTAGTTTTCCTTGTGCCATATATCCATTCTGGTGTTAGTTTTATTGTTGGATGGTGTAACAAGTTTAACTCAGAGAGCATATTTTTGAATATGTGGGGTACAAGTTGAGTAATTCCTTGTGTCCTTAAATACAGGGTGTATGAGATGACCATGAATGAGTCGACATTGATATTTTAAGGATGGCCATGTGTGAGCCAATCCTCCTTTTAAGAATGTCCATGTGTGAGCCTACTCTCCTTGTGTCATCACCTATACCAAGGTGGGCTAGATATTATATGGGTGGCCATGTGTGAGCCAACCCCCTTCAATGTGACTATATGTCACATTAGCAATTGACTGATATGTCTCTGTAGTGTTCTCATGTACTAACCACAAGGTGTGGGAAGGTAATGGATTCTGACTATTCCTTTGACCTTGTTTGCCACCAATTTTGACTTAGAAATGGTCGGTTAGTTTTGTGTGGTACGATTTGAATCCTCAGGAAATAGTAAATATGTAATCAACCATGCAGTGTGCATGTAAAAGATAAAATGTGGAAACACTGAATGAAGCCTTTCCTTGCCTTGCCCATGTATTTTTTAGTTTTGTAACAATCATACATGTTCTTCGGATTCCTTTCAAATTATTAATTGTTCTATTTTTTATTGGCAAGTGCATGTTACTACTCTATTTACTTCACCCATGTGATATATGTCATTTGGTTAATTGTTGATTCAATCTTCTCAATATGTTAATTTATATTCTTAGTTATTTGTGATAATAATAAAGTCAACATAGAGTTTTATCTCTCGCTAGGACTGTGTGTCACACCCCATTGGTTAGTAACTTTTTAGATGGACATGCATGCTGAATTAAAGATCATGCAGTTGAAGATAAAATAAGAAGGAAACTACACCTGGTGAAAATTGGTATGTCGAGGTGTCTAGTAATAGAGTCCTATGTGTAGTCCATGTACACTCAGGTCTTTGGGTGTGTTCTCAATTTGTTTTGTAGACATAATGACTGATATGTGATTTCTCATATCGTGTGCCTCTGGTGGTATGTATATACATGTGGAACAGTTATTTTATATAATAGGATGTTTGAAATGTGATGATGTAGCTCCTCGAATATAAATTATGAAATGAACATGTTGGTTCTTTTGTAACAATTCTCTGCTCCCAGTGCTTGTTGTAAAATAGTTTTAATTCCCTGCAATTTTTGGTAATCTGATTCTTATGTTTGATCGTGGTTTGAGTAATCTCGTTTTGTGTGACAAAGGGTGTCACATTTGGTGGCATCAGAGCTCTAGGTTTTCTGATCTACTACGACACTAGGACTAGGACTAGGTTGGTGTCTAAGATAAGAACGTGACATAAAATATGGTGCATACTACCTAATCTCAATACTTGAGTGCCTTGGCGAGGTATTCAAATGTTGAAGAAAAAGGTAAGTATGGAAGTCTTAGATTGTTTCTCTTTGATAACCTTGATCAAGTAATCATTTTGGAACAATCTAAAGAGCATAAAAATTGGAAATTATGATGTACATACTATGAAAAGAGACAAGAACTGCACCATAACTCACTAAAAGTAGAAATTTCGGTGATTAAAAGAGAAAAATACAGCTCCATGAAACCTAGATCTAAGTGTAATTGTAATAAGAAAAGTTCTTGAAGCTGTAATTTCAAGATATGCATGAAGGAAAAGACATGAACTTGTACTAGTAATGTAAGTCAAGATGTAAAATTCACATAAAGTGGAAGAAATTCCTAAAATAGGGATGAAGTAAGAAGCAAAATGAGAACTGACAATGAATAAATAAGATGGAAACTGAGTTAATCTCAGACCAACCCGTGAATATGCAAATATATAAGGTGTAATTATCATGATATGAGAAAGGAAACAGGGGGAATGATCCATGATCAATAAATAATGTCTAAAGAATAATGAACCTGTCATGATGAAAAGATGAAAAATATGGTAACACATGGGGATATTCATAAAACATGAAGAACAATAATCAAAGAAAGAGTAATGGGATGTAATCCTCTCCATAGTTCCTATGCCAATGGCAAGGAAACCAAGGTGAGACAAGCTAATATGATACATTAATAGTTGGAAACTCATAAGATAATCAAAGGAAGTGATGATCCCTTCACCTTAATCAGCAAACCCTAGTAATGATGTAGTAATCAAAGGAATATGTTCCCTTGTTTTCTGTCCCTTCATGGATGTGGTACTAAAGTGGTCCTTCATGTGCATAGTTTAGAAGTAATCTTCAGATGGATACTTTGGTAAGTATCTATTGATCTTGGGGTTTTGTTCCAAGATGGGGATATTTGTGATAGGAGATGTCATAAGATGAAAGAAAGATCCTTTTGACATGTTTGGTTTGGGTAAAAATAGCAAAAGGTGGATGTCATAGGGATGTGATGTGTTTCAGAAACATGTGATGGATACCAAGGTAAGGAATCCTAGTATTTGAGTAGTACCAATTGTATGGGAGAATGAGAACATACCATTTGATAAGATGTATAAGCTATTTGGTTACATGGAAAGGTTGACTTTGGATCAATCTAGATGCAAGTACCTCATCTATAATATGGATGTTACATTTAGGGGTTTATGCTCCACATAAATGTAACTTTAACAAGGAGGCATATGTTGAAGATACAACTACAAGATATGTTTGGGTGAATTTCATCAAGCTGAGTGTAATTCCTTGGGGTACTCCTATTCCGTTTGCAAGTAAGAAAGATTCCAAGAAGATTGTGCCTTGTCTATAGATGGATAAGTAGGGTTTCCACTCCCTATCTGGGTCTATTAAGGTGACATATAAAATCTTGCGTTACCTTTGAGATATTTTTCTTGGATAAGTAGCCTTTTCTTATGATAGGAGTATGTACAACTAAGAATGAGTATGCTAGAAGGACAGTTGGTGGAAGTAAGATTAGTGTTGAGGAAGAAAACCAAAGTGGCACAACGGAAGCATGATAGGCTTTGCAGTTCCAAGTGGATGACATAACATATCTCTAGTATATCTTTCGAAGAGACACATTAAGACTGAGGAGGGTATGGTAAACTCTTAGAATCAAGAACCTTATCATGTGATGTTATACGATGAGGAGATGATACATGAGTTTTTTTTTTTGAAAGGGGGTGGGGAACCCTGTGATTGGGGATCCCCTGAAACTAATAACTATCTAAATCAAGATTTACAAGATGATTCAAGTTCAAAGGAAAAGACTGAGAAAAACACACGCTATCTACTTGACCCCTATGGACAAAGTTGGACACCTCGGGGGAGACTCTATTACACCTATGACTCACATGGCTGAGACTACAAAAAGAGAACATGATTTGTAAAGAAATGATGTCTTCCGCAACTGCTCCAAGATAGTCCCTACGCGTCTTCCTATTGGTGCATGATAGGACAACCTTCATGGAGTTTGTCTCCACCTCCACTTGATCAATTCCTTCCTTTCTTGCCCAGAGAAACACAACTCACACTGCTAGAGCTTCAACCATGGTGACGACCACTCCTAGGTTTATCTTCTCCCCTATCACTCCCACCAACCTGCCCATGTCATCTTTTGATGCCATCCCTATCCCTGCCTTCCCATCTTCCCCTACTGAGCCATCCACGCTCAATTTGGTTCTACCCCCTGCTGGCCTCTTCTAATGCCCACATACCCCACTGGTAACTTCCATCCCGTCTTCCTTGACTCTCTCCTGTTGTATGTCATCATCCACCCCTTCCCTATGCTGGACATCATCTTCCACAGTGCCACCACGCTGGGCGGCATCGATTCCCACTCATAGCTGTGGGGCAGTGCTGCTCCATCTGAGATCTCCTCCCGTTTGGTTGTGATGCTTCCCACCACACTTCGCCATCGTCAAACCACCCCGGTACAGGTAGCCGCTATGAACAAGATTGCTTTGAGACGTCCTCATGCATCTAGCCCTCCAAGCCGACCACATGGTCACCACTATGGATTTGGTCTCCTTCATGGAAGACCTCTCTAGAGCTTCCTCCATAGTTGATCTCAAATCCTCATCCCCAGTGTCTTCCACCCAAGCATGCACTTCTCGTGATGTTTGGTCTCAAACTTCTGTGATATTTGTACACCGAAAGAGCATATGGGGTACAGACTCTTTCTCAGACCCACATAGCATGCATGTGTCGTCATCCAAACATTTTCGATCGAAGAGATGTCTTCTAGTCACTAGGCACCCCATGCATATCCTCCAGAGGAAGTGAGCAGTTTTAGGGCTCCAACCAGCGTGCCGTATTTTTTTCCAAAGCGTGTCACTTTGTCTGGATGTGTATACTCTAGCTTCCTCTTTTCCTAGAAACCCTAGCCAGTATGCAGAGCGGATCGAGAACTCCCCATATTTTGAGGGCCACCACATCTATGTGTCCTTGGGTCTCCTCAAGCTAAGATGTATGGCACATATCATTTTTGCATGGCCGTCTGGGAAACAGGCTTTTACTCTAGCCTCATCCCATTAGGAGCCATCCTCTGTCATGAGCTCACGGACTGTGTTGTAATCTGGTCCATCCTCCCGTATGAATCTTGCAAGAGTGTTGACGTTCTAAAACGCAAGTATACGCGTCGAGTAATATAGGCCTTGTGAGGCCCGAGTCGAACTCAGGGATACGTGAATTATTGGAGACTTCTACTAACTAATCGCAATCAGCTAGACCGATTAACAAAATAGGGTTTTGTGTTCAAATTAAAAAGAAAATAAAAATCAAACAAAGAAAACAATCGATTAAAGGTTAATTTAATCAATTCAAAGGGATATCTTTAGGATGGCGGTTTCACCGCGGGTCAACATTGTATTAGGTTTTATATAATTCCTCACACTTCTCTCTCTATCCGGGTAGTGGCCTGAAAACAGAATTACCCACTATCGTGGTGTAATTCACTACTTAGATTTAGGTTGATTCCACCGTCGTAGTAATCATTCCCCTAAACTAAGTGCATTATAAACGGTCTCTCAGTTCCCACCATTAATCTTACAACTCCTTTGTCAAGGGTTTTATTGATTAATGCAGAATTCGTCTCTTTTCAACCGTTAATCCTTCTGTCGAAGTAATTAAGGGTGTTAAATTATTATTATGGTGATCAAGCATAACAATAGAAATGGAGAAAACGAATCTATACCACAGATTTGAGAGAAAAATATGAATTATTGATATAAAAAAATCATACAATGCATTCCCGGGCTACTCCCGGTCCTAAAGATTGAGGGTTTTAGCCTCTCATGTTCATCTCACACGAATACATGGTAGAAATTGGGGAATTCATAAGAAAAACGGGAAATAAATGGAAAACCCCTGAACGGAGAAGAACCGGTGGATCCTTGGCGTAGAACACGAGCTTCCCCCGCCTGTCGGTGGTGGAAATCGTCTTCGGCAGCGTCCAAATCACCCGGGATGAGCTTCTCGGCCTCCGTTCTCCTTTCTCTCCTCCTCGGCACTCGTGCAATCCAAAAAATGAGATCCTCCCATCGTCTGGGCGGCCGTCATTAGGTATAAGTCCCTAATTAGGTCGTCAAATAACAACAACCGTCCGATCGAGATCAAAACAGATCCAACGCATATCTGCCGGCGTCGATACCATCGACGCGGGTCGATGGTATCGACGCAGCGGATTAGCGGCAACTTTCCTTTCTTTTATTCTGAGCGCCTGTGGTGATCTCGATACCATCGACTTGGGTGTCGATGGTATCGACTCCTTTAGCGTCGGTTGTTGTCATTTAGCGACGCTGTAGCTCCCCTTGTGTCGATGGCATCGACTTGGGTCGATGGTATCGACAGTTTCCTCTTCTCGGCTGACAACCTGTGGCTTGGTCGATGGTATCGACTTCCGTCGATGGTATCGACGGAAGCAGATACTTGTTTTCCTGAAATTTCACAACAAGCCCAAGTAAATCCACACAATTTATAATAAGATGATAAATAATGCTCAAAATAGTAAAACAAAGGGAATTTGATATAAAATGATGGCAAAGACCAAATAAAGTGAATTATGCAATAATATCCATAAAAAAATGAGTAATTAAGGCACAAAACACATATGAAATAGGTCTCTAAATGCGACTCAAAATCATCGCATCAAACTCCCCTAAGCTTAAACATTGCTCGCCCTCGAGCAACTAATCCTTAGAATAGAATTGCAGATGTCAACTAACAATCAATACATCACCCCACATTCCACATGACTCCCACTGAACGTTCTCAAACCGGCCTTTCCTCATCACAGAACAATAATTACCCTACAGGCGACAATAATCATCAATAAAAGAAATTATCCTTCAAACCGATGAACACTATCACATAAGGCAGTTAACATAATAAAATTTGCCGATTCAGCATTAGTGCATCTTGTGATCGCCTACACTACGTTGCTTGCCCTAACTACCATCTACATGGAAGCAGTTCTCCTGATAAACATGAGTGAGGAGAAAATCACGGTGGCCTACCAATCCGAGCAACGGGTGGATGGAATGGGTGGTTCATGGAAGAATTTGGAAGTATTGCACAGTTTCAAAATGCATACAACAAAATGTCCTAAATGATGCAAATGCACATTGAAAATGCCCTAATGCTTAAAATTGGGTGGAATAATGCATGCACTAACCTTCCACCTCAAAATGAGATGGAAATCTAATTAAGCCACATCATGTACTCAATTTCCCTGGTATGCAAGTGATATCATGTTCCTTTCTCCCTCTTATTCCATTTCCTTCTAAATTATCTTTTTTTTTCTTTCAAATTTTCAGATTTTTTTTTCTTTTCCTCTTAGCCCACATATCCATAATTGCTTAGAGATACATGTGTTAGGCTATTTTTCTTCATGATTGGAAATCTTTGTACTATTCCGAGGGTATGGGACAATTTAGATCACTTTTCAAGACAAACTGAGGTACATGGTGTACTTATGCATGAAAATCATGAAAGTTATGAGTGCAACTACATGACATGCACCTAAAGGTAATGTGCATGAATCACTATACTTTTTTTTTCATTTTATGCAAACATATGAAAATAACAATGCAAATCCTATCTACATTCTATACACGCAAGAAGGAATTAAAACTGTACTTTACTTCCAATTCTTTGGTGGATTATGGAAAAATATGAAGTGGAATGATCACAAGATTAAGTTACTGAACCTTAGAAAAATATCATGTGTCCCTCCTTACTGACACGTGTAGTAGTTCAAAGGGTTCTTTCTCGTATATCCAATTAAGGTCTCATTACCATTTGATTAGGTTAGGCTCAAACAACTGTTACTATCCACTTTTCATGAGTCAATGGGGGTGTAGGTGTGACATATTGCTTCAAAGTTGACATAATCAATCATTTTCATAGGACAAGTTTCCCAAGGACAACCAAGTTAAGCTATCCAAAAGACCCAGAAATTTTGAAATTCCCTTAAATTTCCCATGAAAAAGCGAGATGACAATTTTTTAAGACATCCACGATTACACTAGATAGATGTGGATCCTAAACAAACACTAAAATTGCAAGAACAAATAACAAAGCAGAAACTAAAAATAACAAAAGAAAAAGATAGAGATGTTCCAGCTACCCCCCTAAGCTTGAATTCGACTATGGCCTCATAGTCAAAAACAATCTTAAGAGTGGAACAGAGATACCAGATCAGTCCGATGGTGGTGGAGGCGGGTATTGCGGGGCCGTAGGGTCCGGATTTGCTCTGGATGACACTTGGCGCAAGTGGAGGAAGAAATCGTTGAAGATGTGACTTCATTTGACCAATAACCCTGTCTTGAATAACTGACCCCAACACTGCTGTGTGCCCGTCGATACCATCGACGGAAGTCGATGGTATCGACTCGCTGATTAGGGCAACTGCCTCGCGAGTCCGGCCGCCGCCGTTTTCATTTGTAAATGTCGATACCATCGACCTGTGTGTCGATGGTATCGACTCTACTGAGTCGATTTCCTCTGAAAATCTCCAGAGATCTCGATGGTATCGACTGGCATGTCGATACCATCGACTTTGATATTGCGATCTGCCTGTGACCAGGTCGATACCATCGACGGGGGTGTCGATAGTATCGACGCAGTGCGATTTTTGCTGGTGTCAACCTGAACCCATGTCGATACCATCGACGGGTGTGTCGATGGTATCGACCCTGCCTGTGCCTGCACATTCAACAAACGGATAAAGGTATCATTTTTAAACTGAAATTCAAACGAAATAAAAGCAATCTATGACTAAAATTAAACTATCCTAATGTAGCGATGGTTGGGTTGCCTCCCAACAAGCGCCCTTGTTTAACGTCTTAGGCTAGACGGTGTGACAATCATCATCTTTTCACCTTGGGAACTGGGCTTAGGGGATCATTTGGTAATTTGAATTCAACACGATCTCCTCCAATGCCCAAAGACAAAGTACCTCTCCCTAAGGCAGTTACGACGTCCGCCGTTGCTTGAAACGGTCTTCCAAGGAGAATTTCACAGCTTTGGAGTGGTGGCATATCCATGATGACAAAGTCCACCGGAAATATGAATTTATCCACTTTGACGAGGACATCTTCACATACTCCATAGGGTCTCACGGTAGACCCATCCGCCAATTCAATTGTTGCAGCCAACTTCTTTATTTCTTTTAACCCCAGCTTTTGAAATGTCGCCAAAGGCATGAGATTTATGCTAGCGCCAGAATCACATTGCGCTTTAGGGAAATGTTGACCACCGATTGAGCACGGTATGTAAAAACCTCCTGGGTCCTTTCTCTTCTTTGGTGAACTCCCTTGGATCATAGAGCTCACCGTCTCATTCATCCAATAAATTTCATCGTCTTTTATCCGCCTCTTCTTATTAATGATTTCCTTGATGAACCTCCCATAGATGGGTACTTTCTCGATCATCTCCACCAACGGAACGTTGATGTGGAGTTTTCGGAATATCTCCAGGAATTTTTTAAAGTGACGATGCTCTTTCTTTGACTTAGGATTAACCACATTTGAAACATCTGCTTCCTCAACACGCCTATGAGGTGGCACATAAGAGCTTTTCGGGGGTACCTCCCCTAAGCTTGCTTCAATTATTCCCTCAGACGTGGGCTTTGGCAAGACATCCTCAATAGTAGCAGCTTGTTGTGGTTCCTCTCTCGCCTCAGATGTCTCCACATGCGCACAGACAACCTGCACCTGCTCCTCTTGCCAAGATGGAGATACCATACTCACAACTCTCTCTGATTTTCTGAAGAAATGGTTTCCGCCCGGCAATCTATAGTAAGTGCGTGGATACGGTATCGCCGGAGTTGTATTCACATTGAAAGTCATTTTTCTTTCTTCTACAGCTTCTTGGCCCTGAGAATCCTCATTTCTTACCACCGACATGTACTTAACCTGATGATGTGCTTGGGCCACATTCGCATTCTCAGCAGGTTTATGTTGATTGGCGTGCTTGATGGCCACCACTTCATTTGCAATCTGTGCCACGGTGGTCTCTAATGCCCGCATCTGTGCTCCATGGCTTTGCAGCGTCTGCCCAAACTTGGTTAGAATGTCACCTTGAGATTGTAATTGTTTACCAAACATGGCCATCATCTCTTGGTTTTGCTGAACCATTTGACTTAGCAATTCAGTGTTCTTTTCCTCAGTTCTTTGCTGTGGTTTGGCATCCGGATCCTGCAGAAAATTATTCAGATCCTTCCATGAAAACTTTTTATCCTTTCTCCATGCATAGTCATTGTTTCTATAGCCCTGTTGTTGCATGTACTTTACTTGGTCTTCCTCATCCTTAGATGCATCCTCCTTAGTTAACACCTTCTTGGCTAGAAGATCTAACTTATCATTCAGCTCCCTCACTATTCTGGATTCACCAGTAGCCTTGACATGTTCCACTGCACCTCTGTCGCCCCATGACTGTTTCCTAGCCATGTTCTTTAATATCTCCCAGCATCTTGTATCGGTGTTATTTAAGAAAAATCCGGAACTGGCTGATGTGGGCCACTGGATCTTCATTTTTTAATCCGTGAAATGTGTTTGATTTAACCAGGTTAATCAGTGTTGGATCGATCTTGTAGGTTGGAATGTTTAGCCCTTGTTTCTTTATAGGCCCCTTTGATGCCGAGGAAGAAGACGCCTTGATCTTCTCCCATATTGTCTGTGCTTCAGCCATTACTTCTTCTTGTTCTTGCTCAGATTCAGAATTTATATCACTGTGGTGTTCCTCCTCATAGTAGTCCTCGTCCTCTGGTCCCGCAGATGGAACCTCAGGTGTGTGATTCACGTAGTCTCGATTACGTGTGTGCACCATGCAAAGTACCTGAAAAATGGAAATAGGGGTTCAGTACAATGCTTTGAACGAGTCAACACAATTATAGAGAAATAAAGGAATTTTTGAAATTGTTCTAAAAATAAATAAAAAAAATGTGGCCTAGAATGGCCGCTCTTAGCACTCAAAGTGCCAATAATTCGCCGTATCCCCGGCAACAGCGCCAAAAACTTGACGTGTATTTTACTACGCGCTAAAACGCAAGTATACGCGTCGAGTAATATAGGCCTTGTGAGGCCCGAGTCGAACTCAGGGATACGTGAATTATTGGAGACTTCTACTAACTAATCGCAATCAGCTAGACCGATTAACAAAATAGGGTTTTGTGTTCAAATTAAAAAGAAAATAAAAATCAAACAAAGAAAACAATCGATTAAAGGTTAATTTAATCAATTCAAAGGGATATCTTTAGGATGGCGGTTTCACCGCGGGTCAACATTGTATTAGGTTTTATATAATTCCTCACACTTCTCTCTCTATCCGGGTAGTGTCCTGAAAACAGAATTACCCACTATCGTGGTGTAATTCACTACTTAGATTTAGGTTGATTCCACCGTCGTAGTAATCATTCCCCTAAACTAAGTGCATTATAAACGGTCTCTCAGTTCCCACCATTAATCTTACAACTCCTTTGTCAAGGGTTTTATTGATTAATGTAGAATTCGTCTCTTTTCAACCGTTAATCCTTCTGTCGAAGTAATTAAGGGTGTTAAATTATTATTATGGTGATCAAGCATAACAATAGAAATGGAGAAAACGAATCTATACCACAGATTTGAGAGAAAAATATGAATTATTGATATAAAAAAATCATACAATGCATTCTCGGGCTACTCCCGGTCCTAAAGATTGAGGGTTTTAGCCTCTCATGTTCATCTCACACGAATACATGGTAGAAATTGGGGAATTCATAAGAAAAACGGGAAATAAATGAAAAACCCCTAAACGGAGAAGAACCGGTGGATCCTTGGCGTAGAACACGAGCTTCCCCCGCCTGTCGGTGGTGGAAATCATCTTCGGCAGCGTCCAAATCACCCGAGATGAGCTTCTCGGCCTCCGTTCTCCTTTCTCTCCTCCTCGGCACTCGTGCAATCCAAAAAATGAGATCCTCCCATCGTCTGGGCGGCCGTCATTAGGTATAAGTCCCTAATTAGGTCGTCAAATAACAACAGCCGTCCGATCGAGATCAAAACAGATCCAACACATATCTGCCGGTGTCGATACCATCGACGCGGGTCGATGGTATCGACGCAGCGGATTAGCGGCAGCTTTCCTTTCTTTTATTCTGAGCGCCTGTGGTGATCTCGATACCATCGACTTGGGTGTCGATGGTATCGACTCCTTTAGCGTCGGTTGTTGTCGTTTAGCAACGCTGTAGCTCCCCTTGTGTCGATGGCATCGACTTGGGTCGATGGTATTGACAGTTTCCTCTTCTCGGCTGACAACCTGTGGCTTGGTCGATGGTATCGACGGAAGCAGATACTTGTTTTTCCTGAAATTTCACAACAAGCCCAAGTAAATCCACACAATTTATAATAAGATGATAAATAATGCTCAAAATAGTAAAACAAAGGGAATTTGATATAAAATGATGGCAAAGACCAAATAAAGTGAATTATGCAATAATATCCATAAAAAAATGAGTAATTAAGGCACATAACACATATGAAATAGGTCTCTAAATGCGACTCAAAATCATCGCATCAAGTGTCATCCTCATTAGGTAACCAGTTGTTATTCCAAATGTTCACATCAGTCCCATCTCCCACTCTCCATTGTGCTCCTTCCTTCAAGAGGGCCTTCGCCCCCCATAGACTCTGCCATGTGTAGCTGGGGTCATGACCCCGTATGGCTTCCAAAATAGACGTCCTTGGGAAATATCTAGCTTTTAGGACTCGAGACGCAAGGGCTTCCGGGTTGTTGACCATCCTCCATAGTTGTTTCGCTAAGAGGGCTTGATTAAAAGTCTGGAAATCCCTAAAACAAAGCCCCCCATGTATCTTCAGTCTGCACATTTTGTCTCAGTTCATCCTTGAAAGTTTCCTCTCCTTGTCCTTTGCTCCCCACCAAAATCTTGTCACCATCCTCCAGATTTCAGCTATGGTACCTGCCGACAACTGGAAGACACTCATGATGTATGTGGGAACGACCTGAGAAATCGCTTTGATAAGAACCTCCCGCCCTAGTTTAGACAGTAGCTTTTCTGACCATCCCTGTAGCTTCCTCCAAATCCTCTCTCAGATGAAGCTGAACACCTGCTTTTTAGACCTTCCCATGGTTATCGGGAGACCTAAATAACTGGCGTGTTTGTCCACCTCTCTCACTCCCAAGAGCTGTCTCAACTCCTCTCATTTGTCTGCCTATATTCCTTTACTGAAAACAACCTATATCTTTGGAAAACTCATCTTTTGACCCAATGCCTATTCATATTGGCTGATGATCTCAGCTATCTTCAAGCATTCTGCAGTGGTTTCTCTAGCAAAAAGAATACTATCATCTACAAAGAAGAGATGTGAGATACAAGGTGCACCCCTACCCAACTTTATGCCGTGTAGGAGGGTGTCACAGGCAACAATGAAAAGTAAAGTAGAAAAAGCTTCAGTTCACAAAATAAAAAGGTAGGGGGATAGTGGGTCACCCTGGTGAAGTCCATGTGCTATTTTTGTGCTTTTAGACCTATCTCCATTAATGGAGAAACTGTGTTGGACGAACATGATGCATTCCTGGACTTTACTTCTCCATTTCCTCCCAAAGTCCATCTTCTCCATCACAACTTCTATGAAACTCCATTCCACCCTATCATATGCTTTGGACATATCCAACTTCATAGCAAGGCTTCCTTTGGTCTTTCCCTTATATCTCTTCATAGAGTGGAACACTTCATATGCTATGAGGGCGTTGTCCGTGATCATTCTCCACGGAATGAAGGAACTTTGTTTTTCGGAAACAATGTTGTTCATAAAAAGTTTCAAACGGTTTGTCAGCACCTTAGATGCGATCTTATACACCACATTATAGAGACTAGTAGGATTGAATTCTCCAATAGTTTTAGCCTTCTCTATCTTCATGATAAGCACTACAAGTGTGTCATTTACAATGCCTATACTTCTTTCTCCTTTCCACCATCCTTTGATATAGCTCGCTACATCCTTTCCCACAATCCCCCAGTAGTTTTGATAGAACATAGCCTTCATACCATCCGGGTCTGGAGCTTTGTTTGGGTGCATCTGTTTCAACGTTTTCCATATCTCCTCATCAACAATATCTCTTTTTAACTCCTCCCTTTGTGACTATGTGATCATATGCCGCAAACCCTTTGTTGCCTCTACATAACCCATGGGGTTACTAGTATGGACCAGCTGTGAAAAATACCTCAATATGATTGCCTTGATCTCCCCCTCTTGTGATCTCATGACTCCATGCTCATCTTCTAGATAGTCAATCTGGTTCCTCCGCCTCCTATTTGATGCTTTTTGGTGGAAATATGCAGTGTTGCGATCTCCTCTTTTAGTTCCTTTACCCGTGCCCGGGCGGCCTAGTACTCGTCATTCTTCTGTAACCAGTATTGAAGCTCCTTTGACTTCTCCTCCACCCTATCAAGGTTTACTTGGTTTGGAAGGAGAGATTGTAGCTCTTTCAGATTGTTTTCCAACTCTTTAACTTTCCATCTCATTTCCCCAAACTTTCCATAGCCCACTCTTTGAGTTTATCTTTACATTTTGCAAGCTTTGTATTCAACTTACTTCCTTCAATAGAGTCCCAAGCCTCCTTAATGATTGACTTGTAGCTCTCCTCACCTACCCACATTGGCTCAAACATGAAGTGCCCTCTCTTTTTCTTTTTGTTGCTGTCCCTAAAGTCCACCTTCAAGATGATCGATGCATGATCAGACTCATAGATGGGAAGATGGAAAACCCTGCAATAGCTGAAGTTGTTCCTCCATGCAAGCTCAGGAAGGAATCTGTCAAGCCTCTCTTGCACCAAAGTTCTTTCAGTCAATCCCCATTTCCAAGTGAAGTTATTTCCTTCAAAACCAACGTCTATTAGCTCGCAATCGTCTATTACATCACGAAAATTCTGCATGAACTTTTCCTCTTTAGGGGGTCCCCCTTTCTTCTCAGAGTTTGACATGATCTCATTAAAGTCCCCAAAAAAGATGACCGGATCCTCTGTCTCCTCTTTAATCTTTCTCATAAAATCCCATGTTTTTACTTTTATAGGCTGGTCTGCCCACCCGTAGATCCCCACCGCTCTCCATTTTATGTCATTGATGTCATCCTTTACCAAAGAAGTCACATGCCTCTGTGAGTAGCTGAGAATCTCCACCTTTGCATACTTCCACCAAAAGCCTAGGCCGCCTGCCCTCCACTCACTAGAAATGCACAAACCATCAGTAAAACCACAACTCCTTCTCACATCCTCTAACTTTCTATCTGCAATCATAGTTTCCATGATGAAAACTATGTTCGAGCGCTCTCTCTAGACCCAAGACTGGAGAGCGTTACATGTGTCAGGGTTGCCCATCCCCTGACAGTTCCAGCTGAATATTTTCATTGCCCTTCGTGGGATTGGACTTCACCAATCTCCGCTACTTGAGTCATGATGACCCCAATGTTTCCAACACCACCCTCGTTGTTCCTCATGTATCTTTTCTCTCCCACTATTTGTGACGGGAATTCATCAAGTCCCATGTCAGAGATCTTGGCATATCATCCCCTCTTACCTGTTGTTTGCTCCCACACCACCTCCTCTTTTGGAATGCCCAATCTTGCCCCCTGCTCATCTTGTAGACCCATGGTTGGTGTTTCTTTTTCCCCATGTTCATTTTGTTTCCTTGTTTCATCTTTACCCCAACATCTTTCTTTCTTTGAGCCCTAGTGATGGCTCTCTTTGCTCCTTTGATTTGAGTTGCGTTGTATTCCATATCTTTCCCCATCGGCTCACCCTGTAGTACTGGCGACGCATTGTTCTCCTCATCATGCCACTATTGGCTATGGTGCAGATGTCCTTCGTGACTGCTACATGTGACCTCCTCCATCGCAGGTGAATCCTCTTCTGGGGTACCTCTTCGATGTGTTCTCGATCCTTCATCGTTAGCAGGTCCTAATTTGAGTATCTTAGAACAGGATTCATCCGCGTCTTCACAACACCCACTTCCGATGATGCGTCTCCTTGCCCATTACCCTTTTCAATAGTCTCTGTCGGCTCCCCCTCCCCCGACTGCAGGCCCCCCGTACCATTGCCCAGAGAAGCTTCTCTCCTTCGGCCAGCCTTTCCCCCCCTCTTCGCTACCATACCCTCCCCCCTCAGCCCCTCTCTGTCTCGTGGGACTGAGACCCGTCTCCCTACACCATCGTCTTCCTCACCCATACCCTGATCCTCTATCACTCCCCCCTTTCACTGCCCTTCCTCTGCCCATCCTGAGCATCAACACCCTCTTGCCAACCGCCCTCTCCTATTGACCCCCCACCACATCCGTTACTATCTCCCTCCTCCTCCGTCCTACTCGAGTTTCCTGGAGTCTCGCCCGCCTTGAATGTCAATTTCCTACGACCCGCTCCTCTGTCATCTCCCCTCTCATTTTCTTGTCGACGCTGCTTCCATGAAGACTCCCTCATCCAACTACCCCATAGCTACTGCTTCTCCCCTCCCTCTTCATAGCTCTGGCAGTTGCGGACAATAAGACCCAACATGCAGCATCTGAAACAAAACATTGCCAGGCGTTCGTATTTGATCCCAACATCTACGACGTTGCCACTCTTAACCCTAAGACGTAGTGTCCTCCTCAAGGGTCGAGTAACGTCCAGCAACATGCGGACCCATATTGAGGATTCCCAACCCGTACCATCCCTATCCGTCGCAAGAACATCACCTATGCGTTCGTCGATCTCCCAAATTGTCCTCTCCGCCCTATATCCCATAGGCAAACCGTAGAGGTGCACCCAAAAAGGAGATCGATTGATGATCAGTTAACCTAATTGCTCCTCCTTGTCGACCTCCTTGAACAATAGTAATCGTCTCTTGAAATTCCATGGAGCTTCATCCACCACGCGTTGCTTATCCCTCCAGTGCGAGAACTGCATCACGAAGGTGTCGCCTTCAAGTTTATTAAAAATTACCGTATCACACAGACTCCATGCTTGAGTTAGTGTTCTTTCCATGGCCTTGAAGTTGAAAGTACGATCAGTGAGGAGTCGTCCTACCAACACCAATTTTGTATGGTCCTCCTCCACATCGCTGCGGCCTATCGGGTTGACGTCGATGGGTTCCTCTTCATCATCCATCAGTCGTAGCCCTGCATATCTATCTGCCAGCTCTGTTGCCTTGGAGATGGGACTCAAAAGCACAACTGCATGCTTGAACATACAAGGGAAAACCCTAAGCTAAGGGGGTGGACGTCCACTACTCGCGAAAACCTAATTGCCAGAGTGAGAGGGCGCAAGGGGACGGGTTTGCTCAGATGATACATGGGTTGGATATGCATGTATAGTGCTTACATGGCTACAAATGTATCACCCGTCATAGGGTTGATTTTACAAAAATTAATGGAAAATGATAAGTTGAGTATGTTTCTTATGCAACGGATTATGTGTTGACCTTGGATACCCGAACAATATGTTGATCAAATCTTGTGACATAACCCTAACCTCATGAAGTTGTGTGGAAGTTTGAAGATATGATGCATGAGTAGTATCCATCTCCTTTTGCTTGGGATTTTGGGGGCAAAATCCTCGTTAGGGGTTTATGACTTGTAAGTACCTTGACCTAGGTTTTGGGCTAACAATGTTTGTTTTGCTTAATCATGCTGCTTAGCACCTTGATCTAATCATCTAAGATGTAATTAGGGCATGTTAGAAGCATGAAGTTCCTTGTTTCAGCTTGATGCTTGTGTTTTATGGAGAAGTTTGGTGCAAATTGCAATTTACCCAGGATAGGGGTTGATGTGCAAGTTTGCCACCTGTAGAATGTTTCTTTTCTCTCTTAGCATCATCTAGAGGCAAGAGAAAGAGATGGGCATCTTGTTTGAGCCTTGGTTGAGTGGTGACAACGTTGGTGATGTTTTTCACTCATGTGTGAGGTGTATCTTACACCTAGGAGTGTTTTGTAGGGCTGGAGAGCCTTGGAGAGACCCTATATTAGTTTGTGGTTGTCTTGAGGGACACTATATCAGTTTGGGGATGCCTTGTATCTTTTTGTGGTGACTAGAGATGTACCATATCATTTTGTGACCTAGGGTTTCATCCCTATCGATTTGTGAAGGGAATGGATGAGTGTATCGACCATGACCTTCCTTAGTGACAAAGTGAGAAAGACATTGATCTTGTCACCTTATTGCATGGTGATACATGTGGCCTTTCTTCTTGGACATGTGTCTTCTACGGTTCTAAGGTGGTGACACCTTCCCCTTCCTCTCTCTCATCGGCCATATATATACCCCTTTCTTCCCATGTAAGAGAACCCTTTTAGTGATTCTTTCTTTCTCTCCATGGTCGCCGACCTTGAGCTTGAAGAGAACTAACCCTTGGAGCTTGGTGGGCAAGCGAAAAGCTTTTGATTATCTATTTCATCTTCTTCCTTGGTAAGCCATGGTTTTCTAGCTTTTGTTCTCTTCTTCTTTCTCCTTCTCAGCCACAGACCTTGGTATCTTCTTTCTTCGCTTTTGCTTTCTTAACCATGGCCTTATATTATCTCTTAGAGGTGTTGAGCTTAGAGGATCCTCTTCCTCTACCTTGAGTTCGAGAGCTTTGAGCTTGACCTTGGATCTTAGATCTTGGTGGTTGTTCTTCAGGAAGGTTATATAACTCTAAACCTACTTTGTTATTATCACCTTTCTACTTGTTACCTTGCTAGTTGTTCTTAGATCATTATTTCTTGCTTGTTAATAGCTTTATTTGGTAGCCTTGTGTTCTGTTTTGAGAATACAACATTGTGAAGCTACTACCATAAGTTGCACCCCTTTTTCCTTTTCCTTGTTAGTAACGTCATCTTGTGGTAGAAGATGACTAAACTGATATGCTATGTAAACTGACATGCTAAACTGATATGCATTTTGCTAAAGAAAAATGCTTTTTGCTAAACCGATATACCAATCATGATGTGGATTATTATGACCTAGTGGTGACTAGTAAGGAAGAGTGTTAGATCATGAGGCATTTAGTTGAGTATGGAATTCGACATGGATAACCCTAATCCAACACACATGCAATCTGATACACCCTTGCCTGATAAACCTAGAGTAGATGTGGGGATTACCTTCCCCTGAGTCTTTGGCAGATATCCCATGATGGTGAAAGTGGCCAATATTCCTTGTAGATCCTTGGGGTTGATACCCTAGTTGTTGGTATGACTGATATAGCATGATGGTGACGGTGGTTGATATCTAAAGAGATACATAGGCCAATACCCTTTGAGATAGTATGGCAAATACACTCTCTTATGTACCTCTAATCGATATCAGTTTTGATGCCTGATACCAAGTGATGATAAATCGATACTCTCCTTTAAGTTGACAGGTCGATTCCCTACTTAGATTGGTTGCCCGATACACCTCTAAGAAGGGTTGTCCATTACACTATCAAGGAGCTAAATGGATACAACCCTTGTGTGGATAATTTTGGAACCTCAAGTATATCTAAAATGTCACTCATTATGAATGGTGCACCCGACATGATGGGAAAAGAGTGTCTAAGCTGATACACCAAAAGAGAGTCTAAATCAATACCTTAGGTTGGTAAGGTGAGTCTGAGATCACATGATGATGATTGAAGGATATGCTTGGTTACTCAATGATGCACACATATGAGTTAGATATGATATAGAATAACATTGTTTGGATAATGAATTAGTAATGATAATTTCTTTTCCTAAAGTTAGTACACCATGGAATGATGTTACTATGAGTGGTCCATCTTCAATTAAGTGCTTAGCCTAAAACTCTCCAACTATGTGAAGAATAATGGATGTGGGGTTTAATGGTGGCATACCCATATAATTACCTTAATAATGGAATAATATGATGCATGTGCTCATCTTAAGGAAAGGTTATAATCCATAGCAAGTGTCATCTATATTCCATATTGTTATTATCATAACTTGTGAAGTAAGGTTAATGATACTATATGTGTATACATATGAGGGTGGTGAAAAGTCTTGTTGAAATGGTGGCAACCTTGGTGTGGAAATTGTATTAAAAGTCTAAAGCCTTTATAGGTTCCTTGTGGATAGCTTGAAGTGATACCCTCTAGTTTTGTAACTTATGGTTCAACTCCCCTTGGTATGATATGTGGATAATAATTATAAGAAGTCATAATTTGTGTGTCACCTAATGACGAAACGCCACCCTAGTGCAATGGTCAAATGTTACTATAATGCACTATTGTAAACCACATATAACATGATGAAGATGATACACACATGCAGTTATAATGTGATATAAATGGTACTGAGAGGACGATAAGAGTTTCATATCTAAATAATGTTGTTCAACCTTTTTAGATTAGGAAAATGGGTTTTAGTGTGTTTAGGGTTTGAGGGCATAACCACGAAGTATAACCCTAATCATCTCAATTTGAAGAACATTGTCCCTAACTCGAAAGGTAGGTCATAATGTTACGTGAGTATAATAGAAAAGATGGTATATTTCCCTCTTAAAAGCATGGCCATAACCTAATAGGTTAATTAAGAGTTATGACTTGTGAATATTATGAAGATGGTTAAATAATAGCAAGTTGTAGTTATGAACTTTAAAAAGGGAACACGGGAAGTATAAAAATGTGAATGTGCATACTTGGTTACACTAATTTATTCTTAGTTTTATACACTCCAGTAATGAGAGTAAGTGCATGTGAAGTAGAATGATTTTTGGAGACTTTATGTGAAATCAGTATGAAGCCTAACCTTAGATTAGAAATCTTATGATGCTTGGCTTGCTGTAGATAAAGGTGTTTAATATGTTTAGCATATTCTCTCTCTGAATATGATGGATAATTGTTGCTAGGGAAATTACCAGTAATGTGACATAAGAAATTTGGCATAGGTTATGTGGTATGAGAAATACCTATATACCAATGAGGCATTATGAGATAATATAGAATCCCCAGCGTGATTTGATGGACATTGGTCCTTGTGATGGACATATGATGAATAGAAAGCATAAAGAGACATGATGTGATGAGATCACACCTAATATGTTTTAGTGTGTTCTTGTGATGAGTTATGCCTTGTTTATGAAGATCTTGTTTAGAGGTTATACATTGTAACTTGATTGATGCTACATATGTTTAAGTTGGTCTAATTAATCAAGTGAAATCTAATAGTGTACTTTGCCCTTTGCCATAGACCCATTCTAATGTTAGTTTTATTGTCATATGGTGGAATGATTTTAACTCAGAGCACATATTTTTTAATATGAAGGGTACAAGTCAAGTAATTCCTTGCATCCTTATATACAGCTTATGTGAGACGACCTACATGAGTCGATCTTGATATTTTAAGGATGGCCATGCATGAGCCAATCCTTCTTTTAAGAACGTCCATGTGTGAGTTTGTTCTCCTAGCACTATTACTTGTACCAAGGTGGGCTAGATATTAAATGGGTGACCATACATGAGCCAACCCCCTTCAATGTGGTTATGTGTCACTTTAGTAGTTGAATGATGTGTATGTACTATGTTCTCATGTACTGATGAGGAGGTGTGGGAAGGTTGTGGATTGCGGCTCTTCCATTGACCTTGTGTGGCACCAATTTTGACTTAGTAGTGGTTAGTTAGATTTGGGTTGTACAACTCAAATCCTCAGGGCATAATAAATGCATAATCAGCTGTATAGTGTGCATGTATAAGATCGAACATAGAAACATTGGATGAAGCCTTGCCTTGACCATGTATTGTTTAGCATATAACAATCATACATGTTCTTTATATTCCTTTCAAATTGTTAATTATTCTATTGTTCATTGGCAAGTGCATGCTACTGCTCTAATTACTTCACCCATGAGATATATTTCATTTGGTTAAATGTTGATTCAATCTTCTCAATATGTTAATTTATCTGCTTAGTTATCTATGATAATAATAAAGTCATCTTAGTTATCTGTGATAATAATAAAGTCAGAAAGGAGTTATATCTTTGGCTGGGACTGTGTGTCTCACTCCATCGGTTAATAAATTTTTAGGTGGATGTGCATGCCGAGTTAAACATCATGCGATTGAAGATGAAATGAGAAGGAAACTACACCTGGTGAAAAGTGGTATAAGGAAGTGTCTAATAATAGAGTCATATGTGTCGTCCCTATACACTCAGGTCCTTGGGGGTGTTCTTGACGTGTTTTGTAGACAAGATGATCGATATGTGATTTCTGGCATCATGTTCCTGTGGTGGTATGTATATACAAGTAGAACTGTTATCTTATATAATAGGATGTTTGAAATGTGATGATGTGGCACCTCAAATATAAATTATGAAATGAACATGTTTGTTCTTATGTAACAATTCTCAGCTCCTGGTTCTTGCTGTAAAACGATTTTAGTTCCCTACAATTTTTGATAATCTGATGGTTATGGATGATCATGGTTTGAGTTTTGAGTAATCTCATTTTGTGTGACAAAGGGTGCCACAGTTGGTGGTATCAGAGCTCTAGGTTAGCTGAGTCTATTGGGACACTAGGACTAGGACTAGGTTGGTGTCTATGATATGAACATGATATAAAATATGGTGCATACTACCTAATCTCTGTACTTGAGTGCCCTATCCAGGTATTCAAATGTTGAAGAAAAAGGTGAGTATGGAACTCTTAGATTGATTTCTCTTTGATTACCATGATCAAGTAATCATTTTGCAACAATCTAAAGAGCATAAAAATTGGAAATTATGATGTTTATACTATGAAAAGAGACAAGAACTACACCATAACTCTCTAAAACTTGAATGCTTGATGATTAAAAGAGAAAAATACAACTCCATGAAGCCTAAATCCAACTGTAATTATAATAAGAAAAGTTCTTCAAGCAGTAATTTCAAGAGATGCATGAAGAAAAAGATAGATGAACTTGTACTAATAAAGTATGGCAGGGGTGTAAAATTCACATAAAGTGGAAGAAATGCCTGAAATAGGGATGGAGTAAGAAGGCAAATGAGAACGATCAATGAATAAATAAGATGGAACCTGAGTTAATCTCAGACCAACCCGTGAATATGCAAAGATGTAAGGTGTAATAATCATGATATGTGAAAGGAAACAGGGGGAACGAACCCTGATCAATAAATAATGTGTAAATAATAATGAACCATTCATGATGAAAAGATGAAAAATATGGTAAGACAAAGGGATATTCATAAAACAAGAAGAGCATTAATCAAAGAAAGAGTAATGGAATGTAAACTGGAAATGGTAACGATTGGAAACTCGTAAGATAATCAAAGGAAGTGGGGATCCCTTCACCTTAATCAACAAATTTTGGTATTGATGTAGTAATCAGAGGAATATGTTCCCTTGTTTTCTGTCCCTTCGGGGATGTGGTAGTAAAGTGGTCCTTGATGTGAATAGTTTTGTAACATACTGAATCTCAGGGTCTTCCCTGCAATTTACCCATTCTTGATCTTTTCTTTGCCTTTTATTCCATTTGGACCTTTTCTATAAATTCCCATCCTTTTGGATCATTCTTGGACTCCTTGTGCAATTTGAGCACAATCTGAGGTTGAAATCACTATTTACCCTCTTTTATTTAAATTGAGGGGTGTTTGCACAAATAACCCACATTAGGGGATAAGTTAGGGTTAATTATGTAATTTGGTCTTTAATGGGATAATATAGTAGATAATATTTATTTGGAGCTTTTTGGATAAATATATTATTAATAATATGTATTTGAATTCATATATGTGTATATTAACCTTTATTGTTTCTCTCTCCCCGAAATATGATTTTAGTTCATAATAATATGTTATTTTGTTGAGCAATGAGTATTTGTACCCTAATGTGTTTTATATGACGAATTTACTCACATGTTTCTCATTAATAGGCTTTTCTAATAATTCCTTGATTTTAATGTATTATTATACTCTTTTATGAGCTATGTGTTTATTAATGGTCTTATTATGAATTAAACATGGATCTAATTGCATAGCATTGTAGTTTTCGTCATTATAAGTCTATGGTTCAAATTTGGTGTTGTTTGGAGTTGATTTGACCCCTCTAATGCATTTTATTAGCTTTTATTATAGTGTGATTAAAGTGTTTTAATCGATTTCATGTATTTAATTTGTAACGCCAAGGTTCCGTTATTTTTGGGCTGTCACGCGCCCCCTTCTGTGACCGAGCCATCCAACGGCTCTGGCTTGTTAGACCATCGATCCAACGGTGAGGAGGTCTCCTTCATCCTCCAGCCGTTAGGACAGACCCGACAACTAGGTTCCTCAGCATTGATCTCTCTCCCTCCTTCACCTCTGTGCGAGATTTCTTGTGCGTTGAGTCCGTCTCATTGAGACGCTTCATTTGAGACCCAACTCATCAACCCCCTTGCCGTTTTCGCAAAACGCCCAATCGGGGCTACCTCCTCCTCTCCACCATGGACACACAGTGGGACCTTCACCCACCCTAGCGCCTATTAAAGGTCGGAAAAACCATCCTCATCCCCCGCTATAGCTTCCTCCTCATCGAATTTCACATGTACATGCCCGAGCCACCCTAACCTACTCCGTTCTTCTTCTCCGGCGATCTCGGCCTGCTGCTCGCCCCTCCGGCCACCTCACTACAATTACCTGAGCAGTAAGCATCACCGACCTCCCCTCTACCTTTTCGCCTCTTTGTTTTATCTCGCGATGGCCCTGATCGCTCTGTCCTATAGAGCTACCGTAGAGCAGCCACCGCCACCTGCTTGTTCGTGCTCTGGTGCTTCCCCGGCCACCGTGAATGATGCATTTGGGGCGTCGTGCCTCCATGAATGTTTCATGGTCTCTAACAGGGTCTTTTATCGCAATTTTTGAGGTTTTCGATGGCGTGTTTTGCTCCCCTGTTCTCCGGTGTTTTTTTCATGGTTGTTGATGCTCTCTTCTCCGGGCTACTGCTTTTCTTGGCTCTTTGTTTTTGCCTTGAGTCAGCTGAGGCATTCGGTTGGCTTCCCAGTGTTGTTCACCTTCTGAGCCGAGTTTAGCTCGCGGCCTAGCTCCCTACTTGTCGCGCTTCCGCCATGACCATGGCTGGAAGAATCCAGGTCGGGGAATGCCATGGCTGGAAGAATCCAGGTCGGGGAATGCCCAAAGTGGTCAGGCACATCCAGTGTAACGTTGTTCAGTGCCTGGGGCAGTATCGTCATTCTACCCCTCGTTCTTCCTCTCTTGCGCAAGAAAACGGTGATTCCAAATGACCTTAATGCCCTCGTCGTATTAATTGTTGGGTTTTGACGAGCAGGGGCAAATTGGTAATTTGCCTCCCTGATCATTCGCCTTTGACCAAAGCCCAGCGAGCCTGGACAGGCTGACATGGCCAAAGCTGATTGGCTCATGTCAGCGTGGGCCCGGCCTCAGTGGCCCAATTGTTTTATTTTGCCTATGTGGCATTTCCCTGATTTCTGATTGGCTTGACTTACTTAATTCATAGTAATTCAACCATTGGTCAGAAAAATATGAATAAATAGTCGATGGAAAGGATTTTTAATGTAGAATTTGATTTTGTGGTTTTTGAGACCTGATCCTCAAGGATTTTCCGAAGTTTACTTTGAATGGCATTTTTAATATGTAAATGTTTTAAAATACATAATTAACTCATTTTAACTCTGTTTTGTATAATAAAATATGTTTTATTAATCAGGAGATTTTGAGTAATCGTTTGGACTTGGTTTTGAGCTCTAAATCGTAGTTTTGCAAAATTAGGGTTTTTTCCTATGCTTTATGTCTTTATATAAATTAATACATGTGTTATATTTATAACTAGGATATATGGATGGTTTGCTATCTGTTTGGTGGATATGATGGTAATGTTTATATCTAAGGTATGTGAAACTTATTATGTATGTGCTTCCTATTCTATTATGTGGACCCTATTCTTATATGTGATCTCTATGGATGAATGTGGATGTTATTGTGCAAACTACCTATCTTTCAGTTGGGCTTTTATCCAACCCTACCAATTATATTTGTGCTAGCCTTGTTATCATTCTATTTACATTTATTGGCTCTTTACTTAGCTTATGCCATTGTGGCTTAATCATTGGAATCATGTGAATCATTCTTCTTCATATGTTGCCTCCTTTACTTGGAAATGATTTAATCTTGATATTGACTCATCTTTTGAAATACTTGGAAATCTTATATATATTGTGGTTGTCCTTGTGGCTCATTTGAATGTAACTCCTTAATCTTGTTATTGACTATGTGGCTCATCCTTTTGAGATATTTGGAAATATTATATAATGTTGGTGCTTGGTGACTCTCTTAATTCTTGGAACTCTTGGATATGTTTGTGACCTATGATGGTCTTATTACTTATTTGTTTGGGTTTTATTCCCAATGCTTGTTGCATCTTGCTATACTTTTCACTATACTGCCAAGTGACTATTTAAGCATGATGTATTTTAGGCCAAATGACAATGTAGTGTACATGAGTACAAACCACCCACAGGGCACTGGGGTTTTAGTCCCCCTGCCAGGCACTGGGGTTTTAGTCCCCCTGCCAATTTATATATATTTTTGAGGTTTGGGATGTTATTTCCCCTCTCCTCCTGGTTGAGGTCCGGTAGGTGCCTCACCCTACATTGAGATGAGTTTGTGTCTTAATATATTCATGCTATGTGATTTGTTATTGTGGTGATTGTATATGGCAGTTCTCTTATTCTCATTTGATTATCTATCTCATTCTCTTAAACTCTTGTAACATGGAGAATCCTTTTTTATGCAATGTTGTTTATTATTCCTTGTCCAATACTTTCTTTTTAACACATACCTTTTATCTTTCTCTTGCTGGATGACCCCAACCATCCAGGATAGGGATCAGAGTGCGCATGGAAGCTTGGTGATCCTAAAGCTAAGGATATGACAAGAAGAAAAGAATCATATAGTTGGTTTGATCATAGTTGCTTTTATATAGTTGTTTGTTTGGAGACAATGTTGTATTAGTTAAGTCTTCCTCTACCTAGATCCTTGTAGTTGTTCATGTATAAAGTTGTACTTCCTTTATGGAAATTTTATAATGTACTCTTTATACATTTTTGAATAACATCAAGATTTAATTCTTCCGCTGCCACACCATTGGTGTTTTTGTTTATCATGTTTATAGTAGAGACTTGGTCTTTACAGTTTAGAAGTAATCTTTAGATGTATACTCTGGTAAGAATCATTTGTTCTTGGGGTTTTGTTCCATGATGGGGATATTTGTAATAGGAGATGTCTTAATATGAATGAAAGATCTTTTTTACATGTTTGGTTTTGGTAAAAACAACAGATGGTGGATGTGATGTGTTTTGGACACATGTGTTGGATACCAAGGTATGGAATCCAACTATTTGAGTAGTACCCATTGTATGGGAGAATGAGAACATACCATTTGATAAGATGTATAAGGTGTTTGGTTACCTGGAAAGGTTGACTTTTGACCAATATGGATGCAAGTACCCCATCTATAATATGGATGTCACATGTTAGGGGTTTATGCTCTACATAAACATAATATTGACAAGGAGGCATATGTTGAAGAGATAGTTGCAATATCTTCTTGGGTGAAATTCATCAAGATGAGTGTAATTCCTTGGAGTACTCCTATCTGATTTGGAAGTAAGAAAGATTCCAACAAGATTGTGCCTTGGATATAGATGGATAAGAAGGGTTTCCATTCCCTATCTGGGTCAGTTAAGGTGATATATAACATCTTGAGTTACCATTGAGATAGTTTATTTTGATAAGTGGCCTTTTCTTATGACAGGAGTGTTGGATCAATGGGCTCTAGAGGGGGGGTGAATAGAGCTACAGGGGGGGTGAATAGAGCTACACACACTTCACAAAATCAATTAGACCACCAATTTAATCGTAGTGCAGAAACTAAAGCAAGCACAATTTGATGTCCTATTCTAGCATACAAAGTAAGGATAAGAGATAATGAATAGTATGCACTTGGACATGTGGTTTTGAGTGGTTCCACCTCCTAAACTTAGGAGCGATGTCAGTCCACTACCTAGAGTTGGTTAGACTCTAGGATTTGCAACTTGGTTCTCTTATATATCACAATAAGATTACAATATACATAAACCACACAACCAAGGGCTTAATTTCTCAAGCTAAGATCTTCTACCTATCCAAGGACTTACCCACAAAGCAAGATTCTTCAGCCTTCTTCAAAGGACTTACCCAATCTTACCTTTGTCTTTAGCCTTGCAGGATTTACCTATCTCACTTGAGCTTTGCCTTTGACCTCTCCTTCACTTGGAGAGTTTCTCCACATTTTTCCTTCACTAAGGGATCTGGAGCAATGAGCTATCTTCACTCTTGAATATCAGCAACACATCTTCCCCTTCACTCGGAGAAGAACATCATCAACTCCTCTTTCACTTGGAGAAGTAGCTTCAATCAATCTTCAAAGGGATTTGGAGGTAGGAAGAGAGAATGGAGAGCTTTACATAACACAAAGGATAGCTCTCATACACAGGGACCTAACTCACTCTTAACTCATGAATTTGTCTTGAAGGTAGAGAGAGAAAGGGGCTCAAGGGCTTAGAACACTCTCAACTAAGCTAGAACCAAGTTTGCAATGGAAGAGCTGCTTGGAATGAACTCCAAGGGGTTCTATTTATAGTTGAGGGTTTCCCTTCAAGTTGTGGGACACTTGGATGCAAAAGTAGTCATTTTTTATTCAAGAAAACGGCTCTATTTTTGCCCAAAACAATTCACCAACAATCATATTAGTTTTTCTGCAAACTTCGTATAGTGCAATCAGTCGAGTTCTAATGGGTGTAACTCGACCGATCAAGTAACAGGCAAACCGATATTCAAAGGATCGGTCGAGTTTTTCCTGAGGAAACTCGACCGACCATTTCAATTGGAAAAGGCCTGCTACCCGATCGGTCGAGTTATGTGGGTGCACAACTCGACCGATGCAATCTTCAGAAAATCGACCAAGGTTGATCGGTTGAGTTTCAGGCTAGGGAAACTCGACCGACCAAGTGCTTGTAATTGATTTTCTAATTTGCAATAAAAGTGATTAACACTTGGTGAATTTTTTCCCAAACATTTTTCTCTTCTAAGTTACAAGCCAATTCATCATTACAAGTGATTACATTGATGTTCTAAGGTAGTTTACATAGAAATCCTAAAATGCACACTTTTAGCCATTTTGGCTTGCACTTGGCCCATTCTAGGGCTTTGTATATATGATCCTTTTCATGTACCTAATGCCTGCAAACAATCTTAAACGCACATATTAGATACATATGAATGGAATGGTTAAGTCATTATCAAAATATAGGTAATGTATAACCTCTAGATCAACATTCTCCCTCTTTTTGACAATGACAAACCATTCCTCAAACATATTGAAAAGGATAATAAAGTTATACCTTTGCCTTGTTAATTAGGGGGATTCATGATAAGAACAATTGGAATTTGCTCCCCCTCAAACTATGCTTCCTCTCACCTGCATGTTAGGTATTCTATACATGGCAAAACCAATATCTGTGTAATATGTAATCCTTTGCATGTCACATGATCAACAACAAATTAACAAGAAAAGGATCACTTAGGCAAGAAAGCAATAGTATAATCACAAGAAACAATATGATTGAGTCTCAAACCATGAGATATTTCTCCCCCTTTTGACATTATCAAAAAGGTAGGGGGGGTAGAAGAGCAAAAACAAGGTCTTCTCCAAGACTCAACCACACATATATGCAAAGTAATAAGCAATGTAAAAGCATATATCATACAACCATGAAGGAGAACATACAATCCAAGTCAGAATCAAAATATAGTTCAACAAGCACCAAGCATTAGATAACACAGAGTAAATAGCCAAAGTGCATAGCAATGATATTCTAACTCAGAAAGATGTTCTCGTAAGCAACTAGAACCATAAAAGTGAGAAAATAGAAAATAAGAAAATAGTATAGCTTAGAATAATGTGCCAGGATGTTACTTATACAAAAGAGTCTAGAAATATATAAATATATAATAGACATGCTAGACTATAAGCTAAGACAACCTCCTAGACATCTAAGCTATCTATGTCAACTTCTTTCTCATCGTCGCTAGGGTTGTAGTCCTCATCGCCATCTGAAGGTGGGACAGCTGTGCCAGCAGCAGAACCAACACCATCATCACCATCCTCGTCAGAAGCATCCTTAGCATCACCATCATCAGCATCGGCATCCGCATCCTCATCGACATCCTCAGCCTGGTCGGGCATCTCCTCATCATCAGGACCAAAAGAGCGACCGGGCCAGCGAACATTCTGCTCGGCCCACGACATACCAAAAGCTAGAAGCTCCTTGGCCTGCGGGAAGGACGGAGCAGAGTCCCCCAAGGAAGCGAGAAGAGAGGCTAGGGGGCCAGCATGTAGCGGTAGATATGCAGGAGTGGATCTACCAGAGGGATACTGAGGTGGAGAAGCAGCGGAAGGCTCGGCAGCATATGGTGGTGGAGCAGGGAAGTAATCCTCATATGCATAAGAAGCAAAGGCACTACCCATGTATGGCTGGTAGGCAGGGTAGGGTGAAGCACATGACAGGTTCATGGTAGACATGATCGAACACAAATCCTGATGGAGGTGGTCCTGGACCTGGCGATTGTACTCCTGTTCATGCATCATGTATCCATGAAGGGTTTCATTGGATGCACGAAACGACGCACGGCTAGGGCGGGGATGGGACTGTGGGGGTGGAGCATGGGTGGAGGTGGGAGGGGCACCAGAAGTAGAGGCAAAGGCTGAGGCAGAGCCAGAAGCACCAGGGGTAGAGGTAGGAACCGGGACAACCTTCAGAAGGGTGGTTTCACTAATGCACACTCCTTTTCTAGTAACCGGGTAATGTAAGTTAGGAAAGAGTGATTTATCAGTGGCGAACTGGAAAAGACCACAGATCAGGGCTGGGTAGGGAGGGTGGGTGCCCTTGGTGTTCTTGCTGGTGTCAAAATAGGTCATATGATGTAAGATGTAACGAGCCCATTTGACACCTATATTATTTAACAAACAATACATTAGGACCGTTGTGTTTTCCGCAATGTCCATTTGATTTCACTTTAGATGGATATTGTAGTTAATCACAAGGGCCAAGATGCGCCTCTGGAGGTCAAGGGAGGATGAGGGCAGGGTTGACCGCTTCCTATAGGCCACGTCAGGTTTCTTTAAAAACCGATGAATATCCGGTAGCGTCAATTCATGATGTTTATAGAAACCTTCTGGGTCAAGAAGATCGAAATACGAGTTATAGTCCTTATGCCAAGTAGTGTTTTCTTTGTCTCTGGCAAGGTAGTAATTGAAAGTCTCCTCGGAGAGTTGAAAATGACGACCGGCGATCATCGATGTAAGAACTACTTCGGTATTCGGTGGGGGAACAAGCAAATCATAGTTCCAACACAGATTTGCACAGAACTCGTGAACTGCTTTTGTGCTAGATAACTGATTATTGAAGCAGTCATGTTTGATTGCTAGGGAGGATAAGTGGTGTGTGGCAAGAAGCCTCGAAATAGAGGTGATATACTCTTGAAAATGATTTGCATCAACTAAGGGGCGAAAAGGAAAAGGAGATCGTGGAAGAAGATCCTTATACCTATTTACCGCCTCAATGGACACAAACGAGGTGTTATCAAATGGAATTAAGCGATTAACGGAGGAGGAGGCTGGAGCATTGCTAGGGGCGGCACATTTTCTCCTATGGGAAGCCATGGAAATGAAAACAAGAAGAGAAACCATGCACACAAGCAAGACAAACCTAAAAAGCCGAATAAGACACACCACAGACGCATGGGAAGGTCAAGAACAGGTTGCTAAGTCGCCCTAGGGTTAGGAATGGGCGAGGGTTAGGGCTTGGGTTCAGAGCACGGGCTAGGAGATGAGGAATTAGTCGGCTAATTTCTAGTTGCAAGGAAAAATAGTCGGCCGATCCTAATTTTTAAGTTGGCGCTGCCCGTCGATCGGTCGAGTTCTGAGGGTGACAAACTCAACCGAACGGTCCACTAAAGACAAGGTCTCAGCTCCTGATCGGTCGAGTTTTCCAGGGTGGAAACTCGACCGAAGGTCAACCTAACCTAGTAGTCTAAATCTTAGATTCTAGCCGTATACATGTCGATTAAATTTATTTTTTCATTCTATTATGCATAATTAACATACCTAGGCACATTTTGCTCATCATTGGGCACTATTTAGTGATAAAACACGGAATTCGATAAAACCCAAAAACAAGCATAAAACTAAGCATGTTGATAGACAATTTAAGCAAAGACAAGCATGTATATGAGCAACATAAGGTGAAGATAGACATGAGCAAGCATATAGAAGAGAGACCACTAGCTAGATCACATAGCAATATCATTTAAATCAACAATGAGTAGTTTAGATCGAATAAAATTGAGTTGATCTCTAGCTAGAGGTTTTGTAAAAATGTCCGCCAACTGATTTTCCGTGTCCACATGTGTTATATATATCTTTCTTGGCAATGTGGTCACAAAGAAAATGATGGTGAACCTCTATATGCTTGGCTCTACTATGCAATATAGGATTATAAAATAGATTAATTGCACTAGTATTGTCACAAAAGATAGGAGAAGCATCAAAAAATATGTTAAGTCCTGGAGCATTTGCTTCATCCATAGGACATATGCACAACAACTCCCGGCTGCAATGTATTCAGCTTCGGTAGTTGATAATGCCACTGTGCTTTGTTTCTTGGAGAACCAAGACACTAAGCATGGTCCTAGGAGGAAGCAAGTGCCACTTGTGCACTTTCGATCAATCAAACACCACGCATAATCCACATCACTATATGCTCTAAGAGTAAAATCCCTTGATTTAGAATACCATAGACCAAAATTTTGGGTTTTGGCTAAGTACCTCAAAATTCTCTTAACAGCAGTGAGATGCGACTTCTTAGGGCAAGATTGAAAGAGAGCACACAAGCCAACACTAAACATAATATCAGGTCTAGAGGTAGTTAAATAAAGTAAACTTCCAATCATACCTCTATAGAGCTTCTCATCTACCTTTTCACCTTCTTCATCTTTGTCAAGTTTGGCAGTGTTTGACATGGGTGTATCCATCGACTTCATATTGTCCATCCCAAAGTGCTTCAGTAGTTCAGTTGTGTATTTGCCTTGGTTGATGAAGTTTCCTTCCTTTGTTAGTTTGATTTGAAAGCCGAGGAAGAAGGTCAACTCACCCATCATGCTCATTTCAAATTCACTCTACATAAGAGAACTAAACTCCTTGCAAAGATCAAGATCAGTCCTGCCAAAAATGATATCATCAACATATATTTGAATTATAAGAAAATGGTTAGAAGTGTGTTTTAGAAACAAGGTAGAATCAACTTTGCCCATGACATACCCATTATCTAACAAAAAGTTCTTTAATTTCTCATACCAAGCTCGAGGTGCTTGTATGAGTCCATAGAGATCTTTTTGCAACAAATAAACATGATTGGGTAATTTGTCATTTTCAAAGCCCAGAGGTTGAGAAAAAAATACTTCCTCCTCAATTGTACCATTCAAAAACGCACTTTTAACATCCATTTGACATAACAAGAAATTTTTATAGCTAGCAAAGGCAAGTAGCATACGAATAGATTCTAATCTTGCAACATGAGCATAAGTTTCATCAAAATCAATACCTTCCTATTGGTTGTATCCTTGGGTTACTGACCAAAAAAAAAACCTTGCTTTGTTTCTTACCACTTTTCCATGCTCATCTAGCTTGTTGCGATAGACCCATTTGGTGCCAATGATTTTTCTATCACTTGGTCTTGGCACTAAGGTCCACACACGATTCTTCTTGAATTGCTCTAGCTCTTCTTGCATGGCAAGGATCCACTCATCATCACCAAGGGCTTCTTTGATGTTCTTTGGCTCTAGTTGAGAGATGAAGGCGCTATCTACTTGTTCTTTGTTGTGAGCAGCTCGTGTCCTCACTCTCTCAAATGGGTTGCCAATGATCAACTCCTTGGGGTGATTCTTTGCAAAGTAGGGAGTGGGATACTTCTTTTCTTCTTCTTTTTCTTCTTCAATCACCTGCTTGCCTTTGTCTTTGATGTTGAGGTCTTTTAAGATAGGAATTATTTCATCTGCAACATCATCATCACCAATATGCTTACCAACAACAGGGTTAGTTTCAATAAACTTAACATTGATAGATTCTTCAATTTTAGACAATTCAATGTTAAATACTCTATATGCCCTGCTAGTAGTGCTATAGCCTAGGAAGAAAGCCTTATAGGATTTTAGATCAAACTTGCCGAGAGAATCCTTCATGTTTAAAACAAAACAAGGACATCCGAAAACATGAAAGAAATCAATGTACGGCTTCCTACCACACCAAAGTTCATAGGGGGTTTTCTTGAATGTCGGATGTGTGAAAACTCAGTTTTGCACAAAACATGACGTGCTAACAGCTTCAGCCCAAAACTTCTTAGGAGTGTCATACTCAAGAAGAATGGTCCTAGCCATCTCTTGTAGCGACCTATTCTTCCTCTCAACAACCCCATTTTGTTGAGGTGTGTGAGGAAAAGATAAATTGTACGAGTAACCTGATTTTTCACAAAAATGCTCAAAAAGATCATTTTCAAACTCTCCCCCATGATCACTACGGATAGAAACAATATGGAAAGAAGCTTCATTTTCAACCCGTTTACAAAAGCTCGAGAAAGCATCAAGAGTATCGCTTTTAGAAACGAGAAAGAAAGTCCAAGTATATCTAGAGAAATCATCAACAATAACAAGACAATACTTGGAGCCACGAAGCGTTTGAGTTCTCATTGGTCTGAATAGATCAATATGAAGAAGTTCAAGAACTCTCTTGGTACTCATGACTCCTTTGGATTTGAAGGAGGATTTGGTTTGTTTCCCTTGTGTACAAGGTTGGAATTCCTCATCCTTATCAAAATCCAATTTAGGAAGTCCTCGAACCAAGTCTTTTTTGTTCAACTTCTTCATTTGATGCAAATTCACATAACCCAAATGACAATGACAAAGAGAAAGATCATTTTTATCCACAACTGATCATCTATTTAGTATGGGCTTAAGAGCATCGAGAACAATAACATAAAGATTACCAGTTCTAGTTCCCTTATATATAACATTGTAGGAGAGGGAATCTAGAAGCAAGCATTCTAAAGCAGTAAATAACACAAGATAACCATTATCACATAATTGGCTAACACTAATTAAATTGTGATGTAGGCCATCAACAAGCAATACATTTTTAATACATAATTCATTGCCTACATCACCCTCACCTATAACCTTACCCTTCTTGTTGTCCCCGAAGGTTACCGATCCTCCTTTCTTTTTCACAAATTTGTTGAAATGGTTGACTTCTCCAGTCATATGCTTAAAGCAGCCACTATCAACAATCCATTTCTTTTTAACCTACAAGAAAAGAGGATGTCAGAACCCAACTCAAACTTTGGGGTCCGGGGTTAGCTTGGGGAGCCATTTCATCTTTGGGTTGGTCCCCTTGGGCTTGTAAGGACAATAGGTAGAATAATGGTCATCACATTTGCAATGAATACAAACCATAGGGTTTTTAGAGCCGGAAGACTCTCCATTGAAAGTTGGAGGTTCCACACTCTTCTTCTTACCCTTCTTCTTCTTACCTTTGGGAGCAGTCCCATTATATCCTAAATCACTAGTACCAACTTGTTTGGTAGAGTGCTCTAGGACATCATTTAGGGATTTGTTTCCCAAAAGAAACTTTTGCAAAGTAGATCTAATTTAGCGTTATCATCACTAAGATTTACAACAGTAGTAGATATACTAGCAAGATCTTCTCTAGTATGCAAAAGGTCGGCCTCAAGACAGAGGGCTTTAGTAAGAAGAGAATCTTTTTCTAGAGTCAAGCTAGCAACTTCATTTCTAGGAAAAACAGGTCTAGAAGATAAATCATTAATTTGAGCAAGCAATTTTGCATTTTTAGATTTAAGAACAACTATCTCTCTTTGATAGGCATATATTTCTTCTCTCCTAGCATCATCAATAAGCTTGAGTTCTACATTTTCAGTTTTAAAAGTATCAAGCTCATCTAGGCACTTTTGGTTTTCTATCTTAAGATTTTCAATATTTTTAAGATATGTACCATTCTCAACCTCTACTACATTGTATTGAAGTTCAAGGTCAAGATATTGCCCTTGCAAGGATTCTATGCTATCAAGATGCAATTTTTCATTTTCATCAAGAATGTCAATTTTTGCATAAAGATCATCAACTACTTTGCCTAATCTTGTCCTCTTAGATTTACATTTAGCAAAAGATGATTGGCATTCATTAAGCATATCAATGAGAGTTTCCTTAGATAGCTCAAGTAAATTAACATCACTAACCTTGCTTACCTCACTTACCTCAATTACATCTTCACTAGTTGAGGCCATGAGGGCAAGATGGCATTATCCATCTTCGGAGCTTGAAGAAGACTCCTCCCATGCCGCATGAGCTGCATCTTTGGAACTTCTCTCCTTCTTGTCTTTCCTCTTGTACTTTGCTTATCTTTTGTACTTGTCATCCTTCTTGTGGCTGCTCTTATGATGGCTCTTCTTTGCCTTGGGGCAGTCACTCTTGTAGTGGCCTTTTTGACCACACTCGTAGCACCTAGGAGTTGAGGAGGAGGGCTTGCTCTTGAAGTGTTTCCCTTTTGAGTAGTTGGCTTCATGATCATTGACACCTTCATCTTCACTTGAGGAAGGGCAGGGAGACTTCATGGTAAGTTGTTGTTGCCGGACCATTTCTTCAATTTGAGCTTTGAAGGTTGTGTCCTTTATCTTCTTTGATTCCTTCTCTTCTCTTTTCTCCTCTTCCTCTTTCTTGTCAAGCCTAGGTTCATGGGCTTGGAGGTTACCAACCAACTCCTCGGTTGACAACTCACTTAGCTTGTAGACTTCTTCAATAGAAGTGACCTTTGGCTCCCATCTCTTTGGAAGAGATCTCAAGATTTTGGCATTGATTGTACCTCTATCCATGACACTCCCAAGGGCTGGAAGGCTATTCAAGATGACATTTAGCCTTGTGTACATATCTGCCACTCTTTCATTCTTCCCCATCTTGATGTTCTCAAGAAGACCACCAAGCAAGTAGACTTTGGCCTCCTTGACTTGCTCGGTCCCTTCATAGGTGACACACAACTTGTGCCATATCTCATGCGCCGTGTCCCAAGAAGAGATCCGGTTGAACTCGGATGGAGTAAGGGCGGCGTAGATGATGCTCACGGCTTTGGCATTGAGTTGAGCATGCTTCATATCAGCTTCCGTCCATGTGGTGATGTCCCCTTTTGGATCTTCATACTTGAGGTGGACAATCTTCCACATTTCGTAGCTCACCCCTTGTAGGTAGAATTGCATTCTCCTCTTCCAATATAGGAAGTTTGTACCGTCGAAGACCGGGGGTCTCATTGAGAAGCTTCCTTCAAGGTTGAGTGACCCAAGAGCCGAATCGCCCATCTTCTCCTACTTGTTGAAGTAGCTTGGAGAAGACCTGCTCTGATACCACTTGTTGGATCAATGGGCTCTAGAGGGGGGGGGGTGAATAGAGCTACACACACTTCACAAAATCAATTAGACCACCAATTTAATCGTAGTGCAGAAACTAAAGCAAGCACAATTTGATGTCCTATTCTAGCATAAAAAGCAAGGATAAGAGCTAATGAATAGCATTCACTTGGACATGTGGTTTAGAGTCGTTCCACATCCTAAACATAGGAGCGATGTCAGTGCACTACCTAGAGTTGGTTAGACTCTAGAATTTGCAACTTGGTTCTCTTATATATCACAATAAGATTACAAGATACATAAACCACACAACCAAGGGCTTAATTTCTCAGGCTAAGATCTTCTACCTATCCAAGGACTTACCCACAAAGCAAGATTCTTCAGCCTTCTTCAAAGGACTTACCCAATCTTACCTTTGTCTTCAGCCTTGCAGGATTTACCTATCTCACTTGAGCTTTGCCTTGCACCTCTCCTTCACTTGGAGAGCTTCTCCATGTTTTCCCTTCACCAAGGGATCTGGAGCAACGAGCTATCTTCACTCTTGAAGATTAGCAACACATCTTCCCCTTCACTCGGAGAAGAATAGCAGCAACTCCTCTTTCACTTGGAGAAGTAGCTTCAATGAATCTTCAAAGGGATTTGTAGGTAGGAAGAGAGAAAGGAGAGCTTTACATAACACAAAGGATAGCTCTCATACACAGGGACCTAACTCACTCTTAACTCACGAATTTGTCTTGAAGGTAGAGAGAGAAAGGGGCTCAAGGGCTTGGAACACTCTCAACTAAGCTAGAACCAAGTTGGCAATGGAAGAGCAGCTTGGAATGAACTCCAAGGGGTTCTATTTATAGTTGAGGGTTGCCCTTTAAGTTGTGGGACACTTGGATGCAAAAATAGTCATTTCTTGTTCAAGAAAATGGCTCTATTTTTGCCCAAAACAATTCACCAACGGTCATATTACTTTTTCTACAAACTCCGTACATTGCAATCAGTCGAGTTCTAATGGGTGTAACTCGACCGATCAAGTAACAGGCAAACCAATATTCAAAGGATCGGTCGAGTTTGTCCTGAGGAAAATCGACCGACCATTTCAACTGGAAAAGGCCTGCTACCCGATCGGTCGAGTTCTGTGGGTGCACAACTCGACCGATGCAATCTTCGGAAAATCGACCAAGGTTGATCGGTCGAGTTTCAGGCTAGGGAAACTCAACCGACCAAGTGCCTGTAATTGATTTTCTAATTTGCAATAAAAGTGATTAACACTTGGTGAATTTTGTCCCAAACATTTTTCTCTTCTAAGTTACAAGCCAATTCATCATTACAAGTGATTACATTGATGTTCTATGGAATGCCACAAACCACCCCCCAAGGGGAGGAAGAGTATGAGGGTCGAAAGCTCTGCTTCGATCCTCCTCCGGGTTACCTTTGAAAAGGGAAAGAAGTTTTTCTTCGCTAGAAAGGTAGTTTACATAGAAATCCTAAAATGCACACTTGTAGCCATTTTGGCTTGCACTTGGCCCATTCTAGGGCTTTGTATATATGATCCTTTTCATGTACCTAATGCCTGCAAACAATCTTAAACACACATATTAGATACATATGAATGGAATGGTTAAGTCATTATCAAAATATAGGTAATGTATAACCTCTAGGTCAACAAGGAGGATGTACAACTGAGAATGAGTTATGCGGGTAGGACAATTGGTGGAAGTAAGATTATTGTTGAGGAAGTAGACTAGAGTGGAACAATAGAAGCATGATAGCTTTTACAGTTCCAAGTGGATGAAAAAATGTATCTCTAGTATTTCTTTAGAAGAGAGATTTTAAGATTGTGGATGGTATGGTAAACTCATAGAATCAAGCACCTTATCATGCAACGTTGTAGGATGAGGAGATGATACATGAGTTGGATAAGTATGTACAATGCTTCCATGGTGAAGAAACTATCACCTAACATAGGGTTGATTTTACAACCAATAATGGAAAAAGAATAAGTTGAGTATGTGTCCTATGCAACAAATTTTGTGTTGACCTTCGATACTAGAACAATATGTTGATCAAGTCTTGTGACATCACCTGGTCCTCAAGGACTTGTGTGGAAGTTTGAAGATATGATGCATGAGTAGTATCCATCTCCTTTCACCTGGGATTTTTGGGGCGAAATCCTCATTTGGGGTTTATGACATGTAAGGACCATGACTTGGGTTTTGGGGTAACCTTGTTTGTTTTGCTTAAGCATGTTTCTTATCACCTTGATCTAATAATCTAATATGTAATTTGGGCATGTTGGGAGCTTGAAGTTCCTTGTTTGAGCTTGATGCTTGTGTTTTGTTGAGAGGCTTGGCACAAATTGCAATTTATCCAAGATAGGGGTTGATGTGCAAGTTTGCCACCTCTAGAATGTTTCTTCTCTCTCTTGGCAGAATCTAGAGGAAATTGAACTAGATGTGCATCTTGTTTGAGCCTTGGTTGAGTTGTGACATACTTGGTGATGTATTTCTGTAACGACCCCACCTCCCGGTAACCGCCAATTAAGGGAGACCGAAGGGTCAGAGTGTTGGTATGTATGCCCTGAGAGCCAATCATGGGATACATTAAGATTGATTTGATAAACATCAAAGGCAAGCTTCCAATTCTTTCTGGTTCAGTCATATGAGATAGTGATAGAACAGATTGAATGTCTAGAGAATGACAATACTCAATGACGTATGCTTTCAGGTTAAGGACCTGAACGATGAGATCATACGGATGCTAAGAGTTTGTACATTCTTGTTATGTCCCTAGTCGGATGTCATTATGGAAGGTAGATAGACAACAATGACACACAAGACTAGATTGTGGTGTTGGTTGATGACAGAATCTCATTAGTCATGATATAGATATATCAAACCAAACACATAGGTACTTGTTAGAGAATAAGTGTACCGGACAGACCCATCGTGAGTTTGACACATGGAACCATGACATGGTAGTCACAGTCAGTACTCATAGTGATGGTGGTGAGTGTGATTCTTTGACCTAAAATCACTACACTCAACACATGTCATTGGGCACACTTTGACATCATCAAACACAGTCCTGAAACATGGGTTTTTATAAAGGTGATGATTGGGTGGCTTTGACACATGGGGATTTTGAGGGGTGAGTGATAGATATGGGATTTGTCCCTCCTAAGGGAGTTTGATATCCAAGGCCACTTGATGAGTAGGATTGAAATAGGCATGCACACACAAGTGTGAGTCGGTATGTGATATTGATGTCATACATATCTCTTCCAATCTACTCTGAGATCAAGAAAGTGAATGAACGTTGACAGGATGACTGTTCCATGCCTCGAGTTCATTCCGGATACAGTGACAAAGGAATTATACATATATTGTAACACCATTCACATACTGTAGGATTGAAAGTTGTTCTCCAACTTTCTATTTCACTTGGGTAGCACTGATGTGTGACTAGGCACCGCTCTTTGCTTATGAAGTCATAAGTGTTATGGACTTTCACTGCTAACGTGAAAAGGACCTGTAGGGTCACACACATAGGATTTAACTGGAAGAGGATTTTCGTCCACAAACAATGTTTAGATTGATTGCTAAAGGAGTTTAGTAGTTCAATTAAACACTCAATTGATTGATAGCTCAAAATCATAGTGTTCAAGATGTTGGACACATTGATTAGAGTATCAGATTGATTGAAATTGCAATTGACTGTTGATGTACAATCTGCACTCCCAACCGATCGGCTCATTTGATGAACTGATCGGCTCAGCTTGGTGAACCGACCGGCTCAAGTTGTGAGTCAATTGACTCATGGACAGGGTGAAACAATCGCTTCAAGTGTTGAAACGATCGGTTCAACTATTGCAACCGAGCAAGTTGGGAAAGTAGGATTGGTGAGAATTTTCCTTTCGTTTCACTTGCCCAATTTGATTGGAACAAGGATTGGTGTTGAAACAAAAGATGGAAAGTCAATCGGGAACTGACCAGGACCACGAACCGACCGGTTCAGAAATGAACCGATCGGTTGAGGTGTCAACTGACCGGCTCAGGTCCCCAACTAACCGTTTCAGTTGTGAAACGATCGGTTCAGGTTGTGAGTTGGTTGTTTTTTTGTGGAAAATCTTGAATCCTTCTACTCCCGCTTTTAGTCCCGCATTTCCTGGGATGGAGAACCCTGTCCCATGACCCTCCTATATATATAGGGGTATTGGGGGCTTCTCAAAGGACAACCCAGTGCAACCAGTTGCTCTGTGAAGTTGTCGTTCTCTCTGGTTTTGGTAACCAAGAGAGAGCCCGAGAAAGTGCTACCTGATAAGGGAGGCACAACAAGGGAAAGACAACTGCAGTTGCGACTGGTGGCAGGACAGTGTGTCAGCGACTAGTACGCTGATAGGAGGGTGCGACTCCTTCCAATTCGTTATGGGACAAGGAGATTGGAGTTCCAGGTGGTCTGTGTGGACAACTTCTGAAAAGGTTTCTGCTGCTAGGAGGACAACCTTCAATCCCATCAGTCCCGGTGCGACCAGGAGCTGCACAGATACCGTCCAAGACAGGAGGTCAAGACCGCGCAAGGCGCGAGGTATTGTCACCGAGCAAGACTCGGGACAAGGTATGATTCCACAAACCATCCTTTCCTATTGTATAGACGTTGACGTGTTTCCTTGTTCTGGGTTTGGGGAAGAGGAAATTTTTGTTTCCGCTACCTTCTCTGCCTCCCCTAAAACCCAACAGTGGTATCAGAGCCACATCAACTGCTCTATACTTTAGGGATTATTGATATGATCGATTTGGGTTTGAGACCTTTATTTATTGCATACAATGCAAATAAAATTGGCTTTATGCATGCCCAATACTAAATCCACAAATCCCAATTTACATATATGATATGTATTATGAATGCACTCGAGACGCATCACCCTTAAATGAGTTTTGTGGTGGATGTATAGCATGGTTATGGCCAATAAACCCTATATGTGTATGGTTGTATGTGGTTTCTTGCATCTCGGTCTGTGTACCGATCTTCCTTCTTCTATTCCTGATGTAACTCGAAATAATTCGAGATTTCTTTCCTACCTTTGCTCCCCCCAAATGTAACTTGGGCTTTCTCTTTTTATAATGTAAAATAGGATAGAATTTTATTTCTTATTATGTCAAAGAACGAAGGACATCCTGACGACAACTGAGACAATCGGTTCAAGGAGTGAACCGATCAGTTGATGTTCCAGACGATCGGTTCAAGGAGTGAGTCGATCAGTTGATTACCGGTTCGAGGAGCGAGACGAGTGGGTGGCGGCCATGATGAGATGCACAATGACCAGGCGAATCGATCGCTTGTAGGAGCCAACCGATCGGCTGGTGGCACCCAGCTGACCAGTCTGATGGTGAGACGATCATTCATGTGATGAATTGATCAAACCCAGAAAGGCAAAGCACATAGTTCATCTTGTACAGGTTGCATGTGATGTAGACCTAGATGACTGTGATTCCTCTTGGCTCGAGGAATGACATTAGGATGGCCATAATCATCACTTTAATCATTTTGCATGTTTTCTGTGGGATATAGCATATATATGATACATACTATATATTGTGGTTATTGGATATGTATATGTATATAAAAACCAAATCCCTCATTAAATATTAAGTTTTAGATGCCTTCCAAATGTGACACATGTGAAAAGCTTGATCGACCAAGTGTGGGCACGCCCTAGCGTGGTGCACCGTCTATCTCGTGGAAGCGAGAAGGATGAATGTGTGGGTCTACCCTAGCAGGGTGCATGTTCATCGTGTTTGCTTTGGGTCGAACTTAACAAGGTGATCTAGATGGGATCTAGTACCTTGAGGCATGGAGATGATCATGGCAAGGAGTTGCATATGACATCTTATCAAGAGTTGCATATGATGCAATTGGCAAGAATTGCCTACCTGAGAGATCTAAGTTGTGGGTGACAGCCCTAGCTAGTCCATGACTTAGACGATTTCAGGATCTTGCCCACTAGAAGGTTGTGCGCTGCAATCTTCCGAATTGATGGTGAGGGCTATCAATTTGTAGTAAAATAGTGGGAGCGATAATTAATTAAAGGCCTAATTATATCGTCAACTTTTCAAATCAATCAAAAAAGACAAAAAATGAGTTTTTGGACTAAAATTGCATATTTTCCTTTTGTAGTACAAATGGCAACAAACAACAATCACTTTTCTTTGTGATCGGTCTTTGAGACCAACAAATTAAATGGAAATAATTCCACGAATGGTTAGGATGATGAGAAGTGTTTTCAAAGAGTGAAAGCTCTAAGTCCTAGTTATACCAAGACCAGATGAACTCAATCCCACCAAATCAATGGCTGAAAGTATGCTTATGGAAGCATACCGAGGATGACATTGATGAGGAGTGCTTGATGTTGTGTTCTCTGAACTATGAGTTGCAGAGACAACATGAGCCATATGATGTCTCCAAGACACTGTCCTAGTATGTCATGACAGAAGGAGATCTAGTAAGGTATTCACACACTCAATATGATTGGGTATGTGGAAAACCTGACTAAGAAGGATTCCCTCTGAGCCAAGAGTTGGCTATTGGTATGATACTGCAAATGTTGCGAGAATCATACAATTCATGATAAGCTACAACATGAACAACTTTGACAAGCGTTGACAGAGTTGTTGGTCATGTTGAGGATAGTAGAGGCAAAGATGAACAAAGACAAACCATAATCTTTGATGTGATCAAAGAAAAGGTAATTCTTAAGGGCAAGGACAAGGGAAAAGCAAAGAAGTATTCTGATGCTAGCCAGCAATCCAAGCCGTCTTCAGCCTCAAGGCACATGGGGAAAGGGTGTATGAGGGAATTGTCCTCTATATCTGGAAGAACAAAAGAAGATGAAGGAGGGGATGGAGATCTCCACCTAAGGTATCATGAAATGAACCGCTTCTTTATCTAAGGTATATGATACCAAGATATGGATCTATCATATAGGATATGCAAGATTTGCAAAGAAGTGATGGCCTTTGTGAAAGGACCAAGAAATAAGTACCCGTCATTGGAGCAAGTGTTGCTGCCATAGATAGGAGTATCTTTCAGTTTATTTCAGCCTAAGGGGCACGAAATAGAGTTGAGAACTGATATTTCATATATTGCCAATAGATAGAAACACTTTATTTTTGCATATTGTATGACAATGATGGCAATTAATAAAGTTGATGTTTCAATCTTAAAGATATGATCTTTGTGGCAATGCCTTGTTTATCTTGTGGTATTTGATATGCATAAGATAAAATGATACCTAAACATTATAGATAACTCAAACAATCAAATTAGCATCAATCATGAGAAATTCATTTCTAGTTTCCATGTGATGGATAAATCTAGACTCTTTTGGTTAGAGAACCAGTAAGAGACATGAATCTCTTATACATGATTAATCAATCTTCACTTATGGTAGTGGGAGAATGATTATCCAATTAGGTATAATACATGTGATGTATTTACATACCTATTGGAGTAAATGCTAATACTTCAAATTTTTGTTTAGAGAAATACCAATATGAATATCTTGAAGTGTTCAAGAATAACATAGATGAAGTATGGATTTGGTAAAGTGTTAATTCTTGATGAGATCAATGAATGAAATACTTAGACCAAAATGTTTGAGATCCTTATGAGTGATTATGATAGTGTATCATAGTGAGCTCATGATTAAGGCATAGTGATGTCTAAATAAAAAGGGAGTCATACTCTAAGGAGTTAGAGAATGATTATCAAATAACTAAATTCCTCTTAAATAAAGAATACCCTACACTAATAAAGGACATTAAGAATCACAAGGAGTTGTGAGTTCATATATCCTTGACAGATACACCTCAATTATCTATGTGATGAGTTGTTCATGTGATGAGTCAACTATCCAGATGAATATGAGGAACCTAATTTTGAGTTATGGTATATGACCATTACATCCTAAATGACTTCCATGTGAACCATAAGGTATGACCTTGATGGTAGCACCCATTGGATGAAATCCATAAGTGAGAATAAGTCTTAAGTGTTAAGACACATGGAAAACATTTTGAGAAGGATGATGCTTGTTGATTGCAACTTGATTACTAAGACATTTGGCATATGGATATTAAAACCGCATTCCTAGGAGGAATAAAACAAGGATGTGTACGTGACACAACCTATAAGGTTTATGAATTCACTAATGCAAATGAAGTCTATAAGTTACAATGGACTAATCAATATGATTGATTGACTATAAGCAACTCAGAATTGGATCTTTACTTTGATGATATAGTCAAAGGGTTTGACTGATATGTCAAAGATAAAGAAGGGATCTGTGATTTAGTGGGACCGTGTTCACATTCCACATGTTGATGTGAAATGGAAATGTTCTAGAATGGAAATCCAAAAATAGATATTACCTTTAAGGAAGATAGAGATGTTTCCTATATGATAGGAATAGAGATCTATAGATATAGTTCTTGAAAAACCTCTTGACCTGAAAAGAGAGAGCATACATTGGCTATATGTACTGAAGGGTTCAGTATACACAGATTCAGTGGGAGAAAACTTGTCCATGTTACATGGAGTTAGTATCCCAAGGCCAAGTGTCCAATTCTTATGAAGAATGGGAACACTAAGAATAGATATGGATCTATCATATATGTAATCATCCCATTACCTTGCATGTATCAACATGGCAAAAACAAAATGCATTCATCATCTTGTATGTATGACATGGCAATATGATGTGCTCATCCTGAAAACTCGTATGTGGGACATGACGAGTGGATGTCTGTCTACTTCCAGTAAGGGTTACTGGAAACCATAAGAACTTGATAAGTACTTGAGAAGTACTAGTTCTATGGAGATAAGGAAGAGTTCGATGTAAAGAGTTACATTGATGTGAACTTCCGAAAAGGACAGAAAATTAATCGCAAAATATGTATGGGATATATAAAGTGAAAGTTTGTTGATAATTGGAAACGTTCCAATAAATCCGTTTTAAAAGGAAATGCCGAGTATCCGTGTGTTAGAGAACAGAAGTGGATACTATATGGATCTGTAAGTTCATGAGATGAACTTATAGATATTTCGGTCATTGATGACAAGTATGGAATCCTTGATCATGCAATGTGGCTAAAGGTTAGCAAAGGAATACTAGATCGCATATTATGGCAACTCCATCTCATACGTGTGACGTACAATGAAGAGATGTGAGACATGCAATTTATACTGACTTTGGCAAGGTGTTGCCATTGCTTACTATGTTGGCACAAGAGCACAGTAACATGTGGGACATGTTTGAGGATCATTATGAATATGATTCAAGGGTGATTGGCTCGCAATGCAAGTGGGAGTCTATTGGTATGTATGCCCTGAGAGCCAATCATGGGATGATTGGTGGGATACATTAAGATTGATTTGATAAACATCAAAGGCAGGCTTCCAATTCTTTCTGGTTTAGTCATATGAGATAGTGATAGAACATATTGAATGTCTAGAGAATGATAGTACTCAATGATGTATGCTTTCAGGTTAAGGACCTGAACGATGAGATCATACGGATGCTAAGAGTTTGTACATTCTTGTTATGTCCCTAGTCGTATGTCATTGTGGAAGGTAGATAGACAACAATGCCACACAAGACTAGATTGTGGTGTTGGTTGATTAAAAAATCTCATTAGTCATGATATAGAGATATCAAACCAAACACATAGGTACTTGTTAGAGAACAAGTGTACTGGACAGACCCACCGTGAGTTTGACACATGGAACCATGACATGGTAGTCACAGTCAGTACTCACAGTGATGGTGGTGAGTGTGATTCTTTGACCTGAAATCACTACACTCAACACATGCTGTTGGGAACACTTTGACATCATCAAACGCAGTCTTGAAACATGGGTTGTTATAAAGGTGATGATTGGGTGGCTTTGACACATGGGGCTTTTGAGGGGTGAGTGATAGATATGCGATTTGTCCCTCCTGAGGGAGTTTGATATCCAAGGCCACTTGATGAGTAGGATTGAAATAGGCGTGCGCACGCATGTGTGAATCAGTATGTGGTATTGATGTCATACATATCTCTTCCAATCTACTCTGAGATCAAGAAAGTGAATGAACGTTGATAGGATGATTGTTCCATCCTCGAGTTCATTCGAGATATCAGTGCCAAAGGAATTATACATTCACTGTAACACCATTCACGGATTGTAGGATTGAAAGATTTCCTCCAACTTTCTATTTCACTTGGGTAGCACTGATGTGTGACTAGGAACTGCTCTTTACTTGTGAATTCATAAGTGTTATGGACTTTCACTACCAACGTGAAAAGGACCTGCAGGGTCACACACATAGGATTTATCCTGGAAGAGGAGTTTTGTCCACAAACAATGTTTAAATTGATTGCTAAAGGAGTGTAGCAGTTCAATTAAACACTCAATTTATTGATAGCTCAAAATCATAGTGTTCAAGGTGTTGGACAGATTGATTAGAGTATCAGATTGATTGAAATTGCAATTGACTGTTTCTATACAATCTTCACTCCCAACTGATCGGCTCATGTGATGAACCGATCGGCTCAGCTTGGTGAACCGATCGGCTCAAGTTGTGAGTCGATCGGCTCATGGACAGGGTGAAACAATCGCTTCAAGTGTTGTAACGATCGGTTCAACTATTGCAACCGAGCAAGTTGGAAAAGTAGGATTGGTGAGAATTTTCCTTTCGTTTCACTTGCCCAATTTGATTGGAACAAGGATTGGTATTTGATACCAATCAGAAACAAAAGATGGAAAGTCAATCGAGAACTAACCAGGACCATGAACCAACCAGTTCAGAAATGAACCGACCGATTGAGGTGTCCCAACCGATCGGTTGAGGTGTCAACTAACCAGCTCAGGTCCCAAACCGACTGTTTCAGTTGTGAAATGATTGGTTCAAGTTGCGAGTTGGTTTTTTTTTTGTGGAAAATCTTGAACCCTTCTACTCCTACTTTTAGTCCTGCATTGCCTGGGATGGAGAACCCTGTCCCATGACCCTCCTATATATAGGGGTATTGGGGGCTTCTCAAAGGATAACCCAGTGCAACCAGTTGCTCTGTGAAGTTGTTGTTCTTTCTAGTTCTGGTAACCAAGAGAGAGCCCGAGCACGTGCTACCCGATAAGGGAGGCACAACAAGGGAAAGACAACTGCTGTTGTGACTAGTGGCAGGAGAGTGTGTCAGTGACTAGTACGCTGACAGGAGGGTGCGACTCCTTCCAATTCCTTGTGGGACAAGGAGATTGGAGTTCCAGGTGGTCCGTGTGGACTACTTCGGAGGTGGGAGGTTTCTACCGCTAGGAGGACAACCTTCAATCCCGTCAGTCCCGGTGTGACCAGGAGCTGCACAGACACCGTCCTAGATAGGAGGTGAAGGCTGTGCAAGGCGTGATGTATTGTCGCCGAGCAAAACTCGGGACAAGGTATGATTCCACAAACCATCCTTTCCTATTGTATAGACGTTGACGCGTTTCCTTGTTCTGGGTTTGGGGAGGAGAAATTTTTTTTTCCCCTGCCTTCTCTACCTCTCCTAAAACCCAACACAGAGTTGTTAACCAATAACCCGAATCAAAGGTCCGACAAATAATCAATAACAAGTAATAAACTTTACCAACTAAACTAAAAACTGGTATAAAATAAAACTTTTCTTACCTTTTAAAAATTGGGATTTCTAAACTTCTATCCATGAAGATACTAATCTAACTAATCCTTATATGCACGTTAATCCTCATTTAATTCCACATATGCCACTTTACTGTTTGTTCTTTTCACTTATACCTAAAAAGCCGACAAACAAAATGTCGGTCAACAAGAAGCTGGTATGTGGGGAAAACAATAATTGGGCAACTATGTTAACAATGTAGTCATCCAAATCTCATTTAACATCCAAAATTACATTTTAAGCAATACTACTCAATCCTTGCCTATCCCCTATCTTTGTGTTGTCCATGTAGTGGAAACGGATACTACCTCCCTCATATGGTAGATCCTTACCCCCATGGCCCTACCACACAGGTAGCAAATACCTAGGGTTATGGAGTCGCATGGCCCTACCCAAAGGAAGCCCAATCCCTGACTCATGATGACTTGATGGTCCTACTCCATTGGCAGCCATGTACTAAGTCATTCATTGACCTAATGGGCCTACCCCATTGGTAGCCATGTACTAGGTCAATCCATTAGGCTACATAGGGGACTAGGATATGAGCTAGTAGGCACAATTCTTATGTGATAATCATATTCACATTATAATTTGCATGAATTAAATTCTTCCAACAATTAATTCAAGCCACGATGTAAACATCGATAAAATCCTCCGAAAACTAATGCAGGATAATCATAAGCGTAACCAGATACATGTCAAGATGATTAGAGACAAAAATAGTCCAACCAATCAATAGGCAAGCAAGCATTCAATAAGATCCTGAAACAATTATACAATTTTCTTTTATTACTCATGTCATTAAGATCTATTAAATCTAGCTCGCTTCCTAGGGTTTCTAGTCCACTTTTAGGGTTTCCATTGCAATTAGGGTTTCCTTTCGTCTTTTACTATTTTAAACCCTAATTTAACGCAATTGATCACAAACCCTAATTATTTCAACATCTAATCCTCAGTTTCGGATTTAAGGCATAATTAACTATTAAATAAGTCCATTAAGCCTCTTTTCATTAAAGCTACCATTTTTATCCCCTTTAACCCATGACAAAGTCATTATGCTCATTCATCATCAATTCATAGTTCATTATTCTCTAATACGCATATGAACATTATTTATCATTAATTCTACATTGATTCATTAAAAACCCTAATTTCTACATTAAGGTTGTTTATCCACAAATTAGGAACTTTAATGCTCAAAATAGCTTATAACCATGAAAACTCAGTTCAATGGATGAAATTGAATAATTAAAGCCATTAGTAGTCCTAATTACCAACATTAGGGTTTCAAGGCCCATTAAAGCCTATTTATGCACATAAACTCTAAATTAACTAATTATATGCAAATTTCATCCTTTTTGTTCCTAATGTTCCTTTTTATCATTAACAGGCTAGTATCAACTTTAATCATCCATTAAAACCATATAAATATATTATTCATCTCAAAATAGGGTTCTTTAAACATTAATACATTAAAGTTGACATCTTCCATTATTTTTCGAATTGAAAGAGGAATCAGGCTTCAATTATATTTTTAATGGATTCCTCATATTTTTCTGAGAAAGTTTCATATTTTATGCATAATCATCTGAGCTACTATTAGGGAGATATGAATTTTGCAAAATTTCCTATTTTGGGCCAATGAGTGGCCGCCACGTCGGCCTCCTCCATGCAATACATTGTTGTTTTGATATTATAACCAAATTACAAGTATGCCCTCGGCACGGATACTTGTTTCTTTGCATCGTTGAGGGTATAAACGTCCAATGTTGAAGTGGTCATATTCTTCCTTGGGTTGACGGCCTGCTTCCGCCCTAGCCGCAGTTGGGCGTCGTTTCTATCCTTCCTTGGACCCCGACTGTTATGACCCACGTTGAGGTTAGCCAGTAAATACCTCTATTAGCATGAAACACCTTGATTAGTGCTGAGTATATTATTTAATAGCATGGTTAATCAAGATAAGCTAAGTCATGAATTATTAGTTGAGATTTAATCATCTGAGGTAATTAATGATAATAGTAATGATGATTATTAAGTTGAGTAAAGTGATTTTTGGATGCAATTGGAATTTTGAACTAGTAAAATAGTATAATTAGCATGCTTCCATTCTTTAGTATTGTAGTGGGCCTCATTCTTGAAAAGTTGCAAAAGAAATCACGCTATTTGAACCTCCGAGGAAAAAGTTATAAGGATTTTCAGTTCCTGAGGTCAATTTGCAATTTTCCAAGTTTTTCCTTATAATCATTTTCTTTTTTCTACTTTCTCACTTAACCCTTATCCCCTCTTCTCCTGTTCTTCTTCCCGATGGAACAGGACCCGCACAGAGCGGCGCCCAGGTAACAGGTCGACCGACCTGCAGCAAGGAGGAGTGGGCGGCCGATTTTCGCTCCCTAGCCCCAACTCCGCGGTCTTGTCCTCCTCACCTTCCCTCACCCTTCTTTCTTCCTCCACCTTTTCCACGCCCTAGCGGAGCCATAACACCATCCTATCTGCAGTAGCGCCTCCCTACCGCAGCAGTAACTACATGCCATCGCAGCAACCAGGGAGGTAGTGGCGGCCGATTTTTGGAGCCTGTGAAGACCCTCTCTGCTGCGCCTCGCTTCTCCACTATCTTCTTATCTCCAACCTCGCCCCAACCACAGCCTTGACCTGCAGGGTGACGCCCCTAAGAAGAAGGCGGCTAGCAGCAAGAGCTGCACTTGCAACAGCGCCGGCCAGGGGCAGTTCTGCCCGAGAATCGCCACAAAAATGGTGCCAAGGAGCTCGGCCACGAGTCCCGAGTGCAGATCCGCAGCCATCAGCTTGATTAGCCACCCATCCGAGCTCCTCGTTCAACCTGTTTGTGAAAAACACGATCTGCTCTTTGCAATTATTCTGAATAGATCCGAATTGGGGTTCGATTGGCGCACGAAAGAGCAAGGTAAGACCAGAACGGAGTTCGGTTTTGAGGATAGAATTAGAATCTGTAGCTTAAGCCAAGACTTAGTTTTTGATCGAGTTCATTTTCAATAAGATTTCCGTCTCTGCGCAGGTTGCACGGCGTGCAAAGTTACAGAAAGCGGAACGAGTTTCTGCCCAGGTTGCACGACGTGCAAATCAGTTTGCACGGCGTGCAAAGTGGCAGAAAAGTAGAACAAGGGTGCACTGAAGGTGCACGGTGTGCAGCCCAGGTGCACGGCGTGCACGCTGCTATAAAGGGAAGAATTAGGCGTGGTTGTGGACGTTTTTCGGTGTATACGAACACACCGAAGTGGGTGAGTAGTAGTTCATTTAGAAATAATTATTTAACTCAATTTAAATGCTTAATTGCTTCTGTATCAGTTGGTATAACTTCTAAACAGTGTAATACATACAATAAAGTATGTTAGATTCATTGGAACTTGAAATACTTGATATGCTTAATGAAAATGATGAAATTTTCTGTATTATGATTGCAATGTATTTGTTGATTTAAAAATGGATATTTAGCATGGAAACTGGATAAATGATACTGAATCATGTTTAAGGATGACAAAGGATATACATGTGTTTCAAGTGAATATTCAGAATGTGCAATATGCATGAAATGTGATATTCCTGTTTATATGGTTAAATGTTAATCAGTTAATAGACTTAGGTGCCCTAACTCCGTAGAACCCCTTTGACAGATCTGCTTCTTAGGGGTGAAACTCGTGTTGCAACATTATCCGTGCGGAGTCATGGAGACACGAGGACAGAGAGGCAGTGTCCAACAACAACGCGTGCGATGTCACGGTGGCACTGGAGAAAAATTGGGGGTTATTGCAACAAGATCCGTGCGGAGTCATGGAGGTAACCCCGTGAGACTCTCCGCCTGTGTACTCAGGTTAGAGGAGGAGTCTAGAGCACTCGGAGTAGTGCATTGAGGCCGGAGAGCCTGTAGGCCGGAGAGCCTGTGGTCCTGTGGCAGAGCAGGGCTGGCGTCAGACTTAGCATTTCCCGGGTGTGTCGCTAAGTCTTGTACGGTGAGATCGTAGTTCGCTACAGATCTTTATATGCAGAGTACACTGCATATGATTAGGGCATAATAATAATAATATAAAAATGTAATCATATAGGAACACAGTAAATTTAATATGTTAAGAGATTTGCACTTCTGTATCAATTCTCTATAATTGTTTATTTGTTTAAATTATCTGATGTTGCATATAAATGAAATTGTTATCTGTAAATCTGCTATGTCATTAGAACTGCCCTGCTTGTACTGTATTTATGTTTATTTCAATTCTATAAAACTGATGAGTTGTTTAGTGATAGCTAAATGAAAGGCTATTCACTGAGCGAGTAGGCTCATACCTCTACTCAAAACATTTTTAGGTCAGCATCAACATCATGAATCGGAAGGATCGTTTCATCCTAACGCCTAGTCTGTAGAAGGTTTGTAGTTAGTCTAGTTAGAGGTCTCTTAGTCTTTCCCCTTGATCCTTGGGACATGGTGTGGGTGAGAGAGAGTGTGTATGTGGAATGTGTATAAAGATGTAAATTAATTGTTATGTTTACTTTCTGTTAAACAATGTTACATGTTGTAAACTTTGTTTACGTACTCTAGCCAGTTTAATTAAAATGCTTCCGCAATAGTTTATTTTGTTTTAGTTTATAGCAGTAATCCGGATATCTTTACGAGGTTTTAAATAGAAAAGGTTCTCAGTGATTTGTTATGTGATAATCCCTCCGTCGCACCCTAATCTCGTTATTAGTGGTTAGTGTGAGATCGGGGTGTGACAGTTTTGGTATCAGAGCATAGGTTGAGTAAATGGTTACTCTAAGTCAAGGTCAGGGGACGATAAGAGACCAATAGGATTAAGGTTTAAGAGTTTTTCTTCTGTCTGTAATTTTCTAACAGGAAGTGTTCTGTTATACTATTACAGATGGCAGGAAAAGGATGTGGTCACGATAACCAAGTAAAGAGTTTAAGTTGAGTCGTTAAGAATCATTAAGGTCAAAAGATAAAGTTATAAGTGAGACGGATAATAAGTGATGTGTTTTAGCTCTGGGAAGTCTGAGTGTTTAGATACCCTGGCCAGGTATCTGAATACTTAGATTGATCAGTATCAAGCTACTCTGTCTGTTCTTCTCTGGATGCCCTGGCCAGGTATGCAGAGGAAGGATAGGCTAGAGAGAAACCCTAGAAATCTTAGGGTTATGAGATAAGAAATTAATGTATGAGTAAGAGATTAAATATAGGATGCTATATAACTCTTACTTGATTTTTCTTATTTGATTGAAAGATCACTAGAGATTCTTTTATATGTATAAAATTAGAATTTTCAGTTTGTAAAGAAAATAAGACTCTTTTATATTGTTGTGTCATGAAGTGAATTGTTTAATGTTTTTTTTCTTTGTATTAAAGTAGACCCGAAATTTATGTTTAAATGAGTTTGCTCTGAGTGGATATTCATTCCACATGTTTAAGATTAATAGGAGTAGATTAATCCTGAGTAGCTCCTGGCTTCAGGACTACAGGTTCGGCCTCGTCCGGCTGGCAGGATGCGTTACTGGGATCTAATGACTCCTATTAACAATAAAATAAGAGTAGACTCTGGATGAATTAGACCCGTAACATAGTGAGAATGTATATACACTAGGATGTTTTAACTATGATAAGAAGTCTAAATGTTCTTTTGTCTTGAGAATTAGGGTTTGAGAAGCATAGACCCTAATCGGCCCAAAATAGGGTTTTGATGATACATAAACACAAAATTTGATAAGTAAAGTGTCTCAGTAAATGATTTTTAGTATTTTATGTGTAACTCTGATTTAGCTCAAATTTGGATATGATTTGGATATATAAAATGTAAGCAACATTGGAAAATATCAGAATTTTTGAAGAATGTTCTGACTTGTTTATCGGCCGAGTTTCAAACTCGACCGATCACATTTTTTTTTAATGATATAGCAGTGTGGTAATTGAATTTTATCTTTTTATTGGTATATCCAATTGATATCAAATTTTAACGGTGCTTGAAAATCACAATTTTAGACACTGTATTAAATTGACGTAATTTTTGGATGACTTTTGATCTCTACAAGTGAGGGTGTCGGCCGAGTTTACAACTCGACCGAATCTGCTGCAGACTGCAATATAGCAGTGCACTTTTTGATTTTTAGTTATTTATTGGTAATTAGAAATATTCTCAAATTTTTATTGGAGGTCTAACACTTCATTAGGTATAACATATAAAATTTACAGAATTTTTGGAGCTTCTGTTAACTATTTAATAAACGAATTACAGAAAACTATTGTGAAAACTGAATTTTCAGCCAGTATAATTAAAGTTGAGTGTTGGGTTAATATGCTATTGACCCCAACAGCTCAAATTGATCTATATGATCGATCACACACACACAATAACGTTATGTTATTGATAAGGACCAAACCCTAGAATGATTAGAGTTGAAATAGTTCAAGGGATGTCGCTAGTGATTTAATCTTGAATACTAGTATCTTTGTAAAATAAGACCTTATGATTTGTTCTACGAAAAGTAAACTGGCTTTGATAGTGATCTAGGGTTTTGAGGTAGATAATCTGAACGGTACATGAACAACATGAAATGACTTAGAGAAAAGAGTAAAACATAAAATTGGAATGTAACAATAAGAAAGTAGCATAGAGTGCGGAGTATTATCCGATATATGATCTAAAGATAGCTGATGTAGTTCATGTTTTTAAGACATGGTGAACTATCTTTATGATGTGACAATAGATTACCACCCTGGTAAAGAGAAGGTGGTGGCTGATGCTTTCAGCAGAAAGTCAAGTTCAACAACTAATGCATTCTCTATGGCAGGTTTCAATAGAGACCTGTTAGTAGAAATGTGGAAGTTGAACTTAGGCTTAGGGGTGACAACACAGAGTGATTTGATTGTACAGATGTAAGTTAAGCCTACTTCTTATGATCAGATCAAAGAACTACTAAAGGATGATAGTGAGTTAAACCAGACCATGCATGACATGATAGGAGGAAAAGAGACCAGAGTTTAAGTTTTTAGATGATAAGGTGTTGTATTAGCATGACATGTTGTGTGTACCTCGAGATAGTGAGTTGAAAGAAAGGATTCTTATGGAAGTGCATGTATTGATGCATGCTATGCTTTCAGGAAAACACTAAGATGTATATGAATCTCAAGTAGTTGAAACGGATGGTCAGATATGCAGAAGGGTGTAGCTGAGTATGTGGTTAAAAGTAGTGTGTACCAGTAGGTTAAGGCTGAACCCTAGAAATCTATAGCTACCTTGTAATCTTTTTCTGTGCCTGAATGGGAATGGGAACATATCACAATGGATTTTGTGATAGGGTTGCCCAAGACACCTAGAGGTTATGACTCGATATGAATGATTGTGGATAGACTAATTTAGTCTGCTCGCTTTCATTATATTAAGTCAACCTTTGATGTCTCGAAACTTGACCAGGATATACATGAATGAAATAGTTAGATTGCCTGGTAATCCAGTTTCAATCATATCATATTGAGATCCTAAGTTCACATTTAGGTTGTGGAAACAGTTGCATCGTGCTTCGGGCACAAAGTTAAGATTCAGTACAACCTTTTCATCCGCAGACGGATGGTCAGTCTGAGAGGACCATTCAGACTCTTAAGGACATGCTGAGAGCATGTGTTATGCATCTCAGTGGAAGTTGGGAAGAACATTTAAGTCTTATAGAGTTTGCTTAGTGAGAATGTTGAGTTTAGAAATACACAACTGATAATGGTTTGGTTTGAATATAAACCCAGGCAATACAAATTTGGTAAACCATTAGGTGCATGATTTCAAGATAGTAAGATAGCATTAAAATATGCAAATAAATCTAGTTGCATGCTTCCTGTTATGTTAATGTGTATGACCTAACATTTACATGAATTGGCACATTTCTCTGAGATATTATTAGAAATTCTCAAGTACTATTAAATATTTGTGTTATGATACGTAAATAACTCTTAATTGAGTTATGTGATGCATAAACCAAGAATTTGGGTTAATATGCACGTACTTCGAGAAATTTCAGATAAATATTACAGATGGTTTCTTATAGGTGAAGTAAATTACTCTTATTGGTGTAATAAGATGTTCAATTACATGAACTCAGTATGTATGTGCCAAAATTGATTTGAGTTGGAATATTTATGAATTTTTAATCTGCATGCATGCATGATATAAATATTACTCAGTAATTACAATGATTTTGAATATACTGCTCTGCCAGTTCTAGAATGATACCGTATTGTGATTTGAACTGCAATCAAACAGATGAGATAATGGAAATCTTAAGAGTAGGGTGTTGCCATGTGACTAGTGAATGAGATAACCCTAAGAGTAGGGTGTTGGCATGTGATGAATGAATAAGGCAAATGAAACCCTAAGGATAGGGTGTACGATGAATCAAGTATTTTGATATCAATTTTCATTATGAGATGTGATGATGTTTAACAGTTAAAGTGCATGATTTTATTTTAGTACCAAATTGACATGCATTCTGTTTATTTAAGAATTTTAGTTTGTCTGCATGTATACTATAATAATTTCTCGGTAATTACCGTGAATTGAGATATTGTTATAACAATTCTACAAAGACAATGTATTGTGGTTTGATCTGGGATCAGATCAGATGTGTCCCATGTCGAGGGACCAATACCGATAGTTGATCAGTGGATCAAGAAACTCAAGAATCGTGATATACCATTAGTGAAAGTTCTGTGGAGAAATCTTAACCTAGAAGAAGCTATGTGGGAACACGAGTCAGAGATGAGTAACAAGTTTCCTTTCTCTTTTAGGAATTTCAGGACGAAATTCTTATAAGGGAGGGAGATTGTTATGACCCACGTTGAGGTTAGCCAGTAAATACCTCTATTAGCATGAAACACCTTGATTAGTGTTGAGTATATTATTTAATAGCATGGTTAATCAAGATAAGCTAAGTCATGAATTATTAGTTGAGATTTAATCATCTGAGGTAATTAATGATAATAGTAATGATGATTATTAAGTTGAGTAAAGTGATTTTTGGATGCAATTGGAATTTTGAACTAGTAAAATAGTATAATTAGCATGCTTCCATTCTTTAGTATTGTAGTGGGCCTCATTCTTGAAAAGTTGCAAAAGAAATCACGCTATTTGAACCTCCGAGGAAAAAGTTATAAGGATTTTCAGTTCCTGGGGTCAATTTGCAATTTTCCAAGTTTTTCCTTATAATCATTTTCTTTTTTCTACTTTCTCGCTTAACCCTTATCCCCTCTTCTCCTGTTCTTCTTCCCGATGGAACAGGACCCGCACAGAGCGGCGCCTAGGTAACAGGTCGACCGACCTGCAGTAAGGAGGAGTGGGCGGCCGATTTTCGCTCCCTAGCCCCAACTCCGCGGTCTTGTCCTCCTCACCTTCCCTCACCCTTTTTTCTTCCTCCACCTTTTCCACGCCCTAGCTGCGCCATAACACCATCCTATCTGCAGCAGCGCCTCCCTACCGCAGCAGTAAGTACATGCCATCGCAGCAACCAGGGAGGTAGTGGCGGCCGATTTTTGGAGCCTGTGAAGACCCTCTCTGCTGCGCCTCGCTTCTCCACTATCTTCTTATCTCCAACCTCGCCCCAACCGCAGCCTTGACCTGCAGGGCGAAGCCCCTAAGAAGAAGGCGGCTAGCAGCAATAGCTGCACTTGCAACAGCGCCGGCCAGGGGCAGTTCTGCCCGAGAATCGCCACAAAAATGGTGCCAAGGAGCTCGGCCACGAGTCCCGAGTGCAGATCCACAGCCATCAGCTTGATTAGCCACCCATCCGAGCTCCTCGTTCAACCTATTTGTGAAAAACATGAACTGCTCTTTGCAATTGTTCTGAATAGATCCGAATCGGGGTTCGATTGGCGCACGAAAGAGCAAGGTAAGACCAGAACGGAGTTCGGTTTTGAGGATAGAATTAGAATCCGTAGCTTAAGCCAAGACTTAGTTTTTGATCGAGTTCATTTTCAATAAGATTTCCGTCTCTGCGCAGGTTGCACGGCGTGCAAAGTTACAGAAAGCGTAACGAGTTTCTGCCCAGGTTGCACGGCGTGCAAAGTGGCAGAAAAGTAGAACAAGGGTGCACTGAAGGTGCACGGTGTGCAGCCCAGGTGCACGGCGTGCACGCTGCTGTAAAGGGCAGAATTAGGCGTGGTTGTGGACATTTTTCGTTGTATACGAACACACCGAAGTGGGTGAGTAGTAGTTCATTTAGAAATCATTATTTAACTCAATTTAAATGCTTAATTGCTTCTGTATCAGTTGGTATAACTTCTAAACAGTGTAATACATACAATAAAGTATGTTAGATTCATTGGAACTTGAAATACTTGATATGCTTAATGAAAATGATGAAATTTCCTGTATTATGATTGCAATGTATTTGTTGATTTAAAAATGGATATTTAGCATGGAAACTGGATAAATGATATTGAATCATGTTTAAGGATGACAAAGGATATACATGTGTTTCAAGTGAATATTCAGAATGTGCAATATGCATGAAATGTGATATTCCTGTTTATATGGTTAAATATTAATCAGTTAATAGACTTAGGTGCCCTAACACCGTAGAACCCCTTTGACAGATCTGCTTCTTAGGGGTGAAACTCATGTTGCAACATTATCCATGCGGAGTCATGGAGACACGAGGATAGAGAGGCAGTGTCCAACAACAACGTGTGCGATGTCACGGTGGCACTGGAGAAAAATTGGGGGTTATTGCAACAAGATCCGTGTGGAGTCATGGAGGTAACCCCGTGAGACTCTCCACCTGTGTACTCAGGTTAGAGGAGGAGTCTAGAGCACTCGGAGTAGTGCATTGAGGCCGGAGAGCCTGTAGGCCGGAGAGCCTGTGGTCCTGTGGCAGAGCAGGGCTGGCGTCAGACTTAGCATTTCCCGGGTGTGTCGCTAAGTCTTGTACGGTGAGATCGTAGTTCGCTATGGATCTTTATATGCAGAGTACACTGCATATGATTAGGGCATAATAATAATAATATAAAAATGTAATCATATAGGAACACAGTAAATTTAATATGTTAAGAGATTTGCACTGTTGTATCAATTCTCTATAATTGTTTATTTGTTTAAATTATCTGATGTTGCATATAAATGAAATTGTTATCTGTAAATTTGCTATGTCATTAGAACTGCCTGGCTTGTACTGTATTTATGTTTATTTCAATTCTATAAAACGGATGAGTTGTTTAGTGATAGCTAAATGAAAGGCTATTCACTGAGCGAGTAGGCTCATACCTCTACTCAAAACATTTTCAGGTCAGCAACAGCATCAGGAATCGGAAGGATCGTTTCATCCTAACGCCTAGTTTGTAGAAGGTTTGTAGTTAGTCTAGTTAGAGGTCTCTTAGTCTTTCCCCTCGATCCTTGGGACATGGTGTGGGTGAGAGAGAGTGTGTATGTGGAATGTGTATAAAGATGTAAATTAACTGTTATGTTTACTTTCTGTTAAATAATGTTACATGTTGTAAACTCTGTTTACGTACTCTAGCCAGTTTAATTAAAATGCTTCCGCAATAGTTTATTTTGTTTTAGTTTACAGCAGTAATCCGGATATCTTTACGAGGTTTTAAATAGAAAAGGTTCTCAGTGATTTGTTATGTGATAATCCCTCTATCGCGCCCTAATCTCGTGATTAGTGGTTAGTGTGAGATCGGGGTGTGACACTGACGGTGACCGAGAGTCATCCCTTTAGCTCTGCAGGTCTCCACCACCCCTGTAGGTTCTCCAATCCACTGTCGAGGTGGTGGGATTTGAAGTAAATGGACCTGCAACTCTGCTGCCACCTGCAGCCGTGCTGCTGTCCTTCCTTCCCTTCCCCTAAGGCTCAAGGGATGTCGCCCATGGCCGCCCCAACCTCTAAGAACCCCAGGTCATGACCACCAAGGCCATCCTCGTGTGAGAAATAGAATGTGATTGTTGTTGCATTTGCAGTAGTTTGCAGACTTACGGATGTCGTTGCTTCAATATGTCAGTGTAACTTTGGTGGCTGGTTCTTTGTGGTTGGTCGGGGATGTCTCCTACATCAAGCAAGACCATAAACATCCCCATGTCGCTCCAAGGATAGGGTCTTACCCTCAAGGTTAGGGTTAGCACAAAAAGAAGAAGGAGGAAAGGTTGTTTTGCAAGGGATCTCTCTCTGGACCTCGACCAGGGATTTACCCCTTTATATAGGGTGGTATTTGTGCCCTAGATCGCTTGCCCATAAAGCAACCAAGGTTTCTCCTTATAGGAAAAGGATTTTCCTTAGTTTAGATGTATCCTTTTCTCTCTCTTCATGTACTTGTTCATTAGATTTTAGGAATTTGAAATTCCTCTCACCTAATCTCTGTATTCTTGCTTCTCAATCCATATGCATGAATTTCTATTTCTTTTAATAGAAATTACTTTCTTTTATAGGTATTTTCTATTTCTTCTTTCTTCATTGGGACTCCTTGGATCCCAAGAAACTCTATTATTTTGAAATCCTTTTTATTGGATACTCATTACCCTTCTAGGTGCATCTAAATGCATTATTCTTCATTATTTCCCATTATCTTGTTTATTCCTTATTAAAATATCTCTTTTTGAGGATTTCTTCTTTATTTCTCTTTTATTTTCCTCATTGGTATTCCTTTTATCATTCGCAATCCTTGGGATATGAAAATCCACCAAGGATAACTCAATTATTACTATTTCCCCCATATTTTCCACATTTTATCATTATTTTCAATTTCTTTCTTAATAAAGTAATACTAAATTGATCTTTTCTTTTCTTAATGCATTATTTTTGCAACTTTGGACTCCTTTGGGCACGAAATCCAACTTTGGATTATATTATCTTGCCTTCTGGAGGTTTCCACACCATTCTTTTTTGAAAAACTTAATTCTTTATTTACTAATTGAATTTCCTTATTATTGGGCCCAATAGCCAATAAAGCCCACCAAGCAATCATCAAGGCTATTGTAACGAAATTCATGCATTCAATCCAAAGACATCATTATTTGTTCATTTATATTTAATATGAGAAATTACATTTCTCAGAAAATGAACCCAAAATTGGGGTTGTAACATCCTTCCCCTCTTGTAAGAATTTTGCTGTCAAAATTACATCGAGCAAGCAAACAAACAGGATAATCCTTTCTTATGTCCATTAGGTCTCCCATGTGGCTTCACCCTTTCCATGGTGCTTCCCAAGAACCTTCATCATCTCATATTCTTCCATCTGAGTCCTTGTTACCTTGGTATTTCGTAGCCTCATAGGTGACTCAGGACTTTTCAACCTCTCAAATAGCTGAATAGGTTCAGGGCTCAGCACATGGCTTGGGTACCTCACATAGTGCTCTAGATCGGACTCATGGAACACATTACACATCATGTTATCCTAAGGGGTAAGGCTAAGCACAACCTTCTCCACCAATCCATCTCAAATGGACCCATATATCAGGGACTTAGCTTTCTTAGTTGTAGCTCATAGGGGTCGGATTTTCACATTATATTCTCCCACAATGAACTGCATGTCAGTCTGCTTTGCATCATCTCATGACTCATGTCACCCTTGGGCTCTCTCTCAGCCATTGCATGATCAAGTGACTTCATCTGCACACACTGTGGTTCTTTTTTGACCTTTGCGAGGCCTCCTTCATCAACATCATCATAATGAAGTGGTGACTGACACAACCTCCTTATATAACTTCTAGCATCCCAATAAAGGCTATGGTGGTTAACGTCACATCTTAAGAACTGTCTCTTGATATCACCCTGAACGAGAACACATGCTCTCATCAAACCCTCTAGTCTGGATCATACTAACCATTAGTTAGGGGGGTGATAAACGGTACTAACATCAAGTTGTTCATGTACCTACTTCATCTTATGGAAGTGAACCTTTTGATCATACTTAAGAACTATTGAACTCACATCATGGTGTAGTTGAACCATCTCTCTCATGTGTAGTTCAACCCGATCTGTCCCTTGACAATACTCTTTCTTTCTCATGTCATCTAGGTAAGGCGATCTACCGTAACCCATATTGTATCATGACTTTCCTTGGTCAAGGGGAGACCTTCAACATCATCCACAGTGATGAACTCCCATTCCCTCTCAGGGACTCTTTTATCCTCTATATCTATACATTGGGTTAGTGGTATTCGTCCTTCACCTCCTAGCTGGCATGGCCACATGATACATGCAACTTTGTTTTAAGCATCCAAAGTTCTACTATCACTTACTATATTTGTAGTTTCACAGTATGTGGTGATCTTAAAATCATGATTTCCTATATATCATGATTCCTCAAGATTGATTCCTCAGAAACCCTGAACCACTCTCATCAGGCTTTTATTACCTTCCTATCCAAAGAAGTGTATCTGAGGTTCTAAAACCATCCTTATAACACATCAAGGACTAGGCTGGATAACCAAACAACCATTCACTTGATTTACCTCTATTGATACATCTGGGTGTTAGACAAACTTATCTCTTTTCCTCAACTTAAGGTTAGCCTAGAAATCTCAACTTCTTCTAGCTTCCATATAAACTAGGCCACTATATCTCAACTAGAGCATTCATTACCGCCTTTCATCCTCCATGTATTATACTTATCATCTCATCTCAAACTCTAAGTTTATCTTCATCAAGAAACTCTGAGCTCATCCACCTGGTGATCAAACTCAACCTTATATAACTTGCAAATTCCACAAAGCTTCTACTAGGAACATCCTTATAAGGTGATTATCTTAATACTTTTATCATTTGTACTTGTCCATGTATCATTCACTCCACCAGGGCACATTATCATCTCTGTCCTCATTCCTTCTAGCAACATTCCAACTCATGTCATCTTTACCCTTGGTGTATGGCATGTGTATTGTCCTATCTCTCACTCCCATAACAAGAAGAAATAAGAATTTGGCAGTCGTCCAAATACAGAGTTCTTCCTATCCAAGAGTAGAGATGGTACAACCCACATTGCCATTACACCTTCAAATCTAAGTTAAAATGTGCAACTTATGTCTCTATATCACAAGCATCATGATATCAAAGTTACTTCCATGGAAAAATTTTCTCGAACCTACTTGGGTTACCACACAATCCTTGGTCATCTCCTCTAGGTCTATAGGGTGCCGACACTTTTGGGGTCATCCCTTTTCCCTTATGCATATAGAGAGTTCCCTACGCATCTGCCCTTTGGGTCCCATGAGTTCATCGAGCTGATCAATCTCCTAAACCATGGCCCTCAGACAATGATAGTTGTTACCTTCTGACCCTATGGTCATGTGCAACTAGGAAATTAGGAAACTCCTATTTCCATCGGTCCTATCCCTACCTGACCCTAGGATAGACTTAGGATTATATCATAGTGCATGTTCAACTTAGAACCTTACCCAATCCTTCATCATCCCTCTCTGCATTCTTGGGCTGTCTTTCATCCTTTCTCAGGGATCATGGCGACCTGCCTACCTTGGTCAGGCCCCATATCGGTTACCTCCAATGTAAAACCTCCACATGCACATAGAGATGGTTATCTATGGGTCTATAGGTTCATTCTCATGCCATGTACTCTTCACTTAGATTCTCAAGATCCTCTGAAACCTCAAAAAAACTGGTATACACCCTACAAAAGTGTGACAAAGTGAGTTTTTATAGTATTTTCTCTCTCTTAAAAGTTTTATTATCAAATTTGTTGACCAAAATACCCTCATATACTTCCCTCATTCAATTAGACAAATATGTGTCACAAATTGCAAAAATATGCGAACCTAGTATGCTATTATGATATAATACATATGTTAATGTATTTAGTAAAGGAACACAACAAATATTCGAAATTTGGATCTCAAAATTATATTATAGTTTCATAACGACCTTATAAAACTACCCCTAAAATTTCATTACATTTGGACCACCCAATTAGAAGATATAAGCATTTGAAATTATGTGTATACTTGCTTTGTTCTCAAATTTTAGGACCTAAGTTCCGATTTAATAGGCTTGTAATTAGTTACGTGGCCCATTAAGATACTGGGCACGGACCACTTAGCTAAGATTTAACCCCAGCCGTCTGATTGAGGCCACGGATTCCCGCCCTGATCCAAGGGAACTTGACCCGTCTTCTACCTCCTGCAAAAAGCGGGGGAAAATAGGTAAACTGAGCCTCGTTCGCAGGCGACACCTCAACCCCTCCCACAAAATATCTTCCGAAGAGATATCTCTGTCTCACCAAGATGAAGTCAACTAGCCTTACCTCAACTCCCCTAACCCTCGAAGCAGGGAGAACGACCTCCCCTTTTCTTGCTTCTCTCACTCCAGCGGCGGCGACAAAGCCCAGGACCCCCCCAGCCAACCCTAAACCTACCTGAGTGCCTATAAAAGGCCCCTAGACACCATCGCCACCTTCCTTTACCTCGATCCACTTCCTCCTAAGCTTTAACATTCCTCAGGATCTCCATTCAACTCTAGAGCTACCATGCGGCGCCACCGCACTGCCCCTGTTGGGCGTTCCTCCCCCTCATCTCCTCCCTCTCATCTAACTACCCCCCTCGACTTGGAAGCGGTGGTAGACTCTAGGAGGAACCTCCTCACGCACATTGGGAGCGTACTGCTACTTTTCCTACTCTCACCGGAGAGCCCACCACCACGACCTGGAGCCTAACCGTGTGAGGAGACGCTGAACAGGTCGGGACCTCGGGTGCCAAGTGAACCAATAGCCGATCGCCACATCAGCCAAGGTCGCGGGTCAACAAAGACCGAAGGGGGAGCCAACTCGCACAGACACCCCAATCAGAGATCACCACGTCGGCGAACCGGGTTTGAACTCGCAAGGCCTTGGATCTACCTGAGCCGCCGATCCAGTCGGATCCGACCCTAGATCAAGGTAAATATATTTTCTTTTGTTTTGCTTTATCCAAGGAAACTGATTTTTCTTAGTAAAATCCTAGAAAATGCTAGTATTGTTAGAAAATATCAAACCTATATACCATTTTGGTCAGAAAATTATTATCTATCGAAATAAACTATTACCAGGACCTAGATCCATTGCCTTTTTCAAAAAATAGTCGCCTAAAGCCTAAATGACTTCCTTAATTATAATTAATTGTTGATAATAATTTTCCTTGATAATATCTAACTGTCTACACTATATTTAACCCTAGACGAAACCATGTTTTCTAAATAACTTGAAATACTATTCTTAGATGATAAGTTACCAAAGGAGTGGGAGAAACCCTAGATCTACTTTCTCTTTCTACATGGAATTAAAAGGTGTATCTTTATAACAAAATTAATATCACTAGATGATAATTAGAGATTATGATTGGTCTGAATCTTTAAAATGAACCCTGATGTTATGAAGGGTTAATATGTTAAGGGTTGCTTTTCCCCTTTTTCCAACAATCTTATAAGCACCAGTTTATGGAAACCTTCTAATTGATTAATTAAATGCTATCTTCTAAGCAAACTAATTAATGATGGATCAGACCTGATAATATCTCTAAACTCTATTAAAATATGGGAAATCCCTGATCTAGATTAATATAACATAAAAAGGAATAATAACTACATACATATCTTAGTCTTGGTCACATGGACCAATAGTAATGATTGTACCCTCACTTTCTTTGTAGGGTGACTAAATTCTTGATTGATTCTAAATCTTTGGATATCTGATTTGAACCAGTAGGTACGTGGTCTTTTAAGTATAAGACTAGATTTCTGGTTACCTATGATATGTATACCTTGAATGCTCGTATTTGAATATTATTGCTTGGTTGACTAGTATGAGTTATACTTCGACAAACTTAATGTAACATAAATGGTTATGATGGGTTGTAGCTACTACAGCACATAGCCTGGTGTGGATGTATGTTTCCTAACATGGATGTAAGTTTCCTTGGCCCATGTTAGATGTATGATGATATTATATTGCCCATACTTGATGTAATTCAAGTGCAATATGTGTAGTACAACCACATCAAAATGATAGTAATAAAAAGGATGTTTACCTGATTTTTGTCTTAAGAAATGGCTTTATCTCTCTTTTCTTCTTGTTCAAATATTTTCCTTTATGCAGCCTTATTAGTGTAACTTTTACCACGTACCAACTCTGTTGATGATTTGTTTCTCATATTTTCTAGGTGCAAGGAACAATTGACAACAAAGTGAAATGCATGCTCAAAGTACCTGAAGGGATAAAATAATAAACTTGGAGGATATATTAGATAGATGTTTTCCTCTTATCTCATTTCTTACTAGATTTTAGTTTATTTCTTTCCTAGATGATGTTGAGGATGATTGAGATCCTATATAATAAAGTTAACTTTCTCTAGAACAATGTTTTCTCTCCATATGTAATGACTTAATTTTATCTTTATGAATGAACGTTTGTGTGGCATTATATGATGATGTGGATTTGATCTTGGCTCAATCTCTGTTTTAGTTGACTACCTTAATCTCTTATATTTTCCCTTTTGACATCTATAGATATGAGTGCACACATATCTATGAATGTCACTTTGGAAAGTATATAGAAATTGGGGGACGTCACAGTTGGTATCAGAGCCAATGTTCACACATAAAGTCACATGAACTTCATTCACCCTATTTTGAGTGTAGGGTAGTCCTTGAGTTAGGGATATGAAGGGTGGAGGTGTCTAGGATAGCATCTGCCATGGGTCTAACTAAAGTCTCCGAGCCACTTAGCTTGGCAATCATGAGGCTACCTTTATGGCAGTATAAGTCTACCTAGCTGATATCCTAAGTGTCCCCTATTCTTGGGCGTACCTTAATTTATGAACCTTCTCGTCTATAGATTCTCCCTCTCACCTCTTCTATAGGAAAAATTTCTCCCTCTCATCTATGTTTTAAAATAAATTAAATTTTCCCTCTTACCTCTATTATAAGCTTAGGAAGGAGTCTCTATATTTAGTAAAGTCCTAAGGATCGACTCATAAGGATTTTAGGATATCCTCCATAAATCATAACATTCAGAACATTAATTATTGATAAATGAGAATAATGAAATATCATGTGACGATAATAAAGATAATTATGAGAAAAATTGTTGAAGTAATAGACCTAATATGTTCATGTTAATTACAGGATGCCTCCTAAAACTCGCAACTCAAAGGCCTCAGAGGACTCATCCTCTAAGAAGAAAAAAGACCCTGAAACCTCCGAATTACCGGATCCTGATGTCGCGGCCAAGGAAAGATGGGAGGAACAGAAGAAAATCCTTCCAGACTTTATGGAAACCCTCGCCACAAAAGGAACCCCTGAACCTAGCTCCTCTAGGAAAAAGGAAGTGATGGTGATAGTGTAACGAATCCGTCTCCCGGTAACCCCCAATTAAGGGAGACCCGAAGGTCAGAGCCGTTATTCAATTAACAGGATCAAAGGTTCGACAAATAATCAATAACAATTAATAAACTTTACCAACTAACTGAAAACCGGTATAAAATAAAACTTTGTTTACCTTTTGAAATATGGGATTTCTAATCTTCTATCCATGAAAAAGCTAAACTAACTAATCCTCTTGTGCATGTTATTTCTCATTTAATTCCACATCTGCCACTTTACTGTTTGTTCTTTTCACTTGTACCTAAAACACCGACAAACAAAACGTCGGTCAGCCGAAGCTGGTATGTGGGGGAAACAATAATCATGCAACTACAATAACAAAGTAATCAGCCAATTATCATTTAACAACCAAGATTACGTTTTAAACCGTACCACTCAATCCTTTCCTATCCCCTACCTCTGTGTTGTCCCTGCAGTGGACTGAGATCTCACCTCTCTCTAGGTAGATCCTTATTAAATTGTGCATGATCCTACCTACCAGGTAGATCAGTATCTAGGGTTGAGTTGCATGGCACTACCCGTAGGTAGTCCAATCTCTAACTCCATGTGACTTGATGGACCTACCCCATTGGTAGCCATTTACTAAGTCATTTAGTGACCTGCTGGGCCTACCCCATTGGTAGCCATTTACTAGGTCAACCCATTAAGCTACAGAGGGGACTAGGATCTGAGCTAGTAGGCACATATCTTATGTGATAATCATATTCACATTATACCTTGCATGAATTAAATACATCCAACAGTTTAATTCAAGTCACGATGGAAACATCGACAAAATCCCAGAAAACTAATTTGGGTAGTCATAAGCGTAACCACATACCTGATCCAGAGCAACTTTTTGTCCAAGAGATAATGATAAAGAACAAGCAACAAGAAATCAACAAGTATCCTGAAATTAATGCATGACATCCAAGTGTTATAATTTATCCAGAACATTCTAAAGCTAGACTTGGATTCCACCTTAGGTTTTCTAGACCTCATTAGGGTTTTATTAGGGTTTTTGCCTCCATAACACTTTTATCATATTAAATGCTCTCTTAGTTCATAAACCCTAATTTCAAAACCATAAGCCCAATTAAAGTTGATTACTTCTCTCTTTTTACCAAGACTACCTTCTTTATCCTTTTAATTTATTTCAAGGTTATTAGACTCAATTATCACCTTTTGTTTCTTTCGGATTAACAACTCATAATTCATGATGGTCTAATCCCCATATGAACCCCTTTTATTATTAATTCTTTCTTGACTCAAACGAAAACCCTAATTTCTATATTAAGGTTATCTTTCCACAAAATAGTGACTTTAATGCTCAAAATAACTTAGACTCAGCATATTCCACTTTATTCATGAAATTAGTCAATTAAATCCAGTAAGAGTCGAATTTACCAACATTAGGGTTTCAAAACCCATTAAAGTATTATTCATGCACATTAAACTTGAAATTAAACTAATCACATACAAATTCGTCCTTTTTCAATCTTAATGATCCTTTTTATTATTAACAGACTAATATAAACTTTTTATACTCATTTAACCCTTTCTAACTCATTAATCATCAAAGGTTAGGGTTTTTCATTGATTAAACTATAAAAGATAGTATCTCTATATACTTTTCGAATTTCATAGGGAATCAGGCTTCAATTATATTTTATTTAGATTCCCCTCGATTTTCTGATCAATTTTCATGTATAACATGTTTTCATCCGAGTTACGAATCATTAGTTATGAAATTAGCAAAAATACTCACTTTCGGCCAATGGGAGGTTGCCACGTCGCTTCATCATGCACCATGGGGGCGGCTTGCTTTAAAACATTTTGAAATGACCAGAATACCCTCGGTTAAGTTGTCGCTTCTCTCTACCCCGGAGGGGTAAAACCGTCCAACGTGCCCAAGCTGCTTCTTCCTCCTCGCAAGCTTCTAGGGCGCCGACCTGTAGGCCTAGACGCGAACCGTGCGACCTCTCTACCTCCTCCCCGACCCCGAAGGTCGCTAGGGAAGGTTCTCCTCCCACCGCCGCACACTCCCGCGCCCGATGGTGTCTTCTTTCCGCAGCTAGGGTGGCTGACCCACGGTGGTCAGGCCTGCACTCCGTAGCCGACCTATTAGTTGTGTTGCAGGTTTGTCACGCGATGGTGGCGGCCAGGAAAGGTGGAAACCTACCCTAGATTCCTAGGAGCAACTTTGTGCCTCCACTAAGATCGCACCAAAGCTGATAGAGCCTCTGAAACCGCCCTATGTTCCCCTGGTTAGGGGTAGCATGGAAGGAAGAAGAAGAAGAAGTATAATTGTATTGCGTGGGATATCCTCTGGGCTCAACCCTGGGCTCCTCCCTTATATAGGAGAGAGTTTTCCATGCCCCAGAATACTTGCCCTCAAAGAAATAAGGCTATTCCGATTAGGAAAGGAATTTTTCATTAAAAAGAAAAGAAGTACTCTCTCTCTCTCTCCTTAATAACTCCTTGCTTAACCATGATTAAGGAATTCGAAATTCTCTCTTTTGTTTCTTTGTGCTTGCCCTTTTTATTCATTGGCCACGAATTCCTATTCTCTCTTAATAGTAATTACTTCCTTGTTATCAATATTACATCATTCATTAATAATGTATTATATTACTCTCTCATTTTGCTTTATTAGTATTTTCTCTTTCCTCTTTGTTCATTGGGATTCCTTGGATCCCAAGAAACTAAAGTAATTCGAAATTCCTTTTTAAGGAATACTCATTATCCTTCTAAATGCATTAATATGCATTATCTCACATTATCTTGTTTTATTTCTTATTAAAATATTTCCTTTTGTGGATTTCTCTTTATTTCTCTCTTATTTTCCTCATTAGTGTTCCTTTTATTATTAGGAATCCTTGAGACACGAATTTCCACCAAGGATTACCCATTTATTCCTCTTTTCACATATTGTCCACATTTCATCAATGTTTTCAATTTCTTTATTAACAAGGAAATACTTAATTGATATTTTCTTTTCTTATTGTTTATTTTTTGCAACTTTGGACTCCTTGGAACCCAAGGAATCTAAGAGGCACGAAATCCTCTTTGGATTTTCCTTCTAGAGGTTTCCACACCTTTCTTATCTCAAATTCTCATTTATTCATTAATAAATTGAATATCCTTGTTATTGGGCCCAATAGCCAATAAAGCCCACAAATCAAACAACAAGGCTATTGTAAATGAAATCCATGCATTCATCCATTATTTGTTCATTTATCTTTATTATGAGAAATTAAATTTCTCAACAAATGAACCCAAAATTTGGGGTTGTAACATCCTTCCCCTCTTATAAGAATTTTGTCCTCAAAATTCCATCAAGCAAGCAAACAAACAGGATAATCCATTCTTATGTCCATCAGGGCTACCATGTGGCTTCACCCTATCCATGGTGCTTTCCAAGAACCTTGATCATCTCATAATCTTCCATCTGAGTTTCTTTCTTACCTTGGTATATTGTACCCTCATAGGTAACTCAGGATATTTCAGCCTCTCAAAAGCTGAATAGGTTCAGGGCTCAGCACCTGGCTTGGGTACCTCACATAGTGCTCGAGATCAGACTCATGGCTCATATTACACATCACGTTATCCTGAGGGGCAAGGCTAGACACAATCATCTCCACCAATCCATCTCAAATGGACCCATTTATCGGGGACTCAGCTTTATTAGATGTAGCTTAGAGGGATCGGATTTTCACATCACATATTCTCCCACAGTGAACTGCATGTCAGTCTGTTTTGTATTAGCTCGTGACACATGTCACCCTTGGCTCTCTCTCAGCCATTACATGATCAAGCGACTTCATCTGCACACACTGTGGTTCTTTTATGACCTTCACAAGGTCTCCATTACCAACATCATTATAATGAAGTGGTGACTGACACACCCTCCTTATATAGCTTCTTACATCCCGATAAAGGCTATGGTGGTTAACATCACATCTTAAGAACTGTTTCTTTGTGTCACCCTGAACAAGCAACTTGCTCTCATCAGACCCTCTAGTCTGGATCATACTACTCATTAGTTAGGGGTGATAAACGGTACTAAAATGAGTTCTTCATGTACCTACTTCTTCCGCATGGAAGTAAACCTTCTAATCATGTTCAAGAACTCTTTGAACTCACATCATGGTGTTGTTGAACCATTTCTTTCTCTATTATAAGTAGTTCAACCCGATCTGTCACTTGACAGTACTCTTCTTTTCCTGTCATCTAGGTAAGGTGATCTACCATAACCCTCATTGATCTTCCTTGGTTAAGGGGAGAGTTTCCACATCATCCATAGTGATGAACTCTCATTCCTTTTCAGGGACTCTTTTATCCTCTATATTGGTACACTGGGTTACTGGTATTCGTCCTTTACCTTTATCATGCATGGCCACAAGCCACATGCATCTTCATCTTAAGCATCCAAAGTGCTACCATCTCAGTAATACCATGGTATATGGTGATCTTAAAATCATGATCTCCAGTGTGTCATGATCCCTCAAGCTTGATACCTCAGAAACCCTAAACCATTCTAATCAGGGTTCCATCACATTCCCATCCAGAGAAGTGCATCTGAGGCTCTAAACCATCCTTTCACTACGTCAAGGACTAGACTGACTAACCAAACAATCATTAACTTGTTCAACCTATCTCATTACATCGAAGTGTTAGCCAAAACACATCTTCTTTCCAAACGTAGGGTTTGCCTAACAACTCCCTTCTAGCCAAACTAGGTAGCTCTATCTCCACCAGAGCATCCATTACCACTTCACATCCTTCGGTATTAAGTAACGTTGAAGACATACTCTTACATGTATTCTACTTATCATCTCATCTCAAACTCTAAGTTTGTCTTCATCAAGAAACTCTAAGCTCATACTCAGTGTGATCGAACTCGACCTTGGTTAATCTGCAAATTCCAGATAGTTCCTGATAAAACATCCTCATAAGCTGGCTACACTACCTCTCATAGTGTTTGCGAACCATCCATGTATCATTCCTTCCACATCTCTATCATTATTCCTTATAGCAACTTTCCAACTCACAACATCCTTGTCCTTGATGTATGGCATGCATACTGTCCTATCTCTCACTCTCATAACAAGAAGAAATAAGCATTTGGTGGCCGTACAAATACGGAGTTCTTCCTATTCCAAGAGTAGGGATGGTACAGCCCACCTCGCCAGTACACCTTCAAGTCTCCGTTGAAACATGCAACTCATGTCGCTATATCGCAAACATCATTATATCAAAGTTACTTTCATGGAAAACTGGCCTCGAACCTACTTGGGTTTACACACAATCCTTGGTCATATCCTCTAGGTCTATAGGGTATCGGCACTTTTGGGGTCATCCCTCTTCCCATATGCACTAGAGAGTGCCCTACTCACTTGCCCTTTGGGTCACATGAGTTAATGAAGGTGATCAATCTCCTAACCCATGGCCCTCAGACAATGATAGTTGTTACCTCCCAACCCTATGGTCATGTGCAACTAGGGAATTAGGCAACTCCGTCTTTCATCGGTCTTATCCCTACCTAACCCTAGGATAGACTTGGGATTCTCTTATAGTACAGGTCTGACTTAGAACCTTACCCAAGCCTTCATCATCTCTTTCTGCATTCATGACTGACTTTCATCCCTTCATAGGGGTCATGGAAACCTACCTACCTTGGTCAGGCCCCATACCGGTTACCTCCATGGTAACACATCCACATGCACTTAGAGATGTTTATCTATGGTTCTACAGGTTCGTCCTCACGCCATGTACTTTTCACTTAACTTCACAAGATCCTCTGAAACCTCTTTAGGTTACCAACAAAATTGGTATACACCCTACCAGAGGGTCCCTCTCCCAGGATGGGAGGAAACTACAACTCTTGACAACAAGGTTACAACCGTCCATAGGGTTTACCTTCTCATGAGCATGCCTAACCCATCAGCTACTAAGGTACAAGCAGACCACCTATTACACCATGCTAGGTCATACTTGTTCTCTTCCTCAGCATTAGACCAACTTAGTGGTGAGGGGATCATCAAACATACCCTTACCTTGAGGGGTTTCCTTTACCTCTACACATTAAGAGTACCATGCTCGAAACTATAGAGACTCAAACCTCATTATGAGCATCGGATACACAACTTCCCCTCTTAGGCCTAGGAACCCTAAGTTCTCCTTTGGGTATCCAACTGCATGCTCATTCTCTTAACCAGGAATCCAGCATGTCTAAGATATGTCATGTACTCCCATGATCTTTCCACTCAAGCAACACTTCAGAGTTGATTCCTCTTCCTGGACAACTACTAGGTATAAAGACTCACAACTGGTGCCTTAACCTCCTCAGGGTCTAAAGCACTCTCTATCTCATCTAGTAGGTAATCACTTATACCATAGGTACCAGAAGCATCATCCTCCCTCTAGGGTTTGGTTACTCTCAAGCTAACCAAGACATCATCAACCTCCAGGGATCATGCATGAGGCAACCATTATCATCCACTTAGGTCGCATCATTCTCGACTCCCATTGTTTCTTAAGTTTCGGGGTTTTAGGCTTCCAACTTTCTTGGTCGAGGTCTGCTCCCTCTCTCTAGAGCTAATCCTACAACCAACCTCTATATAAGAGGTCATGTCTTTAAGAAGGATCAAACTCCTAAGCATGCCCTTACTTGAATGGAGTCTATACTCAAACATATGTTTACTCAAGGTTATCCATAACCCCTTATGCTTATCTCATAAGCCATCCCTCATGATCCCTTGACTAGGGTTTCGTCAAGCTATACCCTACTTGCCTAAGCCCATAGGGTAACTATAGGTTCTCCTCTAACCTCATCCCCGAAGGAGCTATCCTTTGCTATGGCATGCATGACCCTCTTCAGGGTTGGGTCGCCAAAGGTACTAGGTCATCTACCCTCTTATGGCATCCCCAAAGGCATGTCCAACTAAACACTCGGTCAACCACAAAATCTCACTCATCATGTCATCTTTCTTTCTAGCCTTCACTTAGGGTTAGGGTTAACATCATCCTCAAAGGATGTGTTAGGTTTCTACTTTTAATGGAGATCTCTACCTCCAAGACTAACTCTCTCAACACATCCTCCTGACAAGGAGGTCTATCCTCATATCTCTCCTGAGGTCAATGACAACTCGTGTCATACGACCTAAGCATGTATCTATTCCTTTACGCTTACTCTATTAAGCTTACGTCCATGATATCTTATTTACATGTTTTTTATTAATTTGGCGGAGGATTCCTTAATCCTTACCAATCTTACCCATACCTCAAGAGGGTGAGGAAAAGAGAGAAAACCCTAATCCTTAAGGTCCTTAACATAATTTGAGTTGAGAAAGGATGAACGAGATGAGAGAGTCCTAAAAGGTATCTTATTTCGATTCATACCCTAAGACTTTGGCCAGGCAGTCACACGGATCTGGGAGTCCTCGTATTCCGACTAGCGGTGCGGAGGAAAATATTGCCAGCCCCCGGTCGTGATCCTTTTCTAGACACCTCTGTCTTTCGGATAATCATCTAATAACTCCCTTGGGTTCTACGGAATTTGTAAAATTTAATAATTATTAATGATTAGATGAGGAACCTATGCTCTGATACCAATTGTAACGAACCCATCTCCCTTAATTGGGGGTTACCGGGAGACGGGTTCGTTACAGATAGACTTCATGAAGCTCAACCCTGAAAACTTTTGGGGGGAAGACCAATCCAAAGTCATGGACAAGGATGAGGCCTGGGTCCTTTCCATAGAAAATGCTTTCCGTACCCTAGAAGTACTCGAAGAAAAGAAGGTTAAATTTGCCACCCATTTGCTTAAGGGAGGAGCGAAGGTCTGGTGGGAGAAATATGGTGGGAATCGGGGAGAGGAAGTAGACAACTTGGGATGGGAAGCCTTCAAGACCTTCTTCACCAACCGTTTCATGCCCATAGATGAGAGGAAGAGGAAAGAGAAGATGTACATGGAGCTTAGTCAGGGCAGTCTCTCAGTGGCCGATTATACCTGAAAGTTTAGGCTTCTGGAATGCTATGCCCCTATCTGGACTGAGGACCGCCTCACTGAGCATTATGTAGGATGTCTCTACGCACACCTGAAAACCCTAGTTATAGCCTCTCGTCCCCGAAGCATTGATGAAGCCCTAGACATGGCCATTAAGCAGGAAAGGGAGCAGGAATTGCAGAAGCCTTCTAGCATGGGATATTTAGGGTTGAGCACCACCGAGGAAGAGAAGTTCAAGAAGTTCCACCCCGACCATAATAAAGGATCAGGGAAAGGAGGAGGTTTAGGGAAGAAAGGACCGAAGAATAGCAAGCTGATGGATTATTGCAACAAATGTAAGACTTATGGACGAGGACATGATGGGCCTTGTCACTACACCAAGCCGGTCTGCTACAACTGCAAGAAGGAGGGACATTTCCTTGCAAAGTGCCCCAATGTGTCTATCCTTGGCAAACCTCCAGCAGGTGCTCCACCCCCTCAGGGACACCGCAATGCCAGGGTGTTCGCAGTAACAACAGAGGAGGCTAGGGAAAATCCGAACCAGCTTGTCAAAGGTAACCTTAAATCTTTTTCATATATCTAATATCTTGTTCAATGCCTTCAATTATTTAAAATGTAATTATCATGTGTAGGTAGTGTTTTCTTGAATGGACATCCTGTTAAAGCATTGTTTGATTCTGGATCCACAAATACATTTATCTCTCGCAATCTGGCCTCAATGTTGCACTTACATATAAGGGACTTGGGATACATTCTGGATTTGTCAACTCCTAGTAGAAAAATATTCACTACATTGCAGAAAATCGATGTCCTCGCTCTAAAATTTGAAAATCATGACATGCCCTTTGAATTCATTCTCTTAACCATGGAAGACTTTGATGTTATTCTTGGCATGGATTGGCTATACACATATCATGCTTACATTGACTATAGAAACAAGATGGTAGTTCTCTCTCAACCTCATTCCTCTCCTGTAGTGATCCCTCGGGGAAGCGGATTCTGTAATAATATAATAATTTCCTCTCTTAAAGCTAAAAAGGTCATATCTAAAGGATGTGAAGTATTCCTCACATTCGTCTCAGAGACCAGTCCTGACAATGGGCCTGTAGAAAGACTGGAGGTGGTACGTGATTTCCTTGACGTATTTCCAGAGGAGCTTCCTAGGCTGCCTCCAAACAGAGACATTGAGTTCTCCATAGATCTTCTTCCTGGAACCACTCCGATTTCTAGACACCGTATAGGATGGCACCTACGGAGCTTATGGAGCTGAAGAAACAATTACAAGAACTTCTTGATAAAGGTTTTATCCGCCATAGTGTTTCCCCTTGGGGTGCACCTGTCCTTTTTGTTAAAAAGAAAGATGGTTCAATGTGGATGTGTATTGACTATCGCATGTTGAACCAAGCTACCATTAAAAACAAGTATCCTCTCCCTCGTATTGATGACCTATTTGATCAACTTTGTACTGCTAAAGTTTTCTCAAAAATTGATCTTCGTTCTGGCTACCATCAACTTAAGGTCAAGGATTCGGATATATCCAAGACTACTTTTCGAACTCATTACGTGCACTATGAATTTCTGGTGATGTCGTTTGGGTTGACCAACGCACCTGGCGTGTTCATGAACTTGATGAACAAAGTCTTACAACCTTATCTTGATGAGTTTGTGGTTGTCTTCATTGATGACATTCTGATCTATTTTGACTCTATGGAGAAACACCGAGAACATCTGAAGTCTATCCTTGAAATTCTTCGAGCCTAGAAATTCTATGGCAAGCTTTCTAGATGTGAATTATGGATTGACAAAGTTATGTTTCTTGGTCATGTCCTTTCTGGGGGTAACATATATGTTGATCCTGCTAAAGTATCTACTGTACTTGATTGGCAAACTCCTCATAATCCTTCTGAAATCCGGAGTTTCTTAGCTCTGGTCGGATATTATCGTCGTTTTATTCTGAATTTCTCCAAAGTGGCACTTCCTTTCACTAAGCTTACTCAGAAGGATGAGCATTTCATCTGGTCTGCTGCTTGTGAGTCTAGCTTCCAAGTGCTCAAGTAGAAGTTAACATCAACACCTGTCCTTATTCTACCCTCTGGCATTGAAGGATTTGTGATATTCATTGATGCTTCCCGACATGGTCTAGGGTGTGTCCTACAACAGAACGAGAAAGTAGTGGGCTTCATTTCCATATAGTTGAAACCTAATGAGCCGAATTACCCTACACATGATTTGGAGTTAGCTGCTATCATCCATGCCCTCAAAATCTGGAGGCACTACTTGTACGGGGCAACGTTTGATATCTTCACCGACCATAAAAGCCTCAAATACATTCTGACGCAAAAGGATTTGAATCTGCGACAAAGACGGTGGATTGAGTACCTGAAGGACTACGACTTCACCATTGGCTACCATCTAGGGAAGGCCAATGTGGTTACAGATGCTCGTAGTAGGAAAAGAGCTATTTGTGCATCCCTGTCGGTATCCGAATGGAGGAACATGGAGGACCTAGAAAGCTGGAGACCACAATTCCTGGTTGATCGTATGCATGTCAATAACATCTCTATCACATCCAACCTGCATTCTGAACTTCTAGAGGCACAGAAAGCTAGTCATGAGCTTGTAGAGCTCTCCTCTCTCCTAGCTAAACCTCATACACACCTGTCTGTGGGTCTTGATGGTGGTCTTCGATATAAGAATCATATGTGGGTTCCTGAGCAGTCAGCTGTAAAGACAACAATTCTTAGTGAGGCACATGGGTCCAAGTACACAGTTCATCCCAGCACGATGAAGATGTACAAAGACCTACAACGTCAGTTCTGGTGGAGAGGCATGAAGCATGACATTGTAGATTTTGTGTCCAGATGTCTAACATGCCAGAGAATCAAGGCTGAGCATCAAAGACCAGGTGGTCTACTGCAACCCCTCGAGATCCCATAATGGAAATGGGAACATATCACCATGGACTTCGTAGTGGGATTACCCAGGACCAGGAAAGGGTACGACGATGCATGGGTCATCGTGGATCGTCTCACCAAGTCAGCTCATTTTCTACATGTGAAGACTACTGCGAAAGTTTCTGAGTTGGCCGACCTTTATATATGGGAGATTGTATGTCTGCATGGGGTTCCAGCGTCCATTGTCTCAGACCGGGACCCGAAGTTCACCTCAAAGCTGTGGAAGCAAGTTCAAGAGGAATTGGGCACTAAACTGAACTTCAGTACAACATACCATCCGCAGACAAATGGACAGTCAGAACGAACAGTGCAGATTCTGGAGGATCTTCTACGAGCTTGTGTGCTTGACTGGGAAGGCTCGTGGGACCATTACCTGCCTTTAGCTGAGTTCGCCTATAATAATAGTTATCAGACAAGTATTGGGATGCCACCATATGAAGCTCTCTATGGCCGACTGTGCAGATCTCCATTACATTGGGACGATGTCAGACAACACACCTAGATCAAATTTGAGGAGATGCAGCTGTATGCAGATAAAGTTGCACTGATCAAGAAGACAATGAAGTGAGCACATGATAGACAGAAATCATATGTAGATGCTCACCGACAGGAACGTCTGTTCAAGGAAGGTGATCATGTCTTTCTGAAGATCCGACCGATTCGAGCTTTGGCCAAGAATAAGGGAAAGCTCAGTACTTGTTATGTGGGACCCTTTGAGATCCTTGAAAGGGTTGGAGAATGTGCCTATCGTCTTCCCTTTCCACCTCAGTATAGTGCCATGCATAATGTCTTTCATGTATCTAATCTGAAGCCTTATGTCAAAGATCCCAGTCACATTTTGAATCATGAGCCTCTTGAGCTGAAAGATGATCTGACGTATGTTGAGTCACCCGTTAGAATTCTTGATTTCAAGACAAAGGAGCTTCACAATAATCGGCGTATAGATATGGTGAAAGTTCTCTGGAGCCACCATGATCAAACCGATGCTACATGGGAGCTCAAGTCCGAAGTCGAGCGGAAATATCCACATCTCTTTCAGGCTGCTTGAATTTTGAGGGCAAAATTCTTAAAAGGAGGGGAGAATGTGACAAAGTGAGTTTTTATAGTATTTTCTCTCTCTTAAAAGTTTTATTATCAAATTTTTTGACCAAAATACCCTCATATACTTCCCTCACTCAATTGGACAAATATGTGTCACAAATTGCAAAAATATGCGAACCTAGTATGCTATTATGATAAAATACATATGTTAATGTATTTAGTAAATGAACACATCAAATATTCAAAACTTGTATCTCAAAATTATATTATAGTTTCATAACAACCTTATAAAACTACCCATGAAATTATGTGTATACTTACTTTGTTCTCAAATTTTAGGACCTAAGTTCCGATTTAATAGGATTGTAATTGGTCATGCGGCCCATTAAGCTACTGGGCGCGGACCACTTAGCTAAGATTTAACCCTAGCCATCTGATTAAGGCCATGACTTCCCACCCGGATCCAAGAGCACTTGACTCGTCTTCTACCTCCCGCAAAAAGCGGGGGAAGAGAGGTAAACTGAGCCTCGTTCGCAGGAGACACCTCAACCCCTCCCACAAAATATCTTCTGAAGAGATATCTCTGTCTCGCCAAGATGAAGTCAGCTAGCCTTACCTCAACTCCCCTAACCCTCAGAGCAGGGAGAATGACCTCCCCTTTTCTTGCTGCTCTCACTCTAGCGGCGACTGCAAAGCTCAGGACCCCCCCAACCAACCCTAAACCTACCTGAGTGCCTATAAAAGGCCCCTAGACACTAGTGCCACCTTCCTTTACCTCTATCCACTTCCTCCCGAGATTTAACATTCCTCAGGATCTCCATTCAACTCTAGAGCTACCCTGCGGCACCGCCACACTTCCCCTGCTAGGAATTCCTCCCCCTCGTCTCCTCGCTCTCATCTAACTACCCTCCTTGACTCGGAAGCGGCGCTAGACTCTGGGCAGCACCTCCTCACCCACGTTGGGAGCCTATTGCTCCTTTTCCTACTCTCGTCGGCGAGACCTCCACCGTGACCTAGAGCCTACCCATGTGAGGAGATGCTGACCAGGTTAGGACCCAGGGCACCAAGCGAACCAATAGCTGATCGCCACATCAGCCAAGGTCGCGGGTCAACAAAGACCTAAGGGGGAGCCAACTCGCACAGACACCCCAATCACAGAACGCCACGTCAGCGACCCAGGTTTGAACTTACAAGGCTTTGGATCTACCTGATCCGTCGATCTAGTCGGATCCGGCCGTAGATCAAGGTAAATATATTTTCTTTTGCTTTGCTTTGCTTTATCCAACGAAACTGATATTTCTTAGTAAAATCCTAGAAAATGCTAAGATTATCAGAAAATATCGAACCTGTATACCATTTTGATCAAAAAATTATTCTCTATCCAAATAAAATGTTACCAGGACCTAGATCCATTGATTTTTTCAAAAAATAGTTGCCTAAAGCCTAAATGACTTCCTTAATTATAATTAATTGTTGATAATAATTCTCTAACTCCTTATTTGATAATCATTCTCTAACTCCTTAGAGTATGATTCCTTCTTGATTTAGACATCACCATGCCTTAATCATGAGTTCACTATGATACACTATCATAATCACTCATAAGGATCTCAAACATTTGGTCCAAGTATTTCATTCATTGATCTCATCAAGAATTAACACTTTACCAAATTTGCACTTCATCTATAATAACTTTGAACACTTCAAGATATTCATATTGATATTTCTCTTAAACATCATTTGAAGTATTAGCATTTGTTCCAATAGGCATGTAAATATATCACATGTATCATACCTAATAAGATAATCATTCTCCCACTACCATTAGTGAAGATTGATTAATCATGTGCAAGATATTCATGTCTCTTACTGGTTCTTTAACCAAAAGAGTCTAGATTTATCCATCACATGGAAACTAGAAATGAATTTCTTATGATTGATGCTAATTTGACTGTTTGAGTTATCGATAACTTTAGGTATCATTTTATCATATGCATACCATGTATCACAAGATAAACAAGGCATTGCCACAAAGATCATATCTTTAAGATCGAAACATCAACTTTATTAATTGCCATCATTGTCATACAATATGCAATAATAAAGTGTTTCTATCTATTGGCAATATATTAAATAGCAGTTCTCAACTCTATTTCGTGCCCTTTAGGCTGAAATAAACTGAAAGAGACTCCTATCTATGGCAGCAACACTTGCTCCAATGATGGGTACTCCTTTCTTGGTCCTTTCACAAAGGCCATCACTTCTTTGTGGATATTGCATATCATATATGACATATCCATATCTTGGTATCATATACCTCAGATAAAGAAGCGGTTCATTTCATGATACCTTAGGTTGAGATCTCCATCCCCTCCTTCATCTTCTTTTGTTCTTCCAGATATAGAGGGAAATTCCCTCATACACCCTTTCCCCATGTGCCTTGAGGCTGAAGACGGCTTGGATTGCTGGCTAGCATCAGAACACTTCTTTGCTTTGCCCTTGTCCTTGCCCTTAAGAATTACCTTTTCTTTGATCACATCAAAGATTATGGTTTGTCTTTATTCATCTTTGCCTCTACTATCCTCAACATGTCCAACAATTGTGTCAACGCTTTTCAAAGTTGTTCATGTTGTAGCTTACCATGAATTGTATGATTCTCACAGCATTTGCAGTATCATACCAATAGCCAACTCTTGGCTCAGAGGGAATCCTTCTTAGTCAGGTTTTCCACATACCCAATCATATTGAGTGTGTGAATACCTTACTAGATCTCCTTCTATCATGACATACTAGGACAGTGTCCTTGAGACATCATATGTCTCATGTTGTCTTTGCAACTCATAGTTCAGAGAACACAGCATCAAGCACTCCTCATCAATGTCATCCTCGGTACGCTTCCATAAGCATACTTTTAGCCATTGATATGGTGGTATCGAGTTCATCTGGTTCTGGTATAACTAGGACTTAGAGCTTTCTCTCTTTGAGAACACTTCTCGTCATCCTAACCAGTCGTGGAATTATTCCCATTTAATTTGTTGGTTTCAAAGACCGATCGCAATAAAGTGATTTGTTGATTAACTATTTATTTTAACAAAAGGAAATATATGCAATTTTAGTCCAAAACGCTTTTGACTTATTTGATTGATTTGAAAAGTTGACGATATAATCAGGCCTTTAATTAATTATCGCTCCCACTATTTTACTTCAAATTGATAGCCCTCACCATCAATTCAGAAGATTGCAGCGTACAACCTTCTAGTGGGAAAGATCCTGAAATCCTCTAAGTCATGGACCAGCTTGGGCTGTCACCCTCAACTTAGATCTCTCAGGCAGGAAACTCTTGCTAATTGCATCATATGCAACTCTTGATAAGATTTCATATGCAACTCCTTGCCATGATCATCTCCATGCCTCATGGTGCTAGATCCTATCTAGGTCACCTTATTAAGTCCGACCCAAAGCCAACACGATGAATATGCACCCTGCTTGGGCAGACCCACACATTCATCCTTCACGCTTCCACGAGATAGACGGTGCACCATGCTTGGGCGTGCCCACACTTGGTCGATCAAGCTTTTCATGTGTGTCACATTTGGAAGGCATCTAAAACTTAATATTTAATGAGGGATTTGGTTTTTATATACATATACATATCCAATCACCAAAATACATAGTACGTATCATATACATGATATATCCCACAGAAAACATGCAAAACGATAAAAGCGATGATTATGGCCATCCTAATGTGATTGACTTGCTCGTCCTGGCCCGGTCATCTGTGTGCCACCAGCTGATCGGTTGGCTCCTCCAACCGATTGGTTCTCCTGGTCATCGTGCATCTCATCATGGCCGCCACCCGCTCATCTCGCTCCTCGAATCGGTCATCAACCGATCAGCTCACTCCTTGAACCGATCATCTGGAACGTCAATCGATCGGTTCACGCCTTGAACCGATCGTCTCAGCTATCGTCAAGATGTCCACCGTTCTTTGACAAAATAGGAAATAAAATTCTATCCTATTTTACATTGTAAAAAGAGAAACCTCGAGTTACATTTGAGGGGAGCAAAGGTAGGAAAGAAATCTCGAATTATTTTGAGTTACATCAGGAATAGGAGAAGGAAGATCGGTGTGCAGACCGAGATGTAAGCAACCACATACAACCATACACAGATAGGGTTTATTGGCCACAACCATGCTATACATCCACCACAAAACTCGTTTAATGGCGACATGTATCAAGTGCATTAATAATAAATATCATATATGTAATTGGGATTTGTGGATTTAGGATTGGACATGCATAAAGCCAATTTTATTTGCATCGTATGAAATAAATAAAGGTGACAACTAAAATCGATCATATCGATATTCCTAAAATATAGAGTAGTTGACGTGGCTCTGATACCACTGTTGGGTTTTAGGGGAGGTAGAGAAGGTAGCGGAAACAAAAAATTCTCCCCCAAACCCAGAACAAGGAAACGTGTCAACGTCTATATAAGAGGAAAGGATGGTTTGTGGAATCATACCTTGTCCTGAGGCTTGCTCGGTGACAATACCTCGCACCTTGCGCGGTCTTCAACTCCGGTATTGGATAATGTCTGTGCAGCTCCTGGTCGCACCGGAACTGACGACTCCTTGTCACACCGAACTGTCGGGTTGACAGTTGTCCTCCTCAGTGGAAGAAACCTCCCGCCTCTGAAGCATTCCACACGGACCACCTGGAACTTCAATCTCCTTATCGCATAAGGAATTGCAAGGATTCACACCCTCCTGTCAGCGTACTAGTCGCCAACACACTCTCCTGCTACCAGTCGCAACTGCAGTTGTCTTTCCCTTGATGTGCCTCCCTTATCAGGTAGCACTTGCTTGGACTCTCTCTCGGTTACCAAAACAAGAGAGAAGGACAACTTTGCAGAGTAACTGGTTGCAATGAGTTGTACTTTGAGAAGCCCCCAATACCCCTATATATATAGGAGGGTCATGGGACAGGGTTCTCCATCCCGGGCAATGCGGGACTAAAAGCAGGAGTAGAAGGGTTTGAGATTTTTCATAAAAGCAACCAACCCGCAGCTTGAACCGATCCTTTCACAACTGAAACGGTCGGTTGGGGACCTGAACCGGTCGGTTCACAAGTGAACCAGTCAGTTGGGACACCTCAACCGGTCAGTTCACAAGCGAACCGGTCAGTTGGTGGTCCTGGTCGGTTCCTGATTGACTTTCGTTCTTTTGTTTCTAATTGGTATCGAATACCAATCCTATTTCCAAATCAAATTGGGCAATTGAAATGAAAGGAAAATTCTCACCAATCCTACTTTCCCAAGTTGCTCGGTTACACCAGTTGAATCGATCGTTTCAACACTTGAAGCAATCAGTTCAACCTGATCTTGAGCCGATCAACTCAACACTTGAGTCGACCGATTCACCAAGCTCAGCCGACCGGTTCATCACATGAACCGATTGGTTGGGAGTGCAGGTTGTGTAGAATCAATCAATTGTGATTTCAATCAATCCGATACTCCAATCAATGTGTCCAACACCTTGAACATTATGACATTGAGCTATCAATTGATTGAGTGTTTAATTGAACTACTAAACTCCTTTTGTAATCAATCTAAACATTGTTTGTGGACAAAACTCCTCATCGAGGTCAAATCCTATGTGTGTGACCCTGCAGGTCCATTTCACGTTGGTAGTGAAAGTTCATAACATTTATGACGTCACAAGCAAAGAGCGGTGCCTAGTCACACATCAGTGCTACCCAAGTGAAAGTAGAAAGTTGGAGAACAACTTTCAATCCTACAATCCATGAATGGTGTTACAGCGAATGTATAAATCCTTTGTCACTGATATCCCGAATGAACTCGAGGCATGGAACAATCATCCTGTCAATGTTCATTCACTTTCTTGATCTCAGAGAAGATTTGAAGAGATATGTATGACATCAATATCACATACAGATTCACACATGCATGCTCACGCCTATTTCAATCCTACTCATCAAGTGGCCTTGGATATCAAACTCCCTCCGGAGGGACAAATCCCATATCTATCACTCACCCCTCAAAAGCCCCATGTGTCAAAGCCACCCAATCATCACCTTTATAACAACCCATGTTTCAGGACTGCGTTTGATGATGTCAAAGTGTGCCCAACGACATGTGTTGAGTATAGTGATTTCAGGTGAAAGAGTCACACTCACCACCATCACTGTGAGTACTGACTGTGACTACCATGTCATGGTTCCATCTGTCAAACTCACGGTGGGTTTGTCCAGTACACTTGTTCTCTAACAAGTACTTATGTGTTTGGTTTGATATCTCTATATCATGACTAATGAGATTCTATCATCAACCAACACCACAATCTAGTCTTATGTGTCATTGCTGTCTATCTACCTTCCATAATGACATCCGACTAGGGACATAACAAAAATGTACAAACTCTTAGCATCTGTATGATCTCATCGCTCAGGTTCTTAACCTGAAAGCATACGTCATTGAGTACTGTCATTCTCTAGACATTCAATCTGTTCTATCAATATCTCATATGAATGAACCAGAAAGAATTGGAAGCTTGCCTTTGATGTTTATCAAATCAATCTTAATGTATCCCATCAATCATCCCATGATTGGCTCTCAGGGCATACATACCAACAGTAGCTACTAGAGCACATAGCTTGGTGTGGATGTATGTTGCCTAACATGGATGTATGTTTCCTTGGCCCATGTTAGATGTATGATGATATTATATTGCCCACACTAGATGTAAGTCAAGTGCAATATGTGTAGTACAACCACATCAAAATGATAGTAATAAAAAGGATGTTTACCAGATTTTCATCTTAAGAAATGGATTTATCTCTCTTTTCTTCTTGTTCAAATATTTTCCTTTATGCAACCTTATTAGTGTAAATTTTACCTCGTACCAACTCTGCTGATGATTTGTTTCTCGTATTTTCTAGGTGCAAGGAAGAATTGACAACAAAGTGAAATGCATGCTCAAAGTACCTGAAGGCATAAAATAATAAACTTGGAGGATATATTAGATAGATCTTTTCCTCTTATCTCATTTATTACTAGATGTTAGTTTATTTCTTTCCTAGATGATGTTGAGGATGATTGAGATCCTATGTAATAAAGTTAACTTTCTCTAGAACAATGTTTTCACTCCATATGTAATGAGTTAATTTTATCTTTATGAATGAACATTTGTTTGGCATTATATGAAGATGTGGACTTGATCTTGGCTCAATCTCTGTTTTGGTTGACTACCTTAATCTTTTATATTTTCCCTTTTGACATCTATAGATATGAGTGCATGCATATCTATGAATGTCACTATGGAAAGTATATAGAAATTGGGGGATGTCACAAAAAGGGCCCCTCTCCCAGGATGGGAGGAAACTAAAACTCTTGATAACAAGGTCACAACCATCCTTAGGGTTTACATTCACATGGGCATGCCTAACCCAGCAGCTACTAAGGCACAAGCTGATCACCTATTAAACCATGCTAGTTCATACTTGTTCTCTTTCCTCAACATTTGTTCAACTTAGTTGTGAGGGGTTCATCAAATATTTTCCTCTACACATGAGGAGTACCATGCTCGAAACTATAGAGACTCAAATCTCATCACGAGCATCAGGTACACCACTTCCCCTCATAGGCCTAGGAACCCTAGGTTCTCCCTTGGGTATCCAACTGCATGCTCAATCTCTTAACCATGAATCAAGCATGTCCAAGGTATGTCATGCACTCCCATGATCCTTTTATATGAGCAACACCACAGAGTTGAGTCCTCCTCAAGGACAACCAACTAGGTATAAAGCCTCACAACTAGTTACTTGAAACTCATCAGGGTCTAAGGCACTCTTTGTCTCATCTCAGCGGGTAAACTCCTATACCATAAGCACATAGGTTCCAAAAGCATCATCCTCTCTTTAGGGTTTGGTTCCCCTAAGGCCACCAAGATATTATCATCCTCCATTGATCAAGCATGAGGCAACCACTATCATCCACTTAGGTCGCATCATCCTCAACCTTCCATTGTTCCTCGTGTCTCAGAATCTAAGCTTACAACCCTCTTTCTTGAGTCATGCTTTCTCTCTCTAGAGCTAACTCCACATCCAGCCATACTACTAGAGGTTCTCTCTCCATTAAGGATCAAGCTCACAGGCATACCTCTACGTTGGTGAAGCCTATGCTCAACCTTATGTTTGCTCACGATTATCCATAACACCTTATGCTTATCTCATAAGCCATCCATCATGTCCTTCTGGCCTCAGTTTAAACTTACTGCTCGCACTATTGATGTACTCTGGGTGCAAGCTATATCCTACTTGCAACAGCCCATAAGGTTTCTATAAGTTCTTCTCTAACCTCATCCATGAAGGAGCTATCCTTCGCTCAAACATGCATGACCCTTCCCAGGGTTGGGTCGTCAAAGGTACTAGGTTATCCAACCTCTCATGGCTCGTAAGGCAATCCCAAGGCATATCCGACCAAACACCCGGTCGACCATGACATCTAACTCATCATGTCATCTCTCTCTCTAACCTTCACTTAGGGTTAGGGTTAACATCATCCTCAGAGGATGTGCTAGGTCTCTACTTTTAATGGAGATCTTTGCCTCCAAGACTAACTTTCTCTACTCATCCTCCTGATAAGTAGGTCTAGCCTCAAGTCTCTCCTGAGGGCAATGAAAACTCATGTCATATGACCTAAGCATGTATCTATTCCTTTACGCTTACTCTATTAAGCTTATGTCCATGACATCTTATTTACATGCTTTTTATTAATTTGGTGGAGGATTCCTTAATCCTTATCAACCTTACCCATACCTCAAGAGTGTGAGGAAAAGAGAGAAAACCCTAATCCTTAAGGTCCTTAACAGAATTTGAGTTGAGAAAGGATGAACAAGATGAGGGAGTCCTAAAGGTATCTTATTTTGAGTCATATCCTAAGACATCGGCTAGGCAGGCACACAATCCCGGAGTCCTCATATTCTGACTAGCGATGTAGAGGAAAATATTGCCAGTCCCCAGACGTGATCCTTTTCTAGACACCTTAATTTTTTGAACAATCCTCTAATAACTCCCTCAGTTCTATGGAATTTGTAAAGTTTAATAATTATTAATGATTAAATGAGGAACCTATGCTCTGATAGCAATTGTAATGACCCCACCTCCCGGTAACCCCCAATTAAGGGAGACTGAAGGGTAAAAGCCATTAACCAATAACCTGGATCAAAGATTTGACAAATAATCAATAACAATTAATAAACTTTACCAACTAAACTAAAAACTAGTATAAAATAAAACTTTTGCTACCTATAAAAATTGGGATTTCTAAACGTCTATCCATGAAGATACTAATCTAACTAATCCTCCTATGCACGTTAATCCTCATTTAATTCCACATATTCCACTTTACTGTTTTTTCTTTTCACTTGTACCTAAAACGCCGACAAACAAAATGTCGGTCAACAAGAAGCTGGTATGTGGGGGAAATAATAATTGTGCAACTATGTTACTAATGTAGTCATCCAAATCTCATTTAACATCCAAAATGACGTTTTAAGCAATACTACTCAATCCTTATCTATGCCCTATCTCTATGTTGTCCGTACAGTGGACATGGATACTACCTCTCTCATATGGTAGATCCTTACCCCCATGTCCCTACCACACAGGTAGCCAATACCTAGGGTTATGGAGTCGCATGGCCCTACCCAAAGGTAGCCCAATCCCTAACTCATGATGACTTGATGGTCCTACACCATTGGTAGCCATGTACTAAGTCATTCAATGACCTAATGGGCCTACCCCATTGGCAGCCATGTACTAGGTCAATCCATTAGGCTATAGAGGGGACTAGGATCTGAGCTAATAGGCACATTTCTTATGTGATAATCATATTCACCTTATAATTTGCATGAATTAAATTCTTCCAAAAATTAATTCAAGCCAAGATGTAAACATCGATAAAATCCTCAAAAAACTAATGCGGTATAATCATAAGCATAACCAGATACCTGTAAAGCTGATCAGAGACAAAAATAGTCCAATCAATCGATAAGCAAGCAAGCATTCAATAAGATCTTGAAACAATTATACAATTTCCTTTTGTTACTCATGTCATTAAGATCTATTAAATCTAGCTCGTTTCCTAGGGTTTCTAGTCCACTTTTAGGGTTTCCATTGCAATTAGGGTTTCCCTTCGTCTTTTACTATTTTAAACCCTAATTTAATGCAATAGATCACAAACCCTAATTATTTCAACATCTAATCCTCAGTTTCGGATTTAAGGCATAAATAACCATTAAATAAGTCCATTAAGCCTATTTTCATTAAAGCTACCATTTTTATCCCCTTTAACCCATGACAAAGTCATTATGCTCATTCATCATCAATTCATAGTTCATTATGCTCTAATACGCATATGAACGTTATTTATCATTAATTCTACCTTGATTCATTAAAAACCCTAATTTCTATATTAAGGTTATTTATCCACAAATTAGGAACTTTAATGCTCGAAATAGCTTATAACCATGAAAACTCAGTTCTATGCATGAAATCGAATAATTAAAGCCATTAGTAGTCCTAATTACCAACATTAGGGTTTCAAGGCCCATTAAAGCCTATTTATGCACATAAACTCTAAATTAACTAATTATATGCAAAGTTCATCCTTTTTGTTCCTAATGTTCCTTTTTATCATTAACAGGCTAGTATCAACTTTAATCATCCATTAAACCCTTATAAATATTTTATTCATCTCAAAATAAGGTTCTTTAAACATTAATACATTAAAGTTGACATCTTCCATTAATTTTCTAATTGAAAGAGGAATCAGGCTTCAATTTTATTTTTAATGGAATCTTCATATTGTTTTGAGAAATTTTCATATTTTGTGCATAATCATCCGAGCTAATATTAGGGAGATATGAATTTTGTAAAATTACCTATTTTGGGACAATGAGTGGCCGCCACGTCGGCCTCCTCCATGCAATACATTGTTGTTTTGATATTATAACCAAATTACAAGTATGCCCTCGGCACGGCTACTTGTTTCTTTGCATCTTTGAGGGTATAAACGTCCAATGATGAAGTGGTCATCTTCTTCCTTGGGTCGACGACCTGCTTCCGCCCTAGCCGCAGTTGGGCGTCATTTCTCTCCTTCCTTGGACCCCGACGGTGACCGAGATTCATCCCTTTAGCTTTGTAGGTCTCCGCCACCCCTGCAGGTTCTCCAATCCACTACCGAGGTGGTGGGATTTGAAGCAAACGGACCTGCAACTCTGCTGCCACCTGCAGCCGCACTGCGGTCCTTCCTTCCCTTCCCCTAAGGCTCGAGGGCTGCCACCCATGGCCACCCCAGCCTCTAAGAACCTTAGCGCACACAAGGCACCCCCAGGTCGTGACCACCGAGGCCATCCTCGAGTGAGAAACATAATGCGATTGTTGTTGCGTTTGCAGTAGTTTGCAAACTTACGGATGGCGTTGCTTGAATATGTCAGTGTAACTTTGGTGGTTGGTTCTTCGTTGTTGATTGGGGATGTCTCCTGCCTCAAGCAAGACCATAAACATCCCCCTGTCGCTCCAAGGATAGGGTCTTACCCTCAAGGTTAGGGTTAGCATAGAAAGAAGAAGGAGGAAATGTTTTTTTGCATGGGATCATTCTCTGGACCTCGACCAGGGATTTACCCCTTTATATAAGGTGGTATTTGTGCCCCAGATTGCTTGCCCATAAAGCAACCAAGGCTTCTCCTTATAGGAACGGGATTTTCCTTACTTTAGATGTATCCTTTTCTCTCTCTTCATGTACTAGTTCATTAGATTTTAGGAATTCAAAATTCCTCTCACCTAATCTCTTTATTCTTGATTCTCAATCCATAGGCACGAATTTCTATTTCTTTTAATAGAAATTACTTCCTTTTTAGCAATACCACATAATCCTTTAATAATGTATTAACATTATATTCTTATTTTTTATAGGTATTTTCTCTTTCCTCTTTCTTCATTGGGACTCCTTGGATCCTAAGAAACTCTATTATTTCGAAATTCTTTTTATTGGATACTCATTACCCTTCTAGATACATCTAAATACATTATTCTTCATTATTTCCCATTATCTTGTTTATTCCTTATTAAAATAGCTCTTTTTGAGGATTTCTTCTTTATTTCACTTTTATTTTCCTCATTGGTATTCCTTTTATCATTAGGAATCCTTGGGATACAAAAATCCACCAAGGATAACTCAATTATACCACTTTCCCCCATATTTTCCACATTTTATCGTTATTTTCAATTTCTTTCTTAATAAAGAAATACTTAATTGATCTTTTCTTTTCTTATTGTATTATTTTTGTAACTTTGTACTCCTTGGGACCCAAGGAATCCAAGAGGCATGAAATCCAACTTTGGATTATATTCTTTTGCCTTCTGGAGGTTTCCACACCATCCTTTTCTCAAAAACTTAGTTATTCATTTACTAATTGAATTTCCTTGTTATTGGGCCCAATAGCCAATAAAGCCCACCAAGCAATCATCAAGGCTATTGTAATGAAATTCATGCATTCAATCAAAAGACATCATTATTTGTTCATTTATCTTTAATATGAGAAATTACATTTCTCAGCAAATGAACCCAAACTTGGGGTTGTAACAATTGCACTCATGGTAGAGGTGTATCTTAAACTTAGGAGAGTTGTCTCAAGCTTAAGAGCCTTGGATATAACCTGTATTGGTTTATGGTTGTCTTGAGCAACACCGTATCAGTTTGGGAATGCCTTGAGGAGACCTTGTATCCTTTGTGGTGACTAGATATGTACAATATCGATTTGTGACCTAGGGTTTCATCCCTATGGATTTGTGAAGGGGATGGATGAGTGTATCGACCTTGACCTTCCTTAGTGGCAAAGTGAGAAAGACATATATCCTATCTCCTTGTTTCATGGTGTTACATGTGACCTTTGTTCTTGGACATGTGTCTTCTAGGGTTCTAAGTTGGTGACACCTTCCCCTTTTTCACTCTCTCTCTCATCGATCATGTATATATACCCCTATTTTTTTTTATCCTTCAAAGCATGCTACCCTTTCGCATTAAGCTGAAATGTAAATTGTATAATGCAGATAAAGAAGTAAACTATCTATAACTATAGTAGTCTATCTTTACAGTTTCACTAATTTTGCTTTATGGTCTACTTCTATTTTAAAAAATTCTAAGGTTCCAATCCTTCCAAAGCTCGTAGATCCCTAAGATCAAAGTAGTTCTGCTTTTGGCCTCATTGATTACTAGTGCATCCTCCATAGAAGTTAGAGCATGGCAAATAATACCTTTAGCAGCTATGATCTTCTAGAACTCACAGCTAAACTCACAATTAAAGAAGATATGACTCTCATCCTCCTCACTATTCCTGCATAAACAACACATAGAGACAAGCTGGAAGCCTTTGTCTTGAATTTTATTTTGTGTGAGTAGTTTCCTATTGATGAGCCTCCACATAGAGAACTTGTAGCTCTACGGGCAAGTAGCACACCACAACCATCTTTCCCAAGCCACCTTTAACTTTTTCTGCCTAAGAATTTCCCAAAAATCCTTCATCTTCAACACAGTACATCCTTCCAACAAAATGCAGCCCTCATTCCTGTTGTGAAACACCATAGAATTCCTAACAGTGGACATCACAAATTCAACATGATGAGATCTTGTACTCTACTAAACCCCTTTGGAGAAATAGCATTTAATATTTGCAAGGGATCCATAGCCACAATTAATTTTATGTTTAGCATCAATAATGTATTCCAGGAATAAACCTTTCCCCACCCAAGGATCACCCTATAACAGAGTATTACTACCATTCCCAACAAAGTAAAAAACTATAGAAACCAACTAATTTCTAAACATAATCAGTTGTCTCCACATCCATGTAGGACTAGCATGAATGTTCACTTTCCATAAGGACATGCTCCTCAGGTACCTTCCATAAACCCAAAGAACCCATAGAGAATCATTCTTGACAGTAATGTTCCATAAATTTCTGGCCATACAAGCTTTAACAATATCATATGTAATTTTAATCCCCAACCCTCCCTCATCCTTTGGAGAGCATATACTTTTCCAGGCCATAGTGTGTATCTTCCTCTCAATATCAGGACCTCCCCATAAAAAACCATGGAAAATCTTATCAATCTCATTGGACACTCCTTTAGGGAGGGGAAAGGAAGCAGCCCAGTATGGATGAAAAGAACCCAACATTGATTTAATCAATTCAACACTCCCAACATACAATAGGAATCTATATTTCCAACCATCCAACCTTCCTTTGATTTTATCCATGATTGAGGAACAACGACTCCTTGTGATCCTACCCAGAAATAGTGGCAAACCCAAATATTTCTTAGGGAGAAAATCGAGTGGAATACCCAACTCAGCAGCAACCTCCACCCATCTATTAGCTTTGTTGTAGAAAATCAAAATCTTCTCTCTGTTAATATCCATACCAGAGCATATTCCAAACTCCTTAATAAAGTTTTGAACACAATTAATGCTCTCCTTGTCAGCATCAGTAAACATGATACCATCATCTACAAACAAAATATGAGAAATACTCAACTCATGCAAACCTTTAAAATCATAATAATTTCCTTTAGCTTCCCCACTTCTAATCATAGCCGATAGACCCTCTATCGCCAACACAAAAAGGTAAGGTGACAAGGGGTCCCCTTGCCTAATGCCTCTCCAGGGATAAAGCCTTTTGGATGGCACACCATTAATAAAAACATGACAGTTAACAGAAGAGAAAATCTCAGCAACCCACTCATTGAATTTAGAAGGAAAGTTCATAGCAGTGAGTACTTTAAGAAGGTAATCCCATTCTACTGAATCATATGCCTTGCTGATATCCATTTTGATACAAACTTTACCATGAGAGATCTTCATCATGTTGTTAATAAGCTCATTGACCAGGAGAGTAGCATCAGTAATAGACCTCCCTTTTATAAAAGCAAATTGTGCCGGATTTATGATTCCAGTAAGAAGCTTCTGAACTCTATTCTCTAACATCTTAGAAATGATCTTGTATACATCATTGCAAAGGGATATAGGTCTCCAATCCTTAACCTCAATAGCATTCTTTACTTTAGGGATAAGATTTATATACGACTGATTAGCTTCCTTGAGAAGCTTCCCACATCGAAAGAAAGTCTTAATAGCTTTAATGACATCACATCTAACAATGATCCAACAAGACTTGAAGAACTGATAGTTAAAACCATCAGGCCTGGGGGCTTTGTCACCTTTCGCATATTTTATGACATTATCAATCTCTTCATCAGTGACCTCAGCAATAAGACTACCCCTTTGTTCAACAGTAACCGACTTGAACCCTTCCACCAACACAATCAATCTACCTTTATCCAACTTGCTGCTAAATAAGTGTAACGTCACCAAATTTTCACATTCTCAAAACCGCATGGAGATGAGAAGACAAAATCCGAAAATGTTAAGCAATAGTAACAAAGTGCATTGCAGAAGCAATATGCGCATACATGAACATACTACAATAGACATACACCATAACATTTGCAACATGTATATTTATACAATATAAATTATTACAAATGATTTACAATTACATATTGAATGAAAAATTCTACAATCTATAAACATGTATGCTATCTAGGATCTGAGACAATAGGTACAACTTGTACAACTTTCTCACATCCTATTCTTTTATCCCATGCTAGCTGTGAACCTAGAAAATAGGAGAAACAAAAACATCAACAAAAGTTGGTACGTGGAATTAAAAGCTATACTTTGCTGGAAAATAAAATACTCAAAATTGAAGAAAGAGAAAGGAAATGTTATTTAAGGCAGAGAATCAGGTAATCCCAAGTTATTAGCCATATTTCAATGGACATGTATTACTATGGTGGACTTAGCACAAACATATATTATTGGGCCCTATCCCCGCGTACCTTGTACCATTAGGAATCTCCCCGCGTACCTTGTACCATTAGGGAGGTGCTAGTCAACATTAATACTTTCCCTCTATAATAGGGAGATTAATGAATGATCAGTAACTACATTCCATTTTCTTTCTTTAGTGTTCGTATTGTTCAAGGTGGAAATGACAATACATGTAGATCTACATCCAACAATGTATTTCAAATACAAGCAAGAAAGTACATATATTTAACATCCAGAAAATCTAGTCATATAATTATATCCTTGTACCTGAGTTCAGAGGTTCTTTATACATCCATGATCATCTAGAACTTTTCCATGACCAGATTAATAACAATTAATCATCATTAATACAATGTTCACTATTATTAATGATATTTTTGGTCCAAATTAGGGTTTAGGCCAAACCTATGTTCAAACTAATCTAAACTTGTGTTTGATATTTTTCTACTGACCAGGATGTCATTTTAGAGGTCTGGTTCAGATTTCATAATTTTCGGATGGTTGATCTATTTTCTAAAATTAAAATGAGTTTAAAATCATTTAACAGATTAATGAGAAAACAGTCTATTATCTAGGTGTATTACTCATATTAGAGTCCACATATGGATTATATATCATATTTAGGAGTTATTGGAATGTTTCCATAATTTTATTCCATCGTTTGATATTTATCATATATCAAAAGTGTATAATGCATCTTGCATATTAGTAGCATATTTTATTCATCAAAAGACATATATTAGGATTTCATATTGTTCTACTCATTTTTATGAGAAGTTTGATATCTTATTCATATTTTTCTGATCATCGGGCTAATTACTATGAATTATTGAAGATCTGGAAATTAATTGGAAATATTTACCTTTGGCAGCCTATCAAGGTTCGCCACGTGTCCCTGAAGTGGTGCAAATCATTTCCTGGCTTCGCCGGTCTGGTTCACTGGCCTGGATCCGGTTCGGTGTGATTTTTGCTGGTTCAGGGCTCTCCTTACTCGCCCTTTCTCCCTCACGCATCGCAATTCCTTGCGCAAGGCGCTCCGGTTCCTATAGCACGCAGCCGCGGTTGTGGTGTGGATCCAGCATGCTCATGACAGACCAACGGACCAGAAGCACTATCCTTTGCCCTTGCTGATGAGATCGCCTGGAAGCTCCAGACCAGATGAGAGGAATAAGGAACTGTCGAGAGGTCCGACGAAGCCCTCTCAGACCACCGATGGTGCCCTGCCTCCAGCGAGGAGGGTCTAAATAATGTTAATCTCTCCAGACCTACCACCACCACCTGAGGCCTCTTCTGGCAAGCAACGAGCCTGGGTCGGGGCCTCCCCCTTCCAGAGCTTCTACCACCAAGAAGTATGTCTATTTATACTCTATGCCTCTGGCTTGGGGTCTTGAATATGGAGGCCGCTCCTCAAAGTCTCAGCGACCATCTTAGGATTGGCCATGGTGCCTCGACTCAGCTCCTGCTATTATGAGAAGATATGTGAAGGATTGAGGATCTCATCAACACCTTCCCAAATGCTGTGGGAAAAGTTGAGAGCTTTGGCCTGACCTCACCTCCACGACTACGAGTTTGGGTTTAGGGACTAGATGGAAGTCTTCCATAAAACCAAGAGGACCCATCTCAGGCTTCTCCATGTCTGCGTGATTCTCCCATTCATTTGCACTACCTTTTTATGACCCCATCTTCATTCCCCTTTTTCCTATGTGAGCTGATGAAGAAGCAGGTGACGAGAAGGGCTAGAGGATCATCTAGAGACCCACCTTTCTATTGAGCGGAGACGCCTTCTAGAAATATATGTCTCCTCACTTCCTCAGTGCTCTGCCACCTATCTGTAAAAGGAAATGGATCAGCTACGAGAGATGATTGTTCTTCCTCATCCAACGACCGAGAAGGGTGAGCAAAGTCTCATCCTGTCTAGGATACTATGTAGATCATTCTTAAGAATTTAGATCCCTTTGGTTGCTCCACCTTCATAGGATCTAAATGATTCCTTAGTCATGTTCTGTTCCTCCTTTTTCGGGAGGATAGGAATGGCTTGAGACATGTTCTGCCTCCCTTGAACTGGCAAGGGTGCCACACAGCCCAGCGATACCAGTGGCTGTGTGACATATCACACAGTAGCAAACTTTGTTCTAAATTCAATGGGGTATTACTCATTTAATACACCTTCAAACCTCTATACAACTCAATGCAAAGCCCTAATCCAATGCAATATTAACCTAGGTTCTATCATGACCAGTATTAGGTGATGACCAAGATTGGATTCAAAATACCATCAATAGAGCCCTTCAATCATTATTGAATATGGTTTATTCCAAAGATTATTATTCGCATTATAACCCCCAAAATCACATCCAAATAACCTCAAGCAATCGTATAGGCTCTATAATCACATATGCCTCTCAAATTTGTTTGATATTGCTTCATTATGGCAATAAATGATTTTATCATCAATTGGTCACCCATTTATATCAATGTCATAATGGGTATCAAAACCCTAATTTGGAGGTCATCAAAACAAGTCATTTTAATAATAGTCAACTTCATTCTCTATGGTCTCCTCATCATAAGAAATTTGTTCATTCAATTTAATACAATTAATATTGTTCCTTGTCCTCCTAGTCATCATGGATGCATAAAATAACTTAGAGTTCTTGTCACCCAACTTCAACCATTTGATGCAAGACTTTTGCTTCAAGAGGCTCTCTTCAGTAGCATACGCTTTGACAACAAGTTTCCTTTTATCAAGGAGCCATTGTACATGATTATCATTATAAGGGTCCCCTCTACTTGTTTTGCCAGTTTGCTAACTTATACCTCAAGACATTTCCTATTCTCATGGATCTTACCAACATGATCTTTGTTCCATCTACATAGAGCATCTCTCACTTTATCAAGTTTCCTACACAGAATAAACATTGAGTTACCTATAACATCCCCCATCCAAGCTTCCTGAATCACATCCATAAAGCCATCACACTCAACCCAGGAGTTGATGAAATAAAAAGGGGTAGACTTCTTATATTTGGAATTGTCCAACATGACAATCAATTGCTTGTGATCACTATGAATAGAGTAGAAGTTAATCCCGCACATCTTCGGAAATTCTGATAGAAATTCCTCATTTAGGAGCACCCTATCAATTCTTGTCATTACAAGCTTCCTCCCCTTCCTTCTGTTCTCCCAAGTGAATTTAGAGCCAACAAAGTCCAGGTCAATCAGATTGTTACTACTAATGAAGCTATTGAACACAGACATAGCATTATACAAAGGTTCATTGCTACTACACTTCTCAGCAGAGAGCCTCAAAGTATTGAAATCACCAGCTATGACAACTGGAACATCCCTGAAAACTACTAGAGGGGGGGGGGTGAATAGAGTTTTATAGATAATTTTAACAATTAATTACTCAAGCAACCACAAAGAAAAATATTGGACAAGGAGACACAAGGTTTAGAGTGGTTCCAACTATAGCAAATACTATAGCCGTCAGTCCACTACCCGGTTGCTTACCCAACCGGGATTTGAAAAGAAATTTATTTTATTACCTCTCAAGGAATTATATAAAATACAATCTCTTTTCCCTAAACCCTTCAAGCAGCCTTCACCTAGAAGTAATCGCCCAACTCGAAGCAGCCTTCCCTTGAAGTAGATGCACCAACTCCCGTTGCACCAGCCTTCTGAAGTAGCTTCCCATGCGATATCCTTCTTGAAGTAGCTTGAAGTCCCCTTCTCCTCCGAGAAGTCAACCCTCTCCAATCCGCAGCCTCCAACCCTAGGAGTAGTAAGGAGAGTACAAAAGATAACAAGGAACAAGAAAGAAATAAGAGAAAATACAACTTATCCTTGAAGCTCAAGGCTTGATTAGCCTAGATCAAGCGTTAGATCTCCTAGCCAAGTATGTGAACTTGTAATTGCTGTGGGTAGGAGAATCTAGCCTATAGGACACGAGATTGAGCTAAAGAGAATGTAGGCCTATGATCACAGTGCTCAAATTTGCTTGCAAAAGATTGCTCAAGTATGCTCAAGTGTATTCTCAAGTGTAACAAGTGAATTCTGGTGTCCTATGGCTTGTCCTATTTATAGTAATGGCCTAAGTATGCTTAAGGACGTTCTAGACAACTTCTAGGGGTTTCTAAGTGCTTAACTAGCCGTTAGGTACAAAGTTGTTGCTTTAACAACGGCTAAATACTTTATTCTGCAGTTGCTGTCAGAAATCATCTCGGTCGAGGAATGGTCGACCGAGACACCTACTCGGTCGAAGTTTTGTCGACCGACAGGCTCTCTGGAACAAGTGTTTTGCAACGTCTTTCTTCAACTACCAACTAACTTGTCTGTTGTGTCTAACGGCTACTTTGGATCTTTCTCGGTCGAGAAGATGGTCGACCGAGAGTGTCTCGGTCGAGGAGTTTGTCGACCGAGAATGATCCTGTTTCAAGATTTCAGTTTAGGCACTAATTATATGTGAGAGTGTGCAAAGGTGATCCTAATTAAATGGGATGACGTGTCTAACTATGGTGTTTGGCTAGGGAAAATCTAATGCTTGATTTACATGCAATTCTAAGTACGTGTACATTATATATTTGTACAAGTTTTTACAACAATGATTACATTGCATGAAAATATACACATTTTAGCTTGGGGATTTTCCCTAGTTGCTTTGCCATCCATCTTAGTCCTGCACACTCAAGTAGCTCGTTAGATTAATAAGAATGAAATGTTTGTCATCATCGAAACAAAGGGATTTATCATAATATCCAATTTATCCAACAATCCCCAATGTCTTTGAGAACACCACTAAGATCCTCCAAAAGTATCATTATCTCCCTTTCAACATTATGGGTATGTACACAACTATAAGGACAAAATGCTTACTCGCATTACTAACACCACAAACCAACATATGGTCTGACTCATCAATAACCTGAATATCAAGCTCATCATTTGTCCACATGAATACAATACGACCCAATGGATGTTTTCCATGATTGGAAATCCATTTACAGTTACTCCAAAGATTATTTGTTGCCCTACCAATTTTATTTCTTCTCACCTTAGACTCAATCAGAATAGAAATATGTATTCTCTCTTTCAGGACAATTTCACAAACCGTGAACTGTCATCCTGGTTTGTTCCAACCTCGAACATTCCAGGATAGAATGTTCATAGAATCAACCACTAGATGAAGGCCCTTCAGGGGGGCGCCCCTCATTATATTCCACAGAAAAATCACCAAAGTATAAAACTCTAAAACCATTAGTAGTAACAGGAATGCCAGTAGCTAACTATTGAGGAACCTTCGACAAATTATGAGGAGGTGGAGTTTTCCTTCTTCTGCCAGCCTTTCTCCTAACCCCACCTTCGCGAGTAGGAGGGGTATGCATATCCCGTGATAGTTTCGTATCTCTAGGAATCTCAGGGCTTAGTGTCTGACCTTGATGAATACCCCCTCTATCATTATCTTTATCTTGGCTGTGAGAGCTATCATAGTAGGTTTCAGGTTCACTAGCAGTGACTTCCTTCCCTTTCTATGACTCAACCAATGCCTTTTCATTAACATCCACGCTGCCTTTCTCAGCGGCATTGATGCATTTACCGTGCACATGCCCCAACATGATGCATTCCCTACAACAAACTGGAAATCACTCATACTCAAATTGAATCGTGTCCTTCACTCCATTATCACTTATGAGATCAATAGATTTTAGAAACTACAAAGTCATCTGAATAAGGACTTGAATCGTTGCAAATTCTTGTCTCTTCATTTTCCTAGTAAATCGATCCAACCTTAGAGGCGTACCAAGAAAACTGCCAACAATATTGAAGACTTCTTCATCCCAAAGATCCAATGGTAAATTGTGCAGCCAAATCCAAATTGGGAACTCTGTCAGCTTCACCTTCTCAAGTGGCTCTCCCATATGCCACTTCTTCAGTGCAACAAACCATGGCCCATCCTTAAGGGCCACTCTCATGTCCTCTAGATCTACAAAATAGATAATGATGTAGTCATTTCCACATTACCGGATTTCAAAATCTGCCTTGCACTTCCAGATGAGGTTCAAGTGATGATGAAGCATTGGCCAATGAGGCTTGAGGCTAATTACATAGCCAGCAATAGAGTTCTTCCACTTCTCAGCATTGTTCTCAACAATTGATCAATAATACTTCACCGCACCATCGACAAGCTCAACTTGGTAATGCTTCATCACCAGAACATCATCCTCTTTCTTGGAAAATAGATCTTCCCATCCCTTCTTTCCTTCCACGACCAGAATAATGTTACCCCATCTGCGATTTTTCATTCACTAATCTCCTCTCGGAGCAACATTCTCATCATGAACCTGACTTGCATCTCTCTTGAGTTGGTACCCCCCTACCACTACATCCGGTGGTGGTTCCCCCAGGCACACTTCTGCCCTAGCCCTCCGATTGCCACTCCTGAGCTCTTCGCTCATGCTCACGCTTGCCATCGATGGGAAGATCTATATACCCCTTTCTTGCCATGCAAGAGAACCCTTTTAGTGATCCTAGCTTTCTCTCGTTGGTGGATGACCTTGAGATTGAAAAGCACTCACCCTTAGAGCTTGGTGGGCGAGCCAAAATCTTATGATGCTCTCTTTCATCTTCTTCCCGGGTAAGCCATAATTTTCTAGCTTTCTTTCTCTCCTTCTTTCTCCTTGTTGGTCAAGGACCTCATTATCTTCTTTCCTCTATTTTACTATCTTAACCATGGCCCTATCTTATCTCTTGGAGGTGTTGTTCTTGGAGGATCTTCTTCCTCTACCTTGAGGTCATGAGCTTGGAGCTTGACCTTGGATCTTAGAGCTTGGTGGTTGTTCTTGAGGGGGGTTATATAACTCTAAACCTACTTTTTTATTATCACCTTTCTACTTTTTACATTGCTAGTTGTTATTAGCTTGTTATTTCTTGCTTGTTAGTAGCTTTATTTGGTTGTCTTGTGTTCTATTTTGAAAAATAAAACTTTGGAAAGTTTCTTCCATAAGTTGCGCCCCTTTTTCCCTTGCCTTGTTAGTAACATCATCTTGAGGTAGAAGATGACTAAACTGATATGCTATGTAAACCAACATACTAAATTGATATGATTTTTCCTAAACCAATATGCTTTCTACTAAACCAATATACCTATTATGATGTGGCTTGTTATGATCTAGTGGTGAGTAGTGAGGAAGAGTGTTGGATCATGAGGATTTTCGATGAGTATGGAAGTCGACATGGATAACCCTAATCCGACACACATGCAATCTGATACACCCTAGCCTGATACATCTAGAGTAGAAGTGAGGAGTACCTTCCCTTGAGGCTTTGGCAGATATCCAATGATGGTGAAAGTGGTCGATATTTCTTGGTGATATTTGAGGCTGATACCCTCATTGTTGGCATGACCGATATCCCATGATGGTGAAGGTGTTCGATATCGAAAGAGATATATATGCCAAAACCCTTTGAGATAGTATGGATGATGCACTCTCTTATGTTCCTCTAAAAGATATCATTTGTGCTACTTGATACCAAGTGATGATAAATTGATACTCACCTTGAAAGGTGTAGGTCGATACCCTACTTCGATTGGTTTCTTGGTACACCTCTTAGAAGGGTTTCCTATTACACTATCAAGGAGATAAACTGATATAGCCCTTCTGTGGATAATTTTGGCACCTCAAGTATAGCTAAAATGTCACCCATTATGAATGGTGCACCCGACATGATGGGATAAGTGCATCTAAGCCGATACACCAATGGAAATTCTAAACTGATACCTTAGGTTGGTAAGGTGAGATCGAGATGACATGACGGTGATTGAAGGGTATGCTTGGTTACTCAATCATGCACACATATGTGTAAGATATGATATGGAAAGGTGTTGTTTGGATAATGAATTAGTAATGATAATTGCTTCTCCTAAAGTTAGTACACTGTGGAATGATGTTACTATGAGTGGTCCATCCTCAATTAAGAGTTTATCTTAAAACTCTCCAACTATGTGAAGAATAATGGATATGGGGTTTAATGGTAGAATACCCATATAATAATCTTAATCATGGATTAATATGACTCATGTGCTTATCTTTAGGAAAGGTTATAATCCATGGAAAGTGTTTTATATATTTCCTTTTCATATAATCATAACTTGTGAAGGTCAATGATACTACATGGGCATACACATGAGGGTGGTGAAAAGTCTTGTTGAAATTTAGGGTGGCAACCTTGGTATGTAAATCACATTACAAGTCTAAAGCCTTTATAGGTTCCTTGTGGATAGCTTCAAGTGATACCCTCTAGGTTTGTAACTTATGGGTCAACTATTGTAATGGTCACCTAATGATAAGAAGTGATAATATGTGTGTCACCTAATGATGAAATGCTACACTAGTGCAATGGTCAAATGTTACTATAATGAACTATTGCAAACCACACATAACATGATGAAGATGACACACACATGAAGTTATAAAGTGAGATAATTGGTACTGAGGGGAAGGTGAGAGTTTCATATCTAACTAATGTTGTTCAAAACTTTTTGGATCAGAAACATGGGTTTTAGTGTATTTAGGGTTTGATGGTGTAACCATGAAGTATAACCCTAATCAACTCAATGTGAAGAACATTGCCCCTAACTCAAAAACTAGTCATAATGTTAAGTGAGCATAATAGAAAGCATTTAGTTTTCCCTCTTAAATGCATGGATACAACATAATAGGTTAATCAAGTGTGACGACTTGTGAATACTATGAAGATGGTTAAATAATATCAAGCTTTGGTTATAAACTTTAAAAAGGAAATACGGGAAGTATAAAAATGTGAATGTTCATACTTTGTTATAGTCTTATACACTCCAATTATTAGAGGATGTTCATGAAAATTAGGATTATGTTTGGAGACTTTATGTGAAATCAGTATGAAGCCTAATCTTTGATTAGAAATCTTATGATGCTTGGCTTGTTGTTGGTATAGGTATTTAATATGTTTAATATATTCTCTCTCTGAATATAAGGGCTAATAGTTGCTAGGGCAAGTACCAATACTATGACATAAGCAATGTGGCACAAGTGATGTGGTATGAGTGACACCTATATACCAATGAGGCATGATAAAATAATCTTGAAACACTAGTGTGATGTGATGGACATTGGTCCTCGTGATGTACATTGGTCCTTGTGCTGGACATTGGTCCTTGTGATGGATATATGAAGAATAGAAATCATATAGACACATGATGTGATTAGATTACACCTAATACATTTCAGTGTGTTCTAGTGATGAGTTATGCCTTGTTTAAGTAGATCTTGTTTAGAGTTTATATGTTGTAACTTGATTAATGCTAAAGATGTTTAAGGTGGTCTAATTAATCAAGTGAAATCTAATAATGTAGTTTGCCTTGTGCCATAGATCCATTCCAGTGTCAATTTTATTGTTGGATGGTGAAACAAGTTTAACTCAGAGTGCATATTTTTGAATATGTGGGTTAAAATTCGAGTAATTCCTTGTATACTTAAATACAGGGTGTGTAAGATGACCATGCATGAGTCAATCTTGATATTTTAAGGATGGCCATGTGTGAGCTAGTCCTCCTTTTAAGAATAGCCTTGTGTGAGCCTATTCTCCTAGCATTGTTACCTGTACCAAGGTGGGCTTGATATTATATGGGTGGCCATTCGTGAGCCAACCCCCTTCAATGTGACTATATGTCACTTTAGTAGTTGATTGATATGTCTTTGTAGTGTTCTCGCGTACTGACCTTGAGGAGTGGGAAGGTCATGGATTCTGACTCTTCCATTGACTTTGTATGGCACTGATTTTGACTTAGCAGCGGTCGGTTAGACTTGGGTGGTATGACCCAAATCCTCAGGTCATAATACATATGTAATCAGCCATGTAATGTGCATGTATAAGATCAAGTGATGAAACATTGGATGAAGATTTTCCTTTCCCATGTATTGTTTAGTTTTGTAACAGTCATACATGTTCTTCATATTCCTTTGAAATTTTTAATTGTTCTATTGTTCATTAAAATGTGCATGCTACTTCTCTAGTTACTTCACTCATTAGATATATTTCATTTAGTTAATTATCGATTAAATATGCTCAATATTTTAATTTATCTTCTTAGTTATCTGTGATAGTAATAAAGTCGGAAGATAGTCATATCTGTCATTGGGACTATGTGTCTCACCCCGTTGGTTAATAACTTTTTAGGTGGACGTGCATGCCGAGTGAAAGATCATGTGGTTGAAGATAAAATGAGAAGGAAACTACACATGTTGAAAAGCAGTGTATGGAAGTGTCTAGTAATAGAGTTTGATGTGGCATCCATATACACTTAGGTCATTGGGGTGTTCTACATGTGTTTTGTAGACATGATGATCGATATGTGATTTCTGGCATCATGTGCCTCTAGTGGTATGTATATACATGTGGAACTATTATCTTATATAACATGATGTTTGAAATGTGATGATGTAGCACCTCCAATATAAATTATGAAATTAACATGTTGGTTCTTGTGTAACAATTCTCAGCTCCTGGTGCTTGTTGTAAAATGGTTTTAATTCCCTACGATTTTTGATAATCCAATGCTTATGGTTGATCATGGTTTGAGTTTTGATTTATCTCATTTTGTGTGACAAAGGGTGTCCCACTAACCTCCAAATCATGGAGTTAGGGTTTCTAGAGTCAGAGTATCTAGATTTTGGTATGATAAGGGTTGTATCCTTTTAAAAGGATTTTGTCCCCGAAATCAACATATCCATGATCTATCAATGTATTAATACTACCCCTCCACCCCTTAAAAGGTTTGACCTACCAAGTCAAACTAAAAATAGAGGTAAAGGGTGAGTCTAACTAAATTATATATAAGATATATCACTTCATCCTCAACGTCTAGGTTCTAGGGATAGACTACCAAACATGTGGTCCTATGGGACATAAGGGAATAACATATGTTATCCATCTTCAAATAAGTCACAAGGTTATCATATTATTTTACCAATAGTATATAACATAGATGTCTAAGGCTACTCATCCCTATATGTATGATATTCTGGATAATATCATCTCAGGATGGGCAGGTATCATACGGATCTAGGAGTCTACGTAAACCAAGCTAGTGGCTTGGAGGAAAATCTTGGCAGCCCCCAATCATTGATCCTTTCTAGACACCTTTCCTTTCAAGTTATGCCCTAGTAGCTACCTAATAGACTCATCACATAAAGGGTAACTAAAACATATTTCTAATGTGGAACTCTTATGATCATAAATTAACCTTTGATCATCCCAAGAGAAACATAGATCAAATCTAGGACAAACATATCACATAAAGGGGAACTATGTAAGGTAGGTAGATAAAATTGAAATAGTCAGATTTGGACTACCATGGGCTCTGTTACAATGTTGTAAAAGAGTGAAATCACATGTTTACTAAAATTTTGAAGTATAAAACATCAACTCAAAACTCACTCAAAAGGTATGTTGGAACATGTGTAAAATTTTCAAATATTATATAATGGAATACAAAAGAGCAAAGCGTATAGCAACAAAATCAAATCCATGATTGTAATCAATTTTACAAAGATACATCATCATCTCCCACATAGGTTTTACATGAATATTACAACATAAAAATCTAGATAGAGGGAAATCTAAACCATATAAGTTAGTCTCCAAACCTCAACTTCATGAATTAGGTCCATGTTGAAATCCATATACTCCTTATCCTAATACTAGGCTGGTCCTCCATGCTCCTGATGTGCGACTCTAATCCTAGGTCTGGGTGGTTGGGAAATTACCTAGCAAGAGAGAGAGAGAGAGAAACAAGGTATGTTTCAATAATGAACAAGGATAAAAGATAAATAAATAACATGAAAATAAAGTCTAACATTTCACCATAAGATGAAAATGGTTAAGAGTATGAGCCATAATCAAATAGATGCTTTACACTTCAAGAAAATAGTACATAGGGTGGCTGTATGGGGGAGAATAACACATTCCCAAGGTTGAAATAACACATGCCCTATATATGGGTGGCTGTATAAAAGTACAATTATATTAGCTAAATAGTATATAAAAATGAACATGCTAAAGAGAAATTATGGCAAGTAGAAGCATCATATAAATAAAATAAGCCAGTGGGGTACAAGACCCAATAAATAAAATATCAATACTAATTTTGAGGCAAATATAACAAAAGAAATAACAATAGAGAGATTAGGTTCATATAATGCCTCATTACAGAAATTAGGGTTGGGTTTGCAAATATCCCAACTTAGGGTGTAAGGATGCACATACCTCCCTTATCGGGTTTAATTACCATCATTCAACACTTTTAGATGATCCCTTGTTCAACTTTACATATTTCAATTTATTAACATGGATTAGGGTTTTATAATGCATTATGTATATAGAAGCCCCAATTTTAGACCTATTTGTAAAACCTCAGATTTTGAAGTCAAAATATAGACCAAACGATCACTTATGTTTTTCCAATCAAGACAACATATTTACTTGTCAAATTTGAAGTTTATATGATAAAATTACAATTTTTCGGAATATTATATATTAAATTCATTTTCCAAAAATCACCATTCGATAAACCTTAAAGTCAGATATTGAAACTATTTTTATTATATAGAACACATTTTTTTATTTCAAAATATATTTTTATTAATTTTTGGTCCAGTCAATTAAAAGATATGAATTTTACAAATTCAACCAATCAGGAAATTCCAAAATTCCATGTATGCATCAGAGAACCACAGGAGAGGGAGGGTGAGGGGACCGACCTGCTGACTTGGCCAAATCAGGGGCAGCCAAGTCACTAATCGTAGCTTGATTTTTTACTAATCCAAAGCAAAGGAAATAGAGAAGAGAAACACAAGTTTGCAATTAGTGAAAAAATCAAAGCAAAAGAAAATTGGGGGCCAAAGTCAAGAAAACACTGGGGTGAACATCCCCCTCATTGTCTAACACCATGGCTGCTTTGAGCAGCAGGATATCTCAAGCATGAACTCAATGGGTAAACTCCATGAATATGACCCACTTCAATCCTGGGATCAATCTTAGTATTTCCGTCGACTTCAGTTGGACTCAAAGATCCATAGGCAGCATGTTGTTATGGTCGAATAAAACATTGGGTCCCTTCCTCCTATGTTGGTAATGGAAGGAGAGGTCGAACACAGAACCATGGAGATATAGTGGAAAACAAAATCATACAAACATCCTACTCTTCACCACAAAGCCAAACATGAGGAAAATACAATGAACTGAAGCAAACCTGTCAAAATTGATCCCAAATTCAAAACCATTATGGAAAGGAGGAAAATTTTGGGAAAGCATAGCTTTACCGATAATAGCAGACCGACGGCAGAAGAAGATGCCTGGAGGAGAGTCAGAATCAACCATGCCTTCACCAAAAGTCACAGAGGTCGGAAGCCCCAGTATTCAATCTAAGTTCCCTGATACTAGTGGGTTGGAGCCGAGGGACAATAGCACGAGAGGTTACGGCAACATACGCCATAGAGAACAACCCCAGGAGACAATGTGAAGGTTTGAGTAAGTTTTGGGAAGGTCCAACGGTCCATAGAAGGGGAGAACATGAGAAATGAAATGGAATAGGGGAGGAACAAAGTAAAAAGGGGACAAGACATGAACTGGTGATGGCACCATGGAACCCTAGGATAAATAGGGTGGCCGTGTTTGGGGTAGAAAGAGGAAGGAAAAGGAGAACAAATTGGGAAGAAAGGTGGGGAGTTGAGGTAGAAAATCACAAAGGAAAATAATTGGGAAACTGGTTTCTAGATCGCATAGAAAAGGAAAATAATGGAGAATACTTGAGGTAGGTGATGATCTCAAAGTCATCCAATGAAAAATCTGATGGCCAGAGAGAGAGAGTCAGCATTCTCAAATAAAAAAAGTTGTGTTACATAATTCATTACTTCTCTTTTCTCTCACTTCATTTGAGGGTGCAAACAAATTGCAAATAAATTGAAATTTGAAATCTAAAGTAATTAGAGTATGTAGAATTTTAATATAGCCTTAGTTTTTACTTTTGAAGACTCCAGATATTTTTTTAAAATATTTTAAAGTAAATCATATTTTCTTTCTTAATGCATTGGAAACTTCTATAATCACCAAATTTTTGTGAAACTTCACCCTAAAGAAAACTTAAGCTTATGGAACACGAATTTCCCATTAATTTTATCCTTTGAAGTTATTTTTCATATTATTTAACATTTTGGGATTTTACATGCTTTCTCCCTCCTAATCTACAAACATATATTAAATATTATCCAAATTACATGAAAAATTACCCAAAGACTAATTTTAATATGTAGATTATGAATTTAAGATTATTTTCCACTTTTTGATTCATTAGATGATTTATTTCATATTTTGAGGAAAATTCACCTTTTCTTTTCTAAATAAAATTGATATTATTATTATCATCCCAAATTTTGAAATTTGGCCTCCAAGCCAAACCAAACACAAAGAAAATGAATCTCAAGTTATCTGTAGCCAATTATTCTTCCTTATCCCATTATCAAATATTACCACTATTTCTCATATTAAATAATTCAATATCACATTAACATGTTTAAAGCATTATTATTCATTCCTTTTTCTCTTCCTTGCACCTAATGGATAAATAATGTTCTTGAAGGAATTCATTTTATCATTATCCCACTTAAGTGGTAAATTTGAGTTTAGAGCCTTACTAAAAACATTTACTAAGGTATTTGTGCATAAACCCATACATTGGCATAACGGTGATCAAAATCACCCCAAACAACTAATAATTCTAGAAATCCTACATCAAGGAAAAAAAGGATATAAAGGATAGGAAAAGTTTGGAAAAGTGTCAAAATGAGAATATATACATATTTCAGTTCTTTACATGGTGACTGAGCATCCACCGGTGTGTGCATCAGTGATTTCTTCTCTACCATCTCCTCTTTTGCTCCTCTAGTTGTGATCTATTGCACCTCCTATTGTGGATCTCCTCGGCAACGCCACTGCTTCCTCCTCCATTCATGCTCCTACAACACTAGCCACCTCTGACATAGGTGGCATCCTTCTTCCTATCTTCCTTGATCCTCTCACCTCCCTTAGTTCTCCATCTCACTTTCCCCTAACTTCCTTCCCCTACCGTATGATTTATTCTCGATATTGGTAAAAACTTGTAAAGGACAGGGGAAGGAGGAGGGAGGAGGAAGGATGATAGAGGAAAGGGAGATTGATATTGGTGTTAATGTTAGGAATTATTATGTTAATGTTAATGTTAGTATGGATAAATCACCTACGTCGATTACACTTGTATGGTGGATAATGTTAGCTTATATTAGTACGGGTAAATCACCTATGTCGATTATGCTTGCATAAAAACAAATAGGATCTCATTTAGTGATCTAATGATTATGCATGCATGAAAATGACTCTAAGTTAACTTGAATTGCCAATGTCTATGTTTATGTTTTCTATCTTGCTCGAATCATATGATTTACCATAGTTTATGTATATATCCTAATAGTTAGATCCTTGATTCAACTATGATGTGTCACATCTAAGTATAAATGAATTCATGTTGTAAGATCTAACATGGTAATGAACATGCATGATCTTGTTTGAGATGTTGAAACTAATATATGAATAAGCCCTAATTTGTGAATTAAAATATGTAAATAAACCCTAATTTTTGAATAAACCCTAATACATAAACACCAATATATAAATATAATCTATAAACCCTAGATTCTAAAACCCCAGTTCCTAAACCATATTGTGGGCCTAGACACCTGTCCATGATTTACTCCTTAGGAATAAACCTTGGATAGTCACCAATTTGGGACTATTCTTGAGCACTTCATCTCACCTAGGATTTAAGTGTATAATGTGCATTCCATTTCAATAAAGTTTGATAGAATTCCACTTTTTTTCTCTGGGTACATACGTAGGTGGGTATTTTCCCATGTACATGGATGTACTTTGAGATTTGTGGGGAAATGTTTCCAAAATTTATTGAAATAGAACATGCATTATATACATACTAGTGAGGAAGTGCTCAATAATGGTATAGGTGATGCACATTCATGAATGTGAATGGTACTAGATGATTAGGGATCAATTCAAATATATTTTTCTTTTGAAATTAACTTACTAGCTATTACCTGATGAGCTACCTGAATCCCATCTGATCACAGAAATGGACCGATCATGGATGTGTAAACCAAAATGTTTCACTTTAGAGTTTATTAATGGTGGCAATGAGTTTTTAATATTTGTAGAAGAACATAGAAAACAACCTGGAGATACGTTCTATTTCCCCTATAGGAATTGTAGTAACAACCTGAAAGTTAACAGTGTTGACACAATCAAAGATCATGAAATATGCAATGGGATTGTACAGGGCAATACAGAATGGTAGTCATATGGAGAGATGGCTAATATGAGATCAAAAAATGTCGACAGTGGTAGTTATGTGGAAGAAGAAATTGTTGACAATGTTGATGATAATAAACTAATCCTAATAGGCATGGTTGATGTGATGCTAGATAGTTGTAGGGTAATTGTTACAGGTCCACCTCCAATATTTATAAACATTATGCATGATGCTAAGAAACCCTTATACTTAGATTTTTTTAAGTTTACAAAGTTGAGCATTGTGTTGAGATTATATACTTTAAAGGCAAACAATAGATGGAGCGACAAAAGTTTCACTTCTATGTTGTTTTTGTTGAAAGAAATTCTCCCTAAAGGCAACAAGCTTCCAATCTCAACATAAAAAACAAAAAAGATGTTGTGCCCAATGGGAATGGAGGCTAAGAAGATAATTGTGTGCCGGAATGATTGTGAGCTATTTCAAAAGGACTATATCAATCTAAAAGAATGTTTGAAATGTGGGACATCTAGGTAGAAAAAGATGACATCTAGTAAGACCAAAATTGAGTCCCCTGCCAAGGTGATGTGGTATCTACTATAATTCCTAGGTTTCAATGCTTGTTTTATAATACCGTAGTGCCAAGGATAAGAGTCCATGTGAAGGAAAGATATCTTGTTACAATGTCATTGAAGACACATGAGAAATGGACTACAAGAGTTTAGAAATCCATTATTTAGGTGTAAATGGGTTGATAACATGAAAGGAGTTGTAGTTGAAGAACTCAGTTTCACAGTAGTGAATTTTGAGTAGACATGTGAGAATGATGAACCTTTCATCATGGAATCTTAGGAAAAATAGGTATTTTATATCGATAATCTAGCAAAAGAAAATTGGTCTGTCATTATTCATGTGAAAAGGTAGTTCATTTCAGATCCTACTAATGAATAAAAGTACTATGATAAGTATGATGAATTTAGTGAGGATCCTAAGCATCATGACTAGGATGCTGAGGATGCTGATAATTCAAAATGTAAGGAACATAGAGGGATAATTATGATGAACTGTGCCACAAATAGGCAAGGGAGGAAGGGTGTCGTTGAATTCAATTAAGTAGTCATGTCAATTAGTAACGAGTTTGTCAGCTATTGTGGGGTTGTTGGTCAAAGAAAACTGCCTCTCCTTGTTGAGGACTGGAGATAAGTGAGTATGGTAAAAAAAAACCTCATATGGAGGGAGTTAGAAGTGAGTTAAATGCAGTGAAATTTTTATAGTCCTTTTCCTATTCTTTCTATTAACAATTCCAAACAATATTGAATGTGGTATTGTTTTAGGGATGGTATGAACTTGCTGATAAGTTTCATCACAAGTGTGTTGTGTAGCTCGTCAGGAGAAGACATAGATATTGACAGAGAATCCTCCCAAGAGACTATGTCTTTGGAGACAAGAAGGATCATGACCCCTATCTCAAATGGAACTATATTGATAAAAATGATTGGAATGAGTTTGCTCATTGGAGAAAAATAGATATGTTCAAGATATTGAATTAATTATATTTTTACAATTTATTATGGTTACTTAATAGTATTTCTTTATTGAATTAATCAGACACTTCACGATGCTCAAAAAGATAGGTGTGACAAGAATGTGCACAACCACTGGTTGGTTTTAGGTGGTTATTGCAAACATTGCCTCATGAGAAAGCCACAACGAGAGCGAGAGCAGGAGTAAGAGCAAGGACAAGAGCAAGAGTAAAGTGCTTCTACTTATACTGCCAAGTCTTCTAGTGGTTTTAGAATGTTTCCTTGCTATATTGGGTGGATAAATGTGAGGAAAATAAAAGTTGGAGAAATCCCCATTTGAGCAACACAAGAGGTGGATTAAAAAATGGTAAATTTCTTAGTCTCACAATTATGTCCATGTTCTTTTTTCATTGGATTGTTGTATTTTATAGCTTAGTCTATTTTTGATGATAATTATTTGGGAGTTGTCTTTCCAAGAAAAGAAGGTCAAGTTCTCCCATTAGGATACACATGATGAATTGACAGTTAAATAGGGACATAAGAGCATCTTGGATGTGTTAGGGGTGTTGGATCTGGGTATGGGATAAAATGTTTGTTGGCACATCCCATCAAAAGTGGAAACCAACAAAGAAAGGGGAAGTGGACCATGAGTATGTACATAGATTTATACATCCATCCTTGTAGAATTTCAAGTCTTCTCAGATGAAGAAAGATTCTCCACAAAGTGCATTGGCAGTAGTCCTTCGGGCCCGCATGGCACAGTTATATATATTGTGACAAAATAACCCCTAAAGTCAATATTTATGTTTGTCAAATTAAATTTTGTGTTTTATAAAATTGTAGATGGCCATAAAATGTTGTCTTGCCATCAAGGTTTCGTCATAAAACGTTGTGACAGATGAATAAGCTTCTATCACCGATGTGGTTTATGGTATTCCCCCTTACCACTGATGATGTTTGTGTGAGAGTCATATATAATTTTCCAACAATGAGCAACACACCTCTCACATATGAGCATGCACATGCAACCACAGTCTGAGAGGTAGAAGGTGTCTTTACTAGGTGGCCCAAATGACTCATTATATTTCTTTAGGTATGACAAATGTATATTGAAACTTGTATAAATAATCAAAAGCTAACATAAGAATAAATGTATACATCCTATAGTAGCTAAGAAGCCCCCTAGAACTATGAAACCTCTACCCTAACATTTTAATCCATAATAGTTGTTCGATTCCTTAGGCCCTAACTACAAGAGGTTGACAAGATTGTCAGACACTGTAGACCAAATAAATACCATTGTGATCAGTCTTGGGGAGGAGATCATAGGTATATAATGGGACAATATTACAGTATTCACAGATCTTTTTGATCTATTTAAATATGATTGGCTGAACACATCCATGATAGAGCTTTGGATACTGTGAGTGTGAATACCCTGTCATATGAAAAAAATTATTTAATTGTTTCCTACATATTAGTTGAGTATTGCATATATATGTTGTTTTAGTCATTTTTATTACGTGGATCTTGACTTTGGAATAGCAAATGTAGGATTTCTAATTCCATAAATAATTAGTGATATACTTAGAGATTCAAGTAACGACAAAGATTATGTGACTACTGCGATGCAGTTTTGGAGCTTCCAAGACCACGATCTTATCCCCCTTCAACCTTAGGTAAGATTTTGTCTTGTTGTTTATATGTCTAACTTTTGATTAAAATTTGTTGTGGGATTTAATTTTTATTTTATTTGCCTTCGATTCACTCAGAAATAGGCATTGGAAGTTATTAGTGATTGTTCCCAAGACTTGGATTGTGTATTTCTTTGATCCTTTAGGTGAAGAACTGGCACCAAATGTGGGACACCCAATAAAATTGGTGATTCATATGTAAGTATAGTCTTTTGGTGCCCAACATATTTTTAATGTTTGCAACATATTCTTAATAATGTAACATTACTATTAATTTAACTTATAGGAGTGTGATTCATTTTGTATGGAGTGAGGGAAAGTAGATAAGAAAGAGAAACCATTAACTTGGATGAGTATTGATGTATATAGTCTTCTCATTCCAATAGCATGACATATGACCAACTCTTCTTAGTTACACTTATTAATGTAAATGTAAATCTACAAGACCCTATACAAGACAACGGTTGGGAATGTGCATATCACATGATGTTGTAGATATAGACGATTGTCACTCACACTAAACATGTCAAATGTATACAGAATATAAGTTATTAGTATTGAATCATATTAATGAAGTGGTAACTTTTGATAATACAAAAAATCAACTCTAATTATAAGTCTCATTCTCTTAGTAATTTTTTGAGAATACTAAACTCTATACATTGGAGCAGTTGAATGACCTACACGAATAGTGGGCAGATTGCTTCATCAAAAATGTAGACTTGAACGAAAAATTTGACAGTTGATTGATATTATTTGGTAGTTCAAACTTTGATGTCAGATTTTGATGTATTTCTGAGTGTGAATTGAATGTCGATATGTATTTGCTATAACTATTTGTACATTGTGACTTAAAATTTGAGATGGCAGTTGATGTTGATATGTATTTGAGTGTGTGAATTGAATGTGAAGTGCATATGTGTGTGAATTGAATGTGAAGGCATGAGGAAGAGAATGAAGTGTAATTTGTGCATAATATTGTATATGAAATTGAAGTGTGTCTGATAAATGAAATAATTGATATGAGAGTTCATGAATTTCTTTGAATTTGATGTAAAATAATGGTAGAATGTGTGGCATGTTTGTGCTTATTTTGTATATAACATTTTCTTGCAGGTGTGTCAGCCTATTTCTAAGACACGATGCTTGTAGAGAGCCTGTTATTCTTTAGAACTTTTAGTTATGAAGAACAATAGTCTTTAGATGAGCTAGAGACTAGACCAGTTCCAAAGAATAGTAGTTTCTAGACAAGCTAGTGGGTTGGATAGTAGGCCTACAGACATACTATATAAAAGAAATAGACATTTCTCGTCAGTTATTTGTAAATAACCAACTATATGTAGATGCTACATCAATTATTTACATAAATTGATGAGATATACCTAAAATTTTCACGGTTCAATCATTGATAAAACTAACATCAAGTTATTTAGCTTCAGTTATTTGTCATTACCCTATCGATGAGGAAATGTTAAATGTGTCTGTTTATTTTGTTTCAGTTGAGGAGCTAAGGTCAAAGTAGACCACAAATAGGTTGTCCATTGCATTTTGCATCATCAGTTTCACTATACAAAAGAACTGACATCAAAAATTACTATTGTTGTTCTCAAACCAATGAAGAATGGTTGAGTTTTAGCATTGTCCAGTTGGTCGCCAGTTTAAAATCAATGTTGAATGCCTAAAATCACCAACACCATATCCCCAATCTGTAGTAGTACATGCTATGTACTCTACTTGACCTCCTCCCCTAATTGTCATTAATGAAATTAGCATTGTGGTCTATGTGTAGGTCTCTACTGTTAGCATGATGGTTTCTTGCTATTGGTATGAGGATTTTACGATGCCAATCCATTTATTTCTCCCCATCTATAGTCACATAGAGAAGAAGGGGCTCATAACGGGCTCATTGCCCAAGGTATAGTATAATATCAAACTCTACAAATGTGTATTACTTATTTTTATTTATTTTATATGTAAGATTATAAATGCATGGAGATTACATATCATCATGACACTTATGCCCACATGGAAGAAAACCTTTAGTTAGGTGTGTAGCTCATGACATTTTTTCTTATTCTTATATACATTTTTGTTGAGGAGTAATTAATATTATGAAAGAACTTGAATATGTTCTAAGTAATACTTTGTATATAGAATACAAGGTTGTGACATTTTGCTTTTGTAGTTGGGAAATGAATCTACTCATCCTGCTCTCCATGAATAGGAAATATCTATCAAAAATGATATACACATTGTAGAAGCATATAAGGTTGTATGAATAAAATTTTATAAGTTAATGTAATTACATGTTCCATTTGTTATCAATGGCATGGTGAAAAATCCTCCCCATGTAAATCACATCTACTTACATATAAAATATCAATGTGAACATGAACTTTTGAAAAATAATATTCACTTTAAAGTCAAGTCATTCATATATGATAGTGATGCTCTCTGACATCAAATAGATCCAACTATCATTTAAATGCAACAACTCTCGCTGGTGGATACAAGACGTTACTAGGCTTATGGCTTTATTGGTGTCACAAAACCATTTGTTACCCAAATAATGCTCCTAATTGCAAGATGAACAAAGGTGAGAGGACCTCTGTGTTTGTACCTACAATGGATCACATAACACATGCATGAATAAATAAGGTATGAGACAAAAAAAATAAAAGAATGCTAAAATAATACTTTATAATATCTTAGGTCTAATATACCAACCATGAAAATTCCATTTGCATATCACCATCCATATCATCAGAGTAAGAGAATATTATCATAAGTGGAGAATCAATGATCATTATTTGATTTCCATAGTATACTTGTTACCTAAAATCATAAAATGGGTAAAAATCAACATGACTATGTTGAGTACATTATGCAAGTATTAAAATCATATTTTTAAGAGAACATATATTTCTTGGCAAAAGCATGATGTAAAAAAAAAGGAAGAAACAAAATAAAAAGATTTTTTTATTAAAAAGAAATCATATTTTAGGTCATCATCATTATACAAACAATATCATAACGCCTTTGACTATCTTTTCAAAGGAAGGGGTCTCTGAGGGTGCTCAAGATTAGCTACCATGTTTTGTTGTGAGGGACTACTAGACTAACATTAAGAGTTAGCCATATTCATAAGGAACCTCAAGGCCATCACCAAAAGATAACCATTGCATCAACATGGTCTATCCTATATTGGTAACTCAAGTAGGGCACATGTGTCCTTTCCACGAGCATGGAAGCTCTCTCCCAACATCAAGCTTCCACAAAACAACCATGGAGTTAGAAGAAAGAGAAATGAATCCATGGGGAAAAGGTTCTAGCATGCCCTTAGAGTCACCACTTATCTAGGAAGGTGCACAAGGTTGTATAACAAACATCTAATTATGTTTTCAAGTTTTTTGATCATAAAATATTAAAGAGCAAAATATAGTAGTAATAGGGATCATGTATCTCAAATAAGTATTATAAGCCAAACATTCATACTATATATATATATATGTATATATATGAAATTCAATACCTCTAGTCTGGCTAATAAGACAACAAAGCTTACTTTGATACAAGAAAACTAGAATTAAGGACAATATTAGAAGTTTAAACATTTTTTCATCAAAGAGATCCTAACATCACAATAAAGTGTGAATAGATTAACATCACCAAACTTAGGTCATCTTAAATGTATGCATTAACGGTGGATGCTTTTCTTAATCTAAGTTCTATTTAGCACTATGATTGATTTCAACATCTCCAATGTTCATCATTCTGGATACATGCCACATCACAAATCATTTTCACTTCGGCTGAAACATCATAACAAGAATAAGGATTTCAAATTTAGGTATCATCATCTTAATAGACAAATCATAATATTTGAATAATATTAAATACTTATTCATCATAACATCAATTTAAGTCATATTAAGTCATTTTTATGCAAGATGGTGAACATTACAGTACATATAAAATCAAGATTGATTTTGTCTCATAAATATAAACATGTTACTAATTTGAATACATCCAATTGAATGGGTGATACAAGATTAGATATCAAATTTAGCCAGATGCACATTATGTCAGATTAAGTGTCACATGCGTGTTGCATGTAGTCAAAAATTTCTAAACACAGTTCCATATAGCATTTTTGGATTACATGGAATAAATTCACTAATTATGAGGGTCAATATATAGTTTTGATTAATATTGATCCATTTAGCACAAGGATTAAAGATCCAAAAAAATAAGTCCATAAATTTCACTTTTAACTGCACTTTACACATCATAAAGTCATTAAGAGAATGCCATCATCAAGTTCGACTCAAATATCACAAGGGAGCACATAATATTGATTATGGACATCAAGATCAAGTGGGTAATAATATGATTGATCATGGTTAAGCATTTAACATCATCAATCATGTAAAAGTGATGCATTTGATGCCATTTTTAACATAACAAGATCTCCAAGTAGAATCAAACTCTAAAACTAGTTTCACTAGATGTATCTCATTTCATTGATCAATTATTATATATAATATGTAATATTTGTCTAAGTAATCATTTTCAATGATTTTTCAATATTGGACATAATTACACAGAAGAGAGAGGTGTATATGCCACGGGAAGTTGATGTGGAACAACCTGATTGGTATGAAGCCAAGTTCACATGGTCCCATAGATACTCAGTCTCTAGTTGATCAGTAAAAAGTGAGGAAGAGAGAGGCAGAGGGGAAGGTGAGTCGGTGTTCCCTATGTGTGCGCTTGCATGGACATTGGTCAACTGCTCATCTCAATCGAACGACCACTATATGTCATCTTCATCTCGTTGGTTGAGGTGGGTAGAAATACTATATAACTTGCTAAAGTTGAAGGACAATTCCACGACTAGTACTGGCAAATCCCTAAGCAATATGTGGTGGTCAGGGTCAATGTTGATCAATGTACCTTGAGGAAAAGCTTGGTGACCAGTACTGATTAGTTAGATGTTATCCCTGACCAATTGTAACAACTTATTTTTTCTCTCTCCTCTAAGTATGCACGTCTTGATTGATAACAAACAAAATTTGATAATGACCTTCCTCATCATTAATTGGATGTTTTGGAACCTCATGTTTCTCAATTGATAGGATTTGATTAGTGGTTTGCAATTACAAACTCGTTTGTATAATGTGGAATGATTCAATAATATTGAATAAGTATTTGATTTTTTTATACCATATAACATCCTTATGTTGATTGCAATCCTTGTCCAATAAAAAGTGATAGAAATTTTTGATCTAGTGTTGAATATTTCACCCAAATTTAATAATCAAGGAGAGTGTTATGGTTATTGCATTCTTGCTACTTTTATAACATTTTTCCTCTTTTTCGTTATTTATCCTTCCTGGGCCTTGGTCCATGGTTCTTGTTTTGTGCCTAGCCCCTTAGGCATGCCCATCTGGCCTTGTGTGGGTGTGTGTCTAGACCATCAATCCAATGAACAAAATCATCAGTATTGTTTAGACGTTTGGAACCATCTTCAACCATGGGCACTCACACCAAAATTCCCTAGGGTGCTCGGTCAAGTGGGTGGCATGGTGCCACAATGATTCTTGATACTTTTTTAGCAATGAAAGTCTCCCAATCATCCTCACAACCTTTCCCCAAGGTTATACTGGTGAATGCTTCATGGTAGAGGCATGGAACACTGCTCCAACCATGTCCAGCCACCATAAGAAGTGCATCATCATTATTTCTATTATTTTGATTCATATTTGACCATAGATCTAATAGCTATGTACTACTACAATTTTAGCATAACACAAGCTTAATAATGACATTCCATTCAATGGTGAATAGGTCTTTTTACATTTTATTTTCAATTTAGTGTCAAAAATGAATTTAATTTGTAAAACCCATAAATAGTTAGTGGTTTATCCAAATAACACTTATAGATACATATTAAGAATCAGATTGATACGGTAAATTTAATGAGAATGGTTTTGAGGCTTGATTTTTAATTGATAGTAGGGTCATTTTCTAATTAGTGAATTCAATTGAATCAATATTAACATAATGCATAATATTATGATTAGGTTGTGAAATCCCCTGATGTTGAACCTAATGAGAGTTATTCAATACATAGGTTGACATGAAGGTATGTACATAGTCTATTTTATTTTGGCAATTATAATTAATAGTTTAAGAGATGCCTCATTCATTTAATGAGGCATCTCTAGAACTATTAATTCCAATGAAAATTCAATTGATTGGAGTTTCATATTTCCTAATATTATTAATTATATTTGTATGGTTGTTAAGCTACTCTATTTATATGGGTTCTTGGACCCCAATTTTCTATGATTGCCTTTTTATTATAAAATCATAGAATGCTAGTCTTGCCTCCCATTTGTGTATGCTACATGTTTAACTAGAGTATCTAGAATAGTGGAACTTATGTACAATCTTACGTTATATATGGAACTTGTATTCCATCCAGGTTGTGCATTTCCTCCCTAACTTTTTATGACATAATCATGTGGTGTAATTCTCAGGTCTAAGGTATATTTTGTTTGTATGTATGGCCAGATATCCAATCATATGATGATTGTAATGGCATATCTTATAAAGAATTTTATCAATGATAAAGGAAATCTTCCAACTTATTCAATTTTATTTTATTATGAGATAATGATGAAACATAATAAATGTGTAAAGAATGATATTACTCAATGATGTATGTCTTCGGGTTGATCACCTCAATGATGAGATCATAAAGATGTCAATGAGTATATGTATTCTTATTATGTCCCTAGTTGGATGTTATTTTGAAAGGCTAATAGACAGCAATAACAGTTAAGACTAGAGTGTGTATTGGATGATGACATAATCCCATTAATTATGATACGTGATATCAAACCAAACACATAGATACTTGTTAGAGAAACATATATCAAACAAACCCACCTTGAGAGTGACACATGGAAACCATGATTGGTATTTAGAGTCATCTCTCATAGTGATGGTGGTTCTTAGACATGAAATCAGTACACTTATCACATGTCATTCAGTGTACTTTGACAACATCCACTATGATCCCCGATAAGAGTTGCCATAAAGGTGGTGCTTGAGTGAAATGTGACATATGGAGATGATAGTGAGTGATGTATATGGGACATGTCCCTCCTACAAATGTTTGATATCTTGTCCACTTGATAAGTGAGACTATAAAATGGTTGGTCATGATGGTGTGAGTCAATATATGATATTTATCTTGCACATATCTCAGACAGTCTTCTCTAGTTCAAGGAACATGGATTTAACATTGAATAGGATGGCGATTACATGCCTCAAGTTCAATCTAGATATCAAAGACAAAGGAACTATTCATTCATTGAAACACCAATAACAGATTGTAGGTTGAATTTATTCTTCAACTTCTCCTGTTACTTGGGAAGCAATGAACTCTTGCTAGATACCTATCATTACCTGTGAAATCAAAATATGATTCTGTGTATCATTGCCAATGCAATTTGGAGCCCATAGGGTCACACACAATGGATGTGTTGGATTAGAAATGTAATTAATTATGAAAACCTATAGGTAATCAACTAGAATAATATTGAAATATAATCTGAGTTAATTGGTTAAGATGTTTAATACAATTAATTATATTTCAATTGTTAAGTCGGCTAGCTAATCCTGAGCGATTGACTAGGACCAGATGATGAAAATTAATAATAAATCGATATGATTAATTGGTTAATTAATAAATTCAAGAATATTATTTCAATAATCCACAAGTGGCTAGCTTTAAATGCAATCGCTGCCTTTTATTTTCCTAGGAATTTTAATAAACCATGCTTCCTTTCCTGTACTATTTATAGGGGTATGACGGCCGGATTTTGATTGATACTCTTGTAGGTGAACCCTAGTCGTCATTGTACCCAAGAGAGAGAGAGAATGAGAGTAACCACGATGCCAACACGTCATCAAGTAGATGGCTACTCCTTTCCATCGGCTTGAAAAGTGTGATGAGGAGTTTGACTCCATCAACATGGGAAAAATAGAGACGTAGATGTTGAAGTGCTTGCGTTCAGAGGTCAGACTAGGCTGTCTATGCATGCGAGGAGCAACATACATCACTTTGAAGGGATATTGCCAGACTTGTTCTGCAACAAGGTATATCATGTGCATCCTCTTTCTAAATATGTTGTTATCGACAAGATCCTCTAATAGGGTATGTGGAGAAAACTTTTGTTGTTTTTATTATGCTTGTTTCCTCCACAAAACACCAACATGTTTTGTCTACATTGTTATGCATTCAAAGTTTATTGTTTTAAAAATAAATTGTGGTAAAATAAAATGCAGAGACACTTATTTCTCCATATGTGTACTCTATCTTAATATGCCTCATATTATACTATTTCTCTTGAACTTTCCAAACTGTTTATGACCCCCACATTGTGAGAATATCTTTTTTTCACTTATAGCCCAATATAATGCCTAAAGTGTTTATTATATGTACATATTCGACCTTTGTTGACTTAATCTTCTTTCCTATCTTGTAGGAAATGTTCCCTTCCACCCAAGTGTATGTAAGGTATATGAGAAGGATTCAAAAGGATCATATTTAGGGTTTGTACTTGATGATATCCTGGTGATAGCGAGGTTACTCTCCACAATTGATCTCATGAAGAATTAGATGTACCCCACATTATACTTGTAAAACCACCTTTAGGCTGAGGAATTTTTGTACAAGTAGCGTAATATAACATTGTAATAGTTTTATTCCCACGTCCTATGAACTTTAACACACTCTCTCTCTCTCTCTCTCTCTCTATATATATATATATATATATATATATATGAAATTTGGTAAATAAAGGAAATCTTTATTTTCTTCAAATTTTTAATAGCATGATTTTATTTCTCTATTTAGTGAAGAGTGGATCCCCTCTCAGACCTCAATATTTATAAAATGGTATTAAAGCCTAAGAATTTGGTGAAATGACTATTTTAGGTTATCCAATATAGCTATATAGTTGTGTCCATAAGTGTTCATAGGTTGATGATATTTCTATCCCTTTGTCATGGATACCATCTAGGGTTTCAATCCCTAACTAATTTTTTAATTTTCACTCCCCATACCATTGTGTTGTCAAGACTTAGTTTTTTGGAACCCTAGTCAACCTTGCAACCTTTATAGAGTATGATATTTTCCTTTATAGGGTTTGACTCTCCTCAACCAATTCTATTTCCCTACATTATGGGAAGATAGTTCACAATTAAAATGTTGGTTGTATTGAACTATCATATATATGTTTAACCTTGATTCTTGTCATGACCCTTTCCTTGGTCATTCTCTAGAATGCCTCGAATATGTCCACTAGGAGGACTAAGTATGCATGGATGATAAACTAGAACTCTGATACAAGTTAATAGTAATGATTCCCACAATATAGGGTGATGACCTGAATTATCCATGTTATGGTTAGGCATGCCTTACCTTCACCATGTAGTATATCGTCGTAGTTGGGCCCTATCTAAGGGATTCATACCATCTTCATTAAGCATGTTATGACTCATATAAGAGAATTGGTTGATGAAAGCTATAGGTTTTAGTAGATAACCTTAAGCGGTCACCTCTCTCATATCAAGTAGTGTACTTGGTTCATCTATTCATTGTGATGAGTAGCTTGACTATACAGGGTACCTTATCCTATGAAAGCACTATGGTTGTAAACTAGTAAACCAATATAATGAGATCCTAAATCTCTATATATGTCATTTGATAATATTATGACTTCTTGAGGTCTAAAGATGAGTCAATGTGAATTATGATTAGGAGTGATATGGAGAACAATATATATGTGTCATATTAGGGTTTAGTAGATGTTGATTCTATAATAAGAGTTCATGTATCTCTTATTCTTACATGTTGGAGATGTAGCCATATTGTAATGACCCCACTCCCTGGTAACCCCCAATTAAAGAAGACCAAGAAGCCATAATCGTTATCCCAAAATAGAATCAATGGTTTTGCAAATAATAAAAAGTAATTGATAAATTATACCAAAGACTATGCTTAATGTAGGATAAAAATTTACTTTTCAGATACCTTTAAAAAATGGGAGTTGGAATTTTACCCAATTTAGAGTTCTATCTAACTAAATCATCCTTTCTTTAATTATCTTTATTCTGTAAATATCACTTTTACTGCTTTTCCTTTTTCAAGTATTCCTAAAATGTCAATAAACAAAACACCGGTTAGTATAAAGAATATACTAGTATGTGGTGACAACAAAATATTTGCACATATATTCTAACAACATAATCACATCAATTAGTTTTTAACAATGCAAGATTACATTTTTCAATATAACTTCCCAACCACTTTTATTCATCCTTTGTGTTACCCTCTCTTAGGGTTTAAACCTTGCTAGGGACTTTAGGATACCTTCTCCATCTTGAGCTTGGTACCTTATGGGTCATCTCTCTAGGTGCCCTATGGTCTTCCCTCTGGGGCTTGACCACGTTTGACCTTCCCTCTGGGGCTTGGACTCAAATCTTACATCCAGAGATGGTATATAGGTTCGGGCAAGTCATATGTATACTTAAATTGTGATAATCATATTCACTTTAAAGATTTCAAAAATAAAGTCATCCAAGCAGTTATTTCCATGCAATCGAAACGGCGAAGAATGTCGGGAAACCAAAGTGAGTAAACATCAATAACCACATACCTAATTTGGAGATATCAAAGAATCAAACACAGTAACCAAACCAACTAGGTAGTCCAACCAATCAATCAAATCATACAACCTAATATCAATCCTGAAAAGCATGCATTACCTAATAAATAAATACTTATCATAAACTCTTTTATTGACTTGGGAATCCCTTCTAGGGTTTCTAGGTTGAATTATGGTTTCCTTACAGTTTCTTAGTTCTATTTCAAAATCTTTACCTTCTTAGCTCAACAAACCCTAAAACAGATTCTACATCATAAAACCCTAATTACATACATATCCACATTAAGAGTCTTTAATTTCAAAATGACTTTATAGCATCATGTCTCTAACTTATTCATGGATTTTCACAATTAAAACCATTAAAAGTCATAATCACCTAAATTAGGGTTTCTAAGCCCATAAATGCACTTTATACATATGGAACCCTAAATTAGAAAATTAAGCACAAAGATCATCCTTTTAGATCTTTAACATCCTCTTTATGAACAATATGATAATATCAACTTAAATCATCAATAACACTTTACTCAATCTTATTAACATCAAAATTAGGATTTCTTATACATAAACACATTAAAGGTGACCACTTTACATACTTTTTGAATTACAAAAAGATTCATACTTCATTTATATTTTAATTGGATTCCTTGCATTTTTCTTAGAAAAAAACCATATATTACTTGTTGGGTACTGACTTACCAATTACTAGTTACGATTTTTGCAATTTTAATCATTCACAGCCAATAACTATTTGACAGTCAGCATAGTCAAAAAGAGTTGTTTGGCCATGCTAGACTCATGCGGCCAATGGACCAATTCCTCCAAGCAGGCATCATCTAAAAACTGACTAAAAAGACAAAAATGCCCTTACCCCTCTATGTCCAACTCAGGGGCAGAGATGTAAGCTCCCTGGGTTTCATCCACTTCCTTTACCCAGCTTCATCTCACAAACCTGTCCATGCCAGTCAACCAGTGATTTGACTTTGATTTGTAGTGGCTGCAACACCATGTCGATGGTTCCATCAGCTTTGTCGGCCAGGGGCAAACTTGCGCAGTGCTTCATCGTCGCCTCTGGTGGTCAAGATACATACCCTCAAGCGACCTCCTTGCCAGAAAAAAGAGAAATGGCAAATAGGAGGAAAATGAGGCAGACGGTGGGGGTAGATGTCGAATTGTTGGTAGGGCGACTGAGCTAGATCTTGGGGAACCTCATGAAGCTGCATGTAACCTCGCAGAAGGGGAATCATCCCCCTTTTATATCCTATGGATATGGTAGGTGTTCGACAAGGATACTGAGATTAAGGGTTTCCTAATCACACTTTCAAAGACACTAGAAAATAGGAAGAAATGGTGCAGTTTCCTTCTCCAAATTTAATGGAACAACTTCTAGATTTGCATGTTGATCATATGGGGAACAAATCGATCGGGAGAACTCCAAGAACTTTTCTTCTTTCCCATTCCTAACTGAGATGTTGTCACTGTAGGATCTAAGATTGAATGACTGTCATGCCCCAAATTAGAACAAAAGCCAGAAAATAGCATAAAATAAATCATGACAATTAATGTTATCCTTCTCACTTTAGGAAATCTTACAAAATTAATATCTCCTAAAAAAAGCACCCTTTAAATCACAAATTTTAAAGGAAAGTCCCTAATCACTTAAACTACTTGTGTACCAAGTTTTGGTCTCAAATATGAAAGTATGAGGGACTTTTCTTCATACGAAAAATTTATCACTTAAAAAGTTATATTTTATACATAATTTCTCTCTCTTACTCTTTTATTCTCTTTATTTGGTTTCCTTTTACCATTATAAACCTTGTGGATTCAAAATCTCATCCATGATGATCAATCATACATCTTTCCACATCATTCTCATATTTTCATCATTATCTCAATTTCTTTTCCTGTTTATGAATTATTTGATTTCCTTCAACTTTCTTTCTCTTTTTATCATATTGGACTCACTTACTCAATAGGATCCATGAAAACATACATTTAAAGGAAATATTATCAAAGAAATCCATGCATTACACATAAATCATACAATTTCAAATTCATACATTTTATTAGTGAAATTGCATCGCAAACCATATAAACCCAAAAATTTGGATTGTAACATCCTTCCCCTCTTATAGGAATTTTCCCTCAGAATTCCACCAAACATACAAACAATTTAGGATAAGACTTTTCCATGCCCATCTTCAGCTCCTATGTGGCTTCATCCTCTCCATGGTGCTTCCAAATAACCTTTATCATCTTCTATCATTTACTCCTGAGCTCTCTCTCTGCTAGGAATCGTGTACCCTCATAGGTGACTCAAGGTAAGTTAGCCTCCCTTAGAGTTCAATAGGTTCAATGCTCATCACATGGCTTGGGTACATCACATAGTGCTCTAGATCGAGCACATGGAACATGTCATACATCATATTCTCATGAGGGGTAAGGCTAAACATAAGCAGCTCCACTAATTTGTTCCAACGAACCCATGTATCAAGAACTCATCTTTCCTCTAATCTCAGTTGTAGCTCGAAAGGGTTAGATTTTCTAAGACACATACTCACCCACATTGAACTACATGTTAGTCTACTTCGCATCAGCACATGACTCCTGTCGATCCTAGGCTGTCTCAGCCATTGCTCAATCAAAGACACTTCATCTACATGCATTGTCATTTCTCTGACCTTCACAAGGTCCGCTCACTGACATCACCCTAGTGAAGCGGTGAATGATACAACCTCACTTAAAGAGCTTCATACATCCTGATACTGGTTCTGGTAGTTGTCATGATAAGCAATCTCTGTTAGGAGAAGGAATTGCTCCCATTAATCACCCTAAACGAGAACAAATGCTCTCTTCAGACCCTCTAATGTCTGGATCATACTCTCTTAACTGTCCATCAGTCAGGGGGTGATATGACGCACTAAACTTCAATCTAGTATTAAGCTCTTCACGTAGTTACTTCCACAACATGGAAACGAACTTAAGGACATACTCAAGAATATTTGAACTTGGGTAAATGTATATTTGAACTATCCCTCTCATATTTATATATAGTTCAACCAAATTTGTCACACTGGAAGTGCTCTCTTAGGCAAGGGAATGTGTCGACTTGGTCAGGAGATCTATTATAACCCATATAGCATCATGACCTCTCTTGGTCCTGGGGAGACCCACCACAATGTTCATGGTGATCTGATCCCATTCCCTCTCGGGGACTCCTCATTATATGTAGCAATCAATTGGGTTACTGGTGTTCAACCTTCACCCTATGGCATTCTTGTCCACTGGCTACTTACACCTCTATATTCTTCTTCATCCCAGGTCTTCAAGGTACCACTACAAACCTTAACAATCTCGGTAGTTCCACGATGTATGGTGTACTTAAAATCATGAGCTTCTTGCATGACATGATCCTTCCAGGGTGAATCCTCAAAAACCCTAAAACACTCAAGTAGTGGATTGCACCACCTATTCATCCTGAGAGGTGCATCTCAAGTTCCCTTAACAAACCTTTCATCTCCTCAAGCTCTAGGCTAATCGAACAACCACTAACTTGACTCACGGGTCTGGTTGTATCTAGATGTTAGCCACACAAGTATAGTCTTCCAATGATTATCGGGTCCACCTAGCAACCTCTTTCAGTCTCTCCACTGGCTAAACAAGATAGTCACACACATGAGCTATGTGTCGTCTAAGAGCATCTATCACCACATTAGTCTCCTTGTGTTCTAGGTGATGGTGAAGACATAAACCCTCATATACTCCACTCATCATCTTTGTCTTGGGTTTTTGAATGTGTTAGGAAAACTTCAAGCTCTTAAAGCCATCATCTCAGTTACTAAAACCAAACTTTAACTCTTAAAATCCAAACTATCATTGAAAAATATATCATCATATGATGATTACCTTAGTTCATCTATGCTTTCATATCATATTTCCAAAAAGCTCGAAAAGGGTTTGTACTTCCTCTATCCTCATTCATCATAGAAAGGTTTCAACTTATATTACCTTTATCCTTAGTATATGGCATGCGTTGTGTCTTGTCTCTTTCACCCATAACAAGATGAAATAAGCATTTGTCTATAGTCCAAATATAAAGTTCATCCTATTCTAAGAGTAGATATGGTGCATCGGACATCACCATTACACTTTCTAGTCTAATTTGAAACATACTTATAATGACTTCACACCATGAAAATCTCAAAAAAGTATCTACACCCATGGGAAGAATTTCCCCATCACTCTTATGTACAATCCCTAGTCATTCCCTCACGGTTTATTGGGTTCTGATACTTTTTGGGTGATCTTTCCCTTATGCATCTAGAGAGTGCCTTTCACATTTACCCCTTAGGCCCCATGAACTCATGAAGGTGACCAACCTCCTAACTCATGGTTCTCAGGAAAAGGTAGTTGTTACCTCCCTACCAGAGAACAGACAACTGCTACTCCCATCGGTCTTATCCCTCCTTGACCTTGGTATTGACACATGATGTTATCATAGCACATATCAATCTTGAATCGTCACTTGAATCTCCATCATCTCTTTGGGCACTCATGGTCAAACTTACATCTCTTCAAAGGAATCATGGTGGCTTACCTAACTCGGTCTAGTCCCATACAAAATACCTCTATGCCAACATATTTCCATGCCCCTTAGAGATGGTCACACATGGGTCTATAGATTCATGCTCATACTATGTGCTCTTACACTTAACTCAACAAGCAATTATAAGTGACCTCTTATCTAGACAAGAGTTGGTGCTCACCCAAACATGAAGGGTCCTTTCCCAGGATAGGAGAAGACTATCTTTTGATATTGACAACTTTAACCAAAACGTTCTTGCATTTAAGGTTTATATCATCATGTACATGCATGGCTTTATGCACGTGACTACCAAGTAGACAACTTATTAAGCCATCCTATGTTCCTTGGTATGTCATACTTGTTCATCATGCCCCAAGGTTGGACCAAAATCACACATGCATAGGTCACCAACTTGTGTGAGTGGTTCATCAAACATATATCTCAGTTTAAGTGGGATTTCCTTTTGCTCTAATACATGGTAAGGGGTGTCATGCTTAATTCTTATGAACGCAATCAGCATCATGAGCATTAGATGCACTAGGTACTACTACTTCCCCTCTTTGGTCCAGGAACCCTAGGTCCACCTCTTATGCATAGGCTATCTAAATTGCATTCTCAACTGCTCAAACATGAACCAAGCCTATAAATTCTATGGGATATACTTCCTTCCACGTGAACAACCCTTAGAGTCCTTCACCAGGACAACCAACTGGGTGTGGAGCCTCATCACTTGTTACCATTCCATACCTCTTCAGGGTCTTTGGAACACTCCTTCCTACACCCAAAAGGGAGGCATTATATCATTTGTATATTTGTACCAGAAGCATCTTTCTCTTTTCTAGGGTTTGGTTCCTCTAAAGGCATTTGGGGTACGACAAGCCTCTAAGGATTGTACATGAGGAAACCACATTCATCTACTTAGGGTCATCTATTCTGGGCCATATTATACCAAACCTTTGTGTAATTCCTCATGTCTCAGAGTCTAGGTTTCCAAACTTCTTGATTAGGGTCTTGCCCTCTCTATGGAGATAACTCAATAACTGGTCCTACCACTGGAGGTTCTTTCTTATAAGATGGGTTAATCTCCTAAGGATACACTCCTATCCCTATCTGGGTGAAATGTACTATCAAAACTTACATCTGGCCAAGATCATCCAAAGCTCTGCATGCCTATCTAATAAACTATCAGGAAAAACCCCTTGGGATCAGGTCTAAAACCTTCTACCAGCCATGTTTCCACACACTTCTACATAGGTACAAGCCTCTTTTATGCTCATATATGCCAGTTAGGGTTCCTATATGGTCACCACTAACCTTCACAATGAGAGAGCTATCGCTCACCCTTAGCAGGAACGACCCACCCAAGGTCGGGTCACCACAAGGCACTAAGGGTCAACAACCACACCTAGTATATGTTCCTCATGCGTACTCAAAGCATCTACATAAAACATGTATGTCTAACCCCACGAACATATATACATGGAAAACTAAGGTATCCAACGCATCGTGTCTTCTCTTTCTCTATCCACTTCTTAAGGTTTTGGGTTGAACATCATCCTCAGAGGACATATTAGGTCTCTTCCTCTTTGTGGAGGCTTCTTCCTCCAAGTCTATCCCCCTCATCTTCCTACAAGATGGTCTAACCTCATTTTTCTCTTGAGGGGTAACTAAGGGAATAACAACATAGGCCATGCAACCTAAGCATGTAACTAACTCAATCTAAGTTTCATCATTTTTACTTATGTTTATGATATCTTTCTTACATACTTTTTATTATTTGATGGAAGATTCCTTAATCCTTATTATGCTTACCCTAAACTCAGGAGCAGGGGTGTAGAGAGAGAAATCCTAATCTCTTAAAGTTATTCAATGAAAAAAGGTAGATAAGGGAAGAAGATAGATGAGAGAAGACCTAGAGGTATCTTATTTCAAGACAAATCCTCTTATTTCGGCTAGGTAGTCACACAGAATCTAGGAGTCCTCATAGACTGACGAGTAGGGTGGAGGAAAATCTTATCAGCCCTCAAATTGTGATCCTTTTCTAGACACCTCCATCATTGGAAAATCCTCTAATAACTCCCTTGGTTCTAAAGAGTTTGTAAAATTTAATAATTATTATAAATAAAATGGAAAACCATGCTCTGATACCAATTGCAATGGCCCCACTCCCTAGTAACCCCCAATTAAGGAAGACTAAAAAGCTAGAGCCATTACCAAAAAACATGATCAATGGTTTTGCAAATAATAAAAAATAATTAATAAATTATACCAAAGACTAAGCTTAAAGCAGGATAAAAATTTTCTTTTCACATACCATTCAAAAATAGGAGTTGGAACTTTACCCAATGTAGAGTTCAATCTAACTAAATCCTCCTTTCTTTAATTAGCTTTATTCTTCAAATACCACTTTTACTATTTTTCCTTTTTTAGGTATTCGTAAACTATCGATAAACAAAAAATTGGTCAGTATAAAGAATATAGTGGTATGTGGTGACAACAAAACATTTTCATATATATTCTAACAACATAATCACATCAATTAGTTGTTAACAATGCAAGATTACATTTTCAATATAACTTCCCAACCACTTTTACTCATCCTCTGGGTTACCCTCTCTTCGGGTTTAGTTCTTGCAAGGGACTTTAGGCTACCTTCTCCATCCCGAGTTTGATACCTTATCGGTCACCTCTCTGGGTTTCCTGTGGTCTTCCCTACGAGGCTTGACCACCTTTGACCTACCCTCTGGGTCTTGGTCTCAAATCTTACATGCAGAGATGGTATGTAGGTTTGGGCAAGTCATATGTATACTTTAATTGTGATAAGAATATTCACTTTAAATATTGCAGAAATAAAGTCATCTAAGCAATTATTTCCATGCAATCGATGAAACATCAAAAAACACCGAGAAACTAAAGAGAGTGATTATAAATAACCACATACCTAATTTGGAGATATGAAAGAATCAAGCAAAGTATCCAATCCAACTTGGTATTCCAACCAATCAATCAAATCACATAAGAAAATCTAAATCCCAAAAAGCATGTATTATCTAATAATTTCATACTCATCATAAACTATTTTATTGACTTGGGATTCCCTTATAGGGTTTCTAGGTTTAATTAGGGTTTCCTTATAATTTCTCTGATCTATTTCTCAATCATTACCTTCTTTGGTCAACAAACCCTAAAATGGATTCCACATCATAAAACCATAATTACATACTTATGCACATTAAGTCTTTAATCTCAAATTGACTTTAGAATATCATATCTCTATCTTATTCATGGATTTTCACAATTAAAACCATTAAAAGTCATAATCACCTAAATTAGGGTTTCTGAGCCCATTAATACCCTTTATACATATGGAACCCTAAATTAGCCAATTAAACACAAAGATCATCTTTTTAGATCTTTAACATCCTTTTTATTAGCAACTTCTTAATATCAACTTAAATCATCCATAGCGCTTTACTCAATCTTATTAACATCAAAATTAGGTTTTATTATACATAAACACATTAAAGGTGACCACTTTACACAATTTTTGAATTGCAAATAAATTCAAACTCCAATTCTATTATTATTAAATTCCTTGCATTGTTCTGAGAAAAATGATATATTACTTGTTGGTTTCTGACTTACCAATTACTAGTTATGATTTTTTCAATTTTAATCGTTCACAGCTAATAACTGATTAACAATCAACACAGTCGAAAAGAGTTGTTTGGCCACGCTGGACTCACCCGGCCAATGGCCTGCGGCCATCCCAGCCGATTGCTCCAAGTGGGCAGCATCTAAAAACTGACTAAAAAGATGAAAATGCCCTTACCCCTCTATGTCCAACTCAGGGGAACAAATGTAACCTTCCTGGGTTTTCATCCCCTTCCCCTGCCCATCTTCATCTCACAAACTTGTCCACATCCAGTCAACCAGTGAGTTGATTTCGATCTGCAGTGCCCGCAACACCCTACCGGTGGTTCCATCGGCTTCATCAACTAGGGGAAAATGTATCCAATGCTTCGTCGTCACCTCTGGTGGTTGAGATCTATATCCACAAGCAACCTCCTTGATAGAAAAAGAGCAATGGCGAACAGGAGGAACACGAGGTAGACGGCGGGCGTAGATGTCAAATTGTTGGTAGGGCGACCAAACTAGATGTTGTGGAACCTCACGAAGGCGCTTGCAACCTCATAGAAGGGGAATTGTCCCCATTTTATATCCCATAGATATGGTAGGAGGCTGAAAAGGATAATGAGATTAGGGGTTTCCTAATTACACTTTCAAAGGCACTACAACATAGGAAGAAACGATGTGGTTTCCTTCTCCAAATCCAATGGAACAACTTCCAGATTTGCACGTTGATCATATGGGGAACAAATTGATCAGGATAACTCCAAGAACTATTCTTCTTTCTTGTTCATAACCAAGATGCCATTGGATCTAAGATTGAACAGATGTCATGCCAGGAATTAGAACAAAAGCCAGAAAATAGCTTAAAATAAATCGTGACAATTAATGTTATCCTTCTCACTTTAGGAAAACTTACAAAATTCATATCTACTAAACCAAGCACCCTTTTAATGCAAAATTTTAAAATAAAGTCCATAGTGACATAAACTACTTTTGTGCCAAGTTTGGAACTCAAATACAGAAGTATGAGAGAATTTTCTTCATATGCAAGTTATCACTTAAAAAGGCATATTTTATTAATAATTTCTCTCTCTTACTCTTTTATTCTCTTTATTTGGTTTCCAATTACCATTAGAAACCTTGTGGATTCAAAATCTCATACATGATGATCAATCATACATCTTTCTACATATTTCTCATATTTTCATCATTATCTCAATTTCTTTTCCTATTTATGCATCATTTGATTCCCTTCAACTTTCTTACTCTTTTTATCATCTTGGACTCACTAAATCAATAGGATCCACGTAAACATACATTTAAAGGAAATATTATCAAAGAAATACACACATTACAAATAAATCATACAATTTCAAAATCATACATTTTTTGGAGAAATTGCTTTGCAAACCATAAAAACCCAAAAATTGGGGTTGTAATACATATGGCCTTTTAAATGTAAGAAGAATTAAACCTTTTTTGTGGAATGAGTTGATGATAGAATAATAGTACATGTTTTGTGTTGTGGAAGGTGGCTGATTTGGTTCTCTGATTGATTTTGTCAAAAAAAATTAATTTTCATCACAAACCTCATATAACTAAAAATATTTTCATTATTAAGTTATATGTACAAAATAAAACATTCCTAGATTTTATCGATGGTTTTTGGAACCAAGTTACTTCCACAAGAAATTTTTAGTAGTAGAGAAATAATTTGTGGGGAATCCCTTGATTGGAATAATCAAACATGAAGCCCTAGGCCTAGTGTTAAGTAGTGAGTTCTAAGAACACATTTTGCACGTATAACACCTAAATACACCCTTGTTGTCCCTTTAGATGATTAGATAAGTTATAGACTAACCCTTTTAATAGTTTTTCATAACTTGAGGAGTAATTAAGATTAACTATTGTTTCAATCAGTAAAACTTGGATATCTCCTACTGATTATATCTCACAAATGTAGGACCACTAAACCAAGATTAGTGGGTAAGACTTGATAATTATATCACCATACATGTCACTTTGATAATTCAAAAAATTGAAAATCCACCTTCACTTATCTTTAAAGGACGAACTTAAGTAAGATAAGGTGCTTGGTTAGGATTCAATGATAGAGATCTACTCATGAAAGCTCAAATTAGTGCCTTATACCCTAATTTCCTAATGATAAATGGTAAGGATCACTAGAAATAGAAGCTAGGTTGAACACAATAAGGAAGATGAAAATTCTAAACTTGACATCCTTTCCATATGATCATAATAAGTTAAAGAGAAAATGATTTTATTACAGCTTCATTAAAGCATGTGTAATGTAATGTGTATGCTTAAATCACGAATGACTAATTGGATTGTTGCATATCGTACTCTAGGGTGCTCAAATGTGAATGGGAGACATGTTTGCAAACAAGACCCTAATCTTAAACTTCTAACCTAATATTCCTAATAGATTATATGAAAAGGTTTGAACCATACTGTTGGAATGTATGCCAAGAGAGTCAATCATTCAATGATTGTAATGGGGCTTTCAATTCCCAATTTGATGATGGTAAAGGTAATTTTGAACATGATATTTATCTCAATCATGATATAACGAAACAAACATAATAGATGTATAAAGAATGGTGATACTTGATGAAATATGTCATCAGATTTAGGACATGGACAATGAGATCATATGTATGATAGGAGTACACACATTCTTCTTATATCCCTAGTAAGATATTATTGTGGAAGCAAAATAGATAACAATAATACATAAGACTAGAGTGTGTGTTTAATAATAGAGTCCCATTACTCATGATATGTGATATCAAGTCAAGCACACGGGTGCATGTTAGAGAACAATGTATTAGACAAACACACCTTGAGACAAATACATGGATACCACAGATTGGTAATCAAGATCATATCTCATAGTGGCAATGGTCATTGTGGCTCTTAGACTTCAAGTCATTACACTCATCAAATATCGTTCGATGTATTTTGACATTATCCAATGTGGCCCTGAATAAGGGTTACCATAAAGGTGATGCTCGGATACATTGTGACATGTGGGGATTGAGTGTGAGTGATGTAGATCGGATTTGTCCCTCCTATAGAAGATTGATATCCATGCCACTTTATAATAGAGATTGGGAAATGTATGGCCATACTCATGTTACTCAATATAAGATATGTGAACTCATATGCATATCATACAATGTGCTCTAGTTCAATGGATTGAACATAGAGAGGATGAAGGTTCCATGCCTCGAGTTCAATACAGATATCAAACACATTCAAACTATACGATCATAGAAACAATGATCATGGATTGCAGGTTGAAGTTGTTCTCCAAATTTCCAGTTAGATGGGTAGCAATGAGGTGTCACTGGATAACACTCATTACGTTTGATGTCGTAAGTAAGTTATGGACATTCATTTCCAATGTAATTTGGGACCTATCGGGTCACACACGCATGATGTACATAGAAAAGGAGTTTACTCATGAACATGGTTTAACTTCATTACTAAAGTTTTTAGGAATTCAGTTTGAACAACATTGGTTGTATATTGGCTGAGATGGAAAATGCAAACATCCATTTCACAAGTGAAATGACTATTTCATGAAATGAAACTCCCATTTTAAAAGTGAAATGACTGGTTCATCATCGGGGTCTCCTAGTTCAATGATCAAAATGATTGGATCAAGAATTGATGTTGATGTCATGTTGTGCATCAATCGAATAATGAATGAAAATGTGATTGAAAATAGGAAAGGCAATTACCCGTTCAAGGGTTGAAATGACTAGTTCACATATGAACTGACTGGATCAACAGTGAACCAATTGGTTCACCATTTGTAGCTTCTAGAAAATTTATGAAATTTTGTCTCTTTGACTCCCAAATGAACTAGAAACCCTACCCTGGCCATCCTATATAAAGGGGGCAGTTTAGGCATTAAGAGACACATCAATAAGCTCTAACAATTGTTTTCCTCTTGGATTGTGGTAACTAAGAGAGCTCAAGAAAGTCCTACTTGTAAAATGGAGGGACAACAAGGGAGAGACAACACACGAGACTACATCAACCCTATCAGGTTGGTGTTTGAAGGGGTAACTCCTTCCCAGTGGCTCTGGTAGTACAACGTGGAGTTTTCAATGGTCTGCGTGGACTACATAGAGAGGAAGAGGCCTTTACCACCCACTAGGAGGACAACAACCACTGTCATTTGTGGTGTTTCCCCAGGAGGTCATTGTGTTACCAATTGTCCAAGTGTTGCCTTCAAAAGAAGCATGATGTTGCAAAAGTTGTCACGAGACATTTTCTAAGACCAGGTATATCTGTTTCTATCCTCTTTCCAAGATACAATGTTGTTGATGTGAACTACTGGTTTCGGAATCGGGTAGTAAAATTTTTGTTTCTGTTACCCTATTTGTCACCCCAATTTCCCAATAGTGGTATCAGAGCCTGGTCAATTTACAATATATATAGATTTATATCGATATGATTAGATTTATTTTATTTCATACTTGGTTGACCGACTAAAAGTACATTCATAATGTATTGTATACCTAAAAACTTTTACTAATCAAGTTAAACATAATTCATGAATAAAATCATATTCCAACTATATCATATGTTTGACCCTATAGTTCCCAAATAATGTTGGTAGTGAATGTCCATGACCAAATTATGAAATCTCAAGTAATGAGTTGTATATAGAAACACATCATTGCTACCCAAGTAGTTTGGAAAGTTGGAGAACATATTCAACCTACAATCCATGATCAATGTTATCATGATTGTAAAGTTCCTTTTTTTCTGATATCTAGATTGAACCTGAGGTATGGAATCACCGTCCTCTCAACATTCAATCCATGTTCCTTGAATTGGAGCAGAATATCTGAGATGGATGTGAGTTCACATATCATATATTAAACCAGAAGAGTATGGCCATAGAATTGTCAGTCTCACTTATATGGAATTGTCGTCCTCTCAACATTCAATCCATGTTCCTTGAATTGGAGCAAAATGTCTGAGATGAATGTGAGTTCACATATCATATATTGAACCACATGAGTATGGCCATACAATTGTCAGTCTCACTTATCAAGTGCCCTAGATATCAAAGTCCTATAGGATGGACAAATCCCATCTACATCACTCACACCTGATTCCCATATGTCATAGAGTACCCGAGCATCACCTTTATAGCAACCATTATTTAAGGGCATGTTGGATGACATAAAAGTAAAATGAATTACATGTAATGAGTGTAGTGACTTCATGTCTAAGAATCACAATCACAACTACCACAATGAGAGTTGTTCTGACTACCATTCCATGATATCCATATATCACTCTCAAGGTGGGTATGTTTGATACACTATTCTCTAAATATACATGTGTTCTTGACTTGATATCATATATGATGACTAATGAGACTCTATCTACAATCAACACACACTCTAGTCTTATGTATTATTGTTGTCTATTTTTCTTCCACAACAATATCCACCCACAGACATACCAAGAATGTATGTACTCTTATCAAACACATGATCTCATCATTTAGGTCCTTAACATAAAGACATGTGTCATCGAGTATCATCATTCTTTATACATTTATTATATTTGTCTCATCATATCATGATTGAGATAAATGTGATAGATGGAATTACCTTTATTATTGTCAAACCAGGCAACCAGTTGCCCATTACAATCATCATATGATTATATCTATGGGCATACATATCAATAGACCCACACTTGTACTTAGATTGAATCACCCACAAATCTTTTTCTAAGTGACCTTAACATTTACATCATGTTTCTGCTGCACACATGTTATTATAGTGGGTTAGCGACATTTGCTTCTACTCAGTATTTTGTAAGTTTCACATCTCCTCTTTGTACGACTTGACGTATGAGATGGAAGTGTTGTAGTATGCTATATGAGATTCCTTTGCCTAACTAGTAGCACCATTTTTCTCACAATATCTCTACTATGTCACCAATGGTTTAGAACCTTCCACAACTTCATCCATTTGAAAACTTCTAGATTCATACAATATCCTATGTTGTTCATAAAAACAAGGTACTAAACTTCTATCATAAAACAGCTATCTCTTGTTGGGAACTTTTCTATCTTATAATTCTATTTTAATGTCAAACACTATTTATTGTGATCATTAATTTTATTCATCATTTTGACAGCTTACATTGGTGTAACCCAACTCTTCCTTATTACATAACCAAGAGCTAATGCTTTTAGTGCTTATCAAGTACTTGAGGATGTTCTTTATGGCATTCCAGTAACTCTCATGAGGATTTGACAAATATGCTCTCATCATGTCCAATACATATGAGACAACGAGATGAGTACATAATATTGCAAATGCAATTTGGCATATTACTCATATATTCCTATTCTTTACAAGAATTGGGATACTAGGCTCTAGAGAGACTAATTTCACAAATTTTGTCTCATTGAGTACTACATGTTGAACCCCTTCAACATCTTGTCAATGTATGTGCTCTTTCTTAGGTCAAGAATTTTTCCATATCTATCCATATAGATCTCAATTCCTATCATAAAGGATGCTTCACTTAAACCCTTCATAGAGAAGGTAATTGTCAAGTTTTAACACTCATAGTAGAAGGATGTTATTCCCCATTAATTTGTAAAATATTAATATGCTCCCACTAAATTTTTGTAATCACAAATACCGTCTTCATTTTGACTGAAGTAAAACTCTTTGACTGTCTTGTCAAATTGAAGATTCAAACTCTGAAAGGCTTGCTTCAATCACATATTGACCTTTATATCTTACAAACTTTATTTGCACTATTGGATTCATAAAACCTTTAGGATGTGCCACTCTCAATATTCCTTTCAAGGAATGTTGTTTTAACATCAAATTTTCTAAATCTCATAGTCATATTTATCTATAATAGAAAGTATTATCCTGATGGATTTAACAATTACAACTAGTGAAAAGATTTCATGTTCAACACCTTGAACTAGTTTGAAAACCTTTTCTACCAATCTACTCTTATAGGTTTGAACACTACCATCAATGTTGATCCTTTCTCAAAGACCCAAATGCACCCTATGGGTTTTACCCTTTTAGGTGGATCCACCAAGGTCATACCTTGTTGGTTTACATGGAGTCCATCTTGGATCTCATGGCCTCAAGCCATTTCTTAGACTCTAGTCCCTCAATGGCTTCAAGGTAGGTTGTTGTATCATCATCTAATGACCAAATCATTGCCTTTATGAGCTATAAGATATCATAATCTTTCAAACACCATGCATGTTCTACTATATCTATGAGGTTTTGTGTATTAGATAAGGAACTTGAGATTCCACAACAATTTGTTATTGTACTTGTTCCCACTGTACCTCTTTAGGTTCAATGTTTTCTTATTTGTGTCAAACTTTTTGAAAGCTAATTTACTCCCACCAATTCCTTTGGAATTAAGTTCCCCTTCAGGAATACATCCATCCTAGTTAACAAAAAACTTTGTTGTTTGACTAGAATATAAAAGTAGTATTCAAAAAAATAACATTTATGTGATTTGTGGATAGAGTATTTCAAGAAACTATTTCCTTGTATAAGCTTTCAATCCTAATCCTTATAAAAGACTCATCATGACACCTCCCATGCCATATCTCATATGGTGTCTTTTAAACCATTTTAGATAGTACATAGTTTTAGTGTAAAGCATGTGGCATAAAGGAAATGGAACATTAGCTAGATTTATTGATAATCACCCAATGACCAATAGGGTGAGATTCCTTCTTTTTGATACATCATAATGTTCCACGTGGAGTTCATCATGATACACTATCATGACATCCTAGAAGGTCCTTCTTTCTCATACATCATAATGTTTCTACATCAATCATATCAAAGTGTTTTAATACTTATACCTAGTGGGTTATGTGCTTCATTCTTAATCTTTTTGAACACTTCAAGAGACTTAGATTTGTATTTCATTAAATACAATCTACCATATTTACTAATAACATCATAAAATGTTATGAGGTACTAATAACCACCTTTAGCATTTATTCTAAAAGGTCTATATTCATCAGTATGTATGAGCCCTAATACAATAGTTGTTCTCCGACTACCTCTAGTGAAGATGCTTTTGTGATATTTCCCAACAAATAAGACTTGCATGTATCCATGGTTCGATAACCAAAAGAGTAGATAATTATCATATGGATTCTTGAAATGCATTTCTCATTAATGTGTTTTGAATGACAATTTTATAGGTATTCATTGTTTGAGTCATCACATCATTCAATACATGCGTCATACACATTTGTCTCTACAACTATTGCGTATATATTATGAGACATTCGGGTCATTACCACAAAATATTTTATCTTTGAAAGAAAAACATAAAATATTTTTCATAATATTCTTTTCCATACAAGATATATGATGTTTTTCATTAATGACAGGTACATAATAGAAATTCACTAGTTCTATTACAAGCCCATTACATGAATGATAGATTCCAACTATAGTGGCAATAACAATTGCTCTGCATATCGTACTTCTTCTCATTTCCTGAAGTGGAGATCTCTATCTCCTTCTTCTTTCTGAGTTCATTTATATAAAGAGGGCATATCCTTTTCCTATGTCTAAGCTGCTGGCAATGGTGGCAGTTTCCTTGCTCATTCACTACTCCCTTGGTTTTCATTATAGAAGACTTTGGTTTCATGCTAGCTTTAGAACTCCTCTTAGAATTGCCTTTTCCCTTGGACTTCCCTCTTTTGATCATCATCACAGATTTACGTTTTTCCTTCTTCATATTTGCTTCAGCTATCCTCAACATGCCAAGTAATTCTGACAATAGCTTATCAAAATCATTCATGTTGTAGTTCATGACAAACCGGTTCTATGACTCTGCAGTGACTACAGAATCACATTTGTGGCCAACTTTTGGCCCAAGGGAAAACCCAGTCTATCATGATTCTCCACATACCCAATAAGTTTGAGCACATGGGGGCCTATTGGATGTCCTTCTGCCATGTTGCACTTAAACAATGCCTTGGAGACATCATATCTCTTATCTTCCCTAAACTCAGTACATGTTCTTAAATTAGGTAACCATCACAATAACATCCATACTCTCATGTTGTCTCTACAAATCATAGTTCATTGAGCATAGCATCGAGCACTTGACATCCACAACATCTTCAGAGTGCTTCCAGTGAGCATCCTTATCAGACTTAGGGATAGTGGGAGGAAGTTCATCTAGTTCTAGTGTCTCCATGACATAGAGCTTGTACTACTGAGTGATAATGTTTCTCAACATTTGGAAATAGAAATACAACTTGTGCTTCTCAAGAACCAATCACAAAAAAACATATTTGTGTTTTCCATTAAATTATATAAAATAAAGTTTACAACTTCAGTCAAAACACTTTTTATTAATTTGATTTGATAAGTATGAAAATATTCATTTGGATTTTAATTGATTATCACACCTACTATTTGGTTCAAATTGATAGCCCTCACTACCAAGTCAGAATAGTGTAGTGTATAACCGTCTAGTGAGCCAAGATCCATGTTTCATAAAATCATGAGTCAGCTTTGGTTGATCACCCACAACATGACTATTTTGGTAGACAATGTTTGTCAATTGTGTCTCATGAAACTCTAGGATAGATGGTGTGCACAACTCTTTACCACAATCATTTGCATGCTTCTAGGTACTTAATCCCATTAAGATCACTTAGTTAACCATGACCCAAAAGGCAACATGATAGAATATGCACCCTTCTTTTCCAGATCTACCTTACTATCATCAAACTTCCACGAGATGGATAGCACATCATGTTTTTGCATAAAATATGCTTAGTCGATCAAGTTTTTCATTTATATTTCTTATTGAAAACATATAACACTTAATAGTATAATGTTATATATAAGTAAATATACATATCCAATCACCACATACTTATATTACATATCATATGCATTCTATAACCATAACTAAAACATGCAATCCTAAATATATCAGTCATGTTGTCCATACTACTGTAATTTCGTGTAACCACAAGGAATTACTACCACCTAAGGTCCACATCATATGTAGCAACCTATTGTTGATGAATATCTATCCTCGATCCAGTCTGGGTTGATCTATTCAACTCTTGAGCCAATCAGTTCGCCTCTTGGTTGGTCATTAGTTTTCTTGAAATGGTCATCCAATTCTATGGTTCAAACATTATTTGGACTCCTTCGGTGATCAATTGGGCCACCAATCGATTAGTTCATCCTATCATCTTTCCTCCTTCGACCCATAGATTGGTTCGTTCACTGAGTCGGTCATTTCATCTGGTGAAAAACATCTTCTCATCAAGAAGCATAAATTAAAACTATCTTATCTCATATTACATTGTGAAAGGGAAAACCTCGAGTTACATTTGAGGGAAAATAGGAAGAGGATCATTACTTTACATGTGAAAGGGAGGAGAGAGGCTTGGTATGCAAACTAAGTAACAATAGGAAATAAACCAATAAACCATGCACACAATCTACAGGGGTTTTGGCCACAACCCATGATTTCAATCACCATCCAAACACTTTTCGAGCGACACATAATGATTGAATTTATATCATAAATATATTTATTTATTTATTTATATGTAGGATCATATGTGGTATTTAATCAGATTTACACATTAATAATTTTAATTTTCAAACTATATGCAATAAAAAAATCCAACCATATTGATTTAAATCCAGATATATCGTAAATTGACGTGGCTTTGATACCACTGTTGTGAAATCAGGGTGATAGACAAGGTAGTGGAATAAAAAAAGTTAAACCTTGATTCTATAATCATCTAGATCGCATCAACAACATTGTATCTAGGAAATTGGGTAACAATAAATATACTTGGTCATGAAGAAATTCCAACAAAAACTCTTGTTGTAGTATCACACTTCTTCTTCAATGAGCATCGCGCTTCTTCTTTGGGTAGAAGCACTTAAATAGTTGTCAACAATTTCCTCCTGGTGCAACACAATAGACGGTGGTTGATAGTGTCCTCCTAGAGATAGGGAACAACCTCCCGCCTTTATAGAAGCCCACACACACCACTGGGAATTCCACATTCTTCTACCAGAGCCAATGGGGGGGAGATAACCCTTCGACTTCCAATCTGCTAGGGTATATTCTCTCTTCCACAAATGTCTCTCCATTGCTATCCCTCCCTTTTAGGAGTAGGACTTGCTCAGACTCTCTATTGGTTACCACAACTAGAGAGGACAACAATTATCAGAGGTTATTGTTGTGTCTGGGAAGCCCCCAATACCCCTCTATTTATAGGAAAGGCTAAGATCAGGGTTTCCAGACAGTCTACGATTCCAAGAGACGGAATGCATGATTTTTTTGGAAACTACAAACCATGAACCAGTCTATTCATTCACCAAGTAGTTAGTTCACTCACCAACTGATTGGTGCATCTCATAAACCGGTCGATTCATGTGTAATCCAAATTTGAATTAAATTTACAATCATTGCATGATTAATGAAAAGCATGATGTTTGCCCCCAATCCTTGATCCAATTGGATTGACCATTGAACTGGGTGGTTCATCTAATGAACTGGTCATTTGGGACAATGAACTGGTGAGTTCACTAAGTGAACTAGTTGGTTCATGCCCCTACTCAACCATTGATCAACAAATAATGATTCCAACTGACCTAACACTCCAACTGATCAGTTCAACAATTGAACCAGTTGGTTTAGAGTCCATTCACTCAATTTTGAACCTTAGTTGTTTAATTGAATACCTAAAAACTTTTAGTAATACAATTCAACATCATTAATGAATAAACTCCTATTCCAAGTGCATCCTATGTGAGTAACCCTATAGGTCCAAAATTACATCAAAAGTGAATGTCCATAACCAACTTATGCTATAACAAGTAATGAGCGGTATTTACCAACACATCATTTCTATCCAAATAGTTTGAAACTTGGAGAACAACTTCAACCTACAATCTATAATCATTTTTTTCATGATTGTATGGTTCCTTTCTATGATATCTTGATTGAACTCAAGGCATGGAATCATCATCCTCTCAATGTTCAATCCATGTTCTTTGAACAAGAGAAGACTATCTGAGATGCATGTGAGTTCACATATCATATATTGAGTCACATGAGTTTGACCATACATTTCTCAGTCTCTCTTATCAAATGGTCTGCATATCAAACTCATGTAAGAGGGAAAAATCCCATCTACATCACTCACACTCAATCTCCATGTGTCACAGAGTAACCAAGCATCACCCTTATAGATTGTATTATTCAAGGTACCATTTGATGACATCAAATTACAACGAACAACATGTGATGAGTGTAGTGACTTCAGATCTAAGAACCACAATCACCATTATCACTATGAGAGATGATTCTAACTACCATTCCATGGTATCTATGTATCACTCTCAAGGTGGGTCTATCAAATACATTGTTCTCTAACATGTGCCTATGTGCTTGACTTGATATCATATATCATGAAAAATGAGACCCTATCATCAATCACGATACAATCTAGTCTTATGTATTATTGTTGTCTATTTAGCTTCCACAGTATTATATGCCTAGGGACATAACAAGAATGTATGTACTCTTATCATACATATAATCTCATTGTTCATGTTCTTAAGTTGTAGACATATATCATCCAACATCATCATTCTTTAAACATCTATTATATATGTGTCATGAGCTCATGATTGAGACAAACAAAATAGATGAAATTACCTTTATTATTATAAAATCTGACATCTAATTTCCCATTAAAATCAACATATGATTGGATCTATGGGCATACATACCAACAATATTGTCCAGGAAATAATCAGAGATACTTATGCACTTAGGTACGTCAACGGACAAAAATTGACAAGAGGGAAAGGAAAAAGAATACAAGAAGTAGTAGCAATCATCAATAAAGAGACTAGAATATTGAATATAGTAAGCACTATAGGGAGAGAACAACTACATAGAGAGTTACTAACATGCAAGGAACTACAATCCATGAGGGAGCACCATAATAGCTTTGTAAAAACTAATGGAGATGAAATAGTTGAAGGGATAAACTTTAATACAAACCTATTGAAAAACATAATGTTTTCTGTTGGTGAGTCTGAAATTCCCATAATAACTCATAGTAGAGATAAAACCTACATAAACATACATCTGCAAAAACAAAAAAATCCAACCTGACTAGGTTAGGTTTAATACAAAGACACGTGGGAAACAATCCCACCAAGAAAATCTAGAGAAGGAGTCATGTGTTGAAGGGCGAGGAGAAGTACCTTGTGATCTAAATTAATGAGACCTCATGTCTTGGAATGTTCAGGGGATCCTAGACAGGGATACCCAAATAAGTGTTAAGCATCTTGTGAATAAGTATCAAGTTTCTATTTTAGGCATTTTTGAACTGTGAATTAATGGAGATGTAGAAACCCAAATTATCAAGAATTTAGGATTCACACACTCACATAGAGTTGAATCTCATGGATTTTTTGGGGGAGTCTAGTTTTTAGGGAAGGTTAACATTATAACCTTTGATATTATCCAATCCCAAAAGAAATACATTCATTATAGGTTGTATGGAAGTGCACAATTCACTTTTGTTTATTTAATTACCCTTTGTTCTTGAAGGTGGCTTCTTTGGGATTGACTAATAAATAACCATGATAATTGCAATGAAGCTTGAGCAATAGTTGGAGATTTTAAATCCACATATACTCGCATGAAAAAATAGGTGTCAAAACCCTAGAATAAACAAGTTGTGCAAAGTTTTTTGAAGCTTTGGGTGAATGTGGTTTGGTAGATCTGGGGGAAAATGAAATTATGATGACATTTATAAGGGGTTTATTACAAATGAGGCTGGATATAGTATTCGATACCTAGAAGTGGATGGAAAATTTCACCAATTATTTCATCAAAGTTATTGACCAAATAAAGTCTGGCCATGCTCCTATCCTACACATAAGGGAAATGGTTTATTTCATATAAGAACAAGATCTTTGTAAAGAGGTGAGATCACCTCCTTACTGAAATTTAAAGGAAGTACAAAACATCCATTTTTTAGAAACATAAAAGATTTTGGGGGATGCATGTATAATATTCCAAGTAAATAAGCATGCACTAGATACATTATAAAATGTCAATAGTAGTGGAAATAAAAGTACTCACCCTATTACATGGCTTTCGTTGTTCATTACATGATTGTTCCCAAAATAAAAAAGATAAGAGAAAAGGATCTAGCTATAGTAACCTAGACATCCTTTCACATAGCTTGAGATCTACTCTTGAGATGACTTCCTTCAAATTTGTCCTTCTCCTTGCTCAGCACTAGCACCTGGGTGGTTGGGAAAGCACCCAGCAAAAGGGGAAAGAAAATAAGGTATGTGTCACAAAAATAGTGTAGGATCACAAAATAAGTAAAGCAAATAAGAATAGGATAGGGTTCATCATAAGATGAAGATAAAAAGAGTATTAGGCTATATTCAAAAGAAACTTGTCGTTAACAATTATGTCTACCTAACTAAGTAGAGTTGAGGCACCTACCAGATTTCTAATCTATAGGTGAGGGGAGAATAAGACATTCCCATTCACCTACACAATTATATAGGAGAGAATAAAAACATTCCCCAGGGCGATTAAATACATGCCCTCTGTGGGTGGTTGTACATAAAACTACTACTTCAAATTAAATAAAACATAAATCTTCATGCTAGAAAAGTAGTCATGGAAAAAGTAGTTATAATATTCAATAAGAATGGCAGTGGGGTATAATTCCCAAACAAGAAGAAATTATAATATGATTTGAGGCATGAACAACATTAGGATTCAAAAATAGAAGATTTAGGGTTCATTTAAGCCTCATTAGGGAAATATAGGATTTGGCTACAATTATCCCAACGTACGGTGTAAGGAATTCACATACCTCTCTTACTGATATCAATTATTAACTTTAATTACCTTTAATTGAGTCCAAGTTCCACTTTGCCTATTTTCAATGTATTTAATGTATTAGAGTACATAGTGCACATTAATGTATAGAAACCCTAATTTTAGACATTTTTATAAAAACTTGGATTTAGACTCTTAAAACATCACCAATAAACTTTTTAAGTTCTCATGATCAAGAAAACATATTTTAATGTTAATTTTGGAGTTATGACGATTAAGATGTAATTTTTATGGAATTTATGCATTAAATTCATTTGACAAAAATCACCCTTCATAAAAACATGAAATCAAACCTTGAAAATATTTTTATTAGATAGATATTAATTTTCCAATTCCAGAATATATTTATTTGTCAAATTTGGATAAGTGGATTAGAGGATATGAATTTTTCAATACTGACCAATAGGAAATTGCCACATCATCAAACCGATCAAGATAATTGAAGAGAGAGGGAGAGGGAGAAAACATCATTTGACCGAAGATTAGGTTTTAAGTTGCATAGGTAACCAAACTAGAGCTTCTAGAGAAGGTAAAATAGCAAGAAACCAAAACCCTAGAAGAACATGGTAAATAGAGATGGAGATCACTGATTTTAAACATAGAAGCATGAGTTTTAAGCATGTAGTAAGCAATATATGAGAAGGGGGTTAAAAAAACTTTCCTATTGGAAGGTAAGAAGTTTCAAACATAAAGGATCCCAAGATTAGAAGGTCTGGTTTCTGCAAGCCAAGCTCCTTTCTTGAGCAAATATCACCTTCTCAACTTTAGAGGTGCAAACCCTAGCAAAAGAGCATGGAGATGAGATGTTTTAGGGTTCTAGGTGGAGTTTTATAATGAAAGGTCATGGTTCTGACATGGAAGAAGGTGGGAGGATTACTAACAGAATGAAAGTAGGTAAGGAAAGGATTATACTTACTAGTTTTGGTCAAAATCACGAAGGAGGAGCTTACGAAATCCTAAATAGAAAAATTTGGAACCGTAGGAGCCTTCTTCACCAAGGTAGGCACCCTCTTTTACCTTGGGACAACAACTTCATGGACAAACATTGAAGGAATGATTCTCTAAGCTAGAGAAAAGGGAAGCATAGGATTTCTTCTTGGATTGGGAGGTGGGAAGGGGTAGGCATGGCTTTACAAACAAGGGGGCAAGTATGAGGTGTCTATGGAACTTTCCTTGTGTCCTTAGTCTACGGATTCATGGCCATGCAAGAGGAAAGCTCATACACTCTTCTTGTATATAAAAGGTCGGTCCTAAAAGCCCATGGAGGCTTCTAGGACATCCACACCATCCTCCAATTAAAGAAATAACCCCATTGGTTGATAGCTTTTAAAGATAAGCTCATTTATAAAGAGGGTAATCCCAATAATGCTCTTGGAAAGTAACATATTCAAACCAAGGTGAAACTAGGTGCCCCATGGTTCAAAAACTCGAGAATGGTAAGGAAATATATAAATATTATAATGCATGTGACAACTTACAAAGAAAACATCCGAATTGGGTAAATTGCATAAAAGTCCAAAAATGTGCATATAATTGCATAACTTGCACAAAAAACATCCAAATTGGACCAAACATGAAACTTAATCTTGTATCATGATTTCCAAACACCTCACAAGGTTACATTATGTTTTAGAGTACTTAATTATGGTATTTAACCTTGTTGAATACATTAAGTAAGGTTTGTGGCCATACACTTCTAACATGGATTTATTTACCATTGTTCCACTCACTACAAAAAAAGGGTCTTTAACTACAAAAAAAAATTGTAGCAAAAACCCCATATTTTGCAGCTAAAGGCTTTAACTACAAATTTCTTTACACATACAATTTGTAGTATATGCTCGTATATCTAAAGCCTTTAACTATATTTTTCAAATATGTAGTTAGATAATCCATTCACTACAAATTCCTATGTAGTGAGAAGCGTAGCTATATATTGTCCTTACATATTTAAATGTAAGTGTAATTATAGCTAAATGTATGACTACAATTGCATATGTATTTAGTATGTAGCAAAAAGATGAAGTTAATACAATTTATATGTAGTTCATGTGTAGGGAAAGGCAGAAGTTACTACACACATATATATGTAGTTGGATTATGCACTAGCTACATATGTAGTGCCATTTATTACACATACATATATGTATAGTTTGATTATTCATATATTGTGTAATTTGTTAGTCCAGAAGCTCTTCTAGTAACAAAATTGTAATAGTTAGACCAAGTTATGTTCTTTATGCCAACAAACTTACTTTCATTTATACTAAAACGTCAAATGTACATGGGGAGGACATATACCTTGCCCCTATTGCATAATGTGTACAAAGAAAAGGATATAAATATATTAATAAATTCAGTGAGGTTTACACACATCTTGGCAAAAGAGTATGTATCTTTCTCGACCAGTTTTAGCATCCTTATTGTCTTCTCCTTTTGTTCGGTGAGTTGAAGATAGCCTGGGTTCTTGTGTTGTACAAAGTTGTGACCTTGTGACACGTTGACCCTTCATCCATTTTCCTTGATGAGTGGGTTGATTTTATTGAATGGAAGTCTTGATTTGAAGATTGTAGCATCGCCCCTCATAGTGACATATTTCTATTACAACTTGGACCATCCATAGATGTTCTAGGAATCTTCTTTGTACTCTGTTTTGTTGGACTTGATGTAGACCCAAAGAGGGATTCTTATTTAGCAATTAGTTGGCATTGAGGCCTTTTTTTATCCTGTATCATATATGTATCAAAACTACAGTAATTGAATAACATAATTATTTCATTTCATTTTTAAACTGCACCTTACTCTCAGTCTCCATCATTCCTGCTCTTCCCTAAAAATAGTACAATCTTTAAGCATGGATAGAATCTGAACATGTAAAAGTTAATCACATAAAGAAAGGTAGATGACAAGAGAGGATTTGTTTAGTGTGGATTTTTTTCCATTTTCGAAAAATTGCAGTAGGCCTCCTAATCCAAAAGCTGAGTACAACTCTGTGACCGCACAATAATCCCAGCATATGGCGATGAAAGTTAATTGCAGATGGAAACCCTATGAAGCACTATCACCATTCCAAATTTGAAAAGTATCCAATTGTCGAGAGCATAGAAGTATCCATATGTGATTTATGTTTCATTGTATTATTACCTATTAGCTTTCCAAGTTATCAAGTTGATAACTTGTGCCTAGCGTCGCGTCCGCTGCCACCATTTAACAAGCCATTAGGAGTGAAAGACAGTAATAAAGAAACATGGGATTAAAATCATATTAATGTGTGTCAACACATCCTTATTCTCAAATGGCACATAGTTGTCGCCAGCTACAATAAGGCCCCGAGCGCCCCGCCCACCCGGGAACCGGTTAAAGCACACAGTTGGTCGGCCTGCACGAAGGGTACCATTTCGGAGGCGGCCGCTGGGAATCAAACACAGATTCCTTCATGAGGGGACACCGTGTCGAACCACCTGAACCACTCATCCCCATCCAGCTTGGTCGCTTCTTGATAATGTGTTGACTTGTATGTACCAACAATGTTAAGCAATACATATATTCATGCAAAATGTTATACTTGATTTGTGAACTCAATAAGAGATTTTAGACTAGTTATTTGACGATCAAATTGTTTAGCTTAAAAAACATTATGCATTTAATTTGGAACCAGATTTTTTATAGAGCAAAGTTATCCCTCTTCGAAGTGGGACATTGCGTATTTGGCAAATTTTTCATTTACTATCACATCTTTGATTGTTAAAAAATTAAGCTAGTTGATGAGGTGTACTTTGATGAGGAATCAGTTGTATTCAAAGTAAGGCAAACCTCAGGCTTGGATCCAAAGAAAACGTCAACAACAACACGATAGGGCCCAATTTTAAACATTATTACATAAATAAAAACCAACGCAATGTAGAATCAGAAGACAAATTGAATGAATTGTAAATTAATGGGTTAGATCCTAGCACTATCAATTTACTGGAAGTCATAAAAATAAGATACAGTTCCAAAGGTACTTGAAGTAATAAATAAATATAGAAAAAAATTTAGGTAGTTTATTGTTTTTTCATGCTAACAACTTAGACAAAGTAAGAAGAGTAGCATAGTATGGACCTGATACAATGATTACAGCTATCCTGCCCCCATATTTATTTGTGCAAGTTCTCCCCTCCAATCAGCCACCTATTCAGCTATTGTAGTATGTGGGTTGGAATTCTGATTCAACTCGGTATGCATTTTCTTCTTCCTGTGAAATTTAACTATTATTCTCCCTAAGAAGACTGGTAAGTATAGAGAAATTACTGTCAAAAACTGTCAAATGAAAAATAAACATTTAATGTTTGACAACCTTGAAGGGGAGTCCGAGTCATATTTATAATGGGTGGAAAATATGAAAGCAGAAATATGATCTATCTTTGATCTACTTTTTGGTGTGCATATGGGGTGGCTACAGAGAGTCGATATCTCATACATAATTCCATGTAATCGACAGTTGTCCTTCAGTTGCTCGTGCTCCTTGGAAAAAAATTGTCTCTAATACCTACTGGAATAAAAAAGCAATGTAAATTAAACATCCAAAAGACTACTTATGGAAGATCGTGCCATGGTCATGGAATACGCATCAAATAGTGAGTAGAAAAAATTAATGGCTTTCACTGATAGGATACTTAACAAGGACAATGACATACATACATGGAGAGCAGGATATTTAACAAGAAGAAGGCAGAAGAGTATTGGAGTCAATGGTTCATCCAATACATGATTGCGATCTGAACGAGAGGAGTAAGTGGTCCTTGGTTTGGGCCTCTGCCAGCAGTTGTAAAAGCCAAGCAATGCAATTAGGATAGTGAAGGCGGGAGGTCAAGATGCATAGTAGATTCTAAAATCAGAGGTTGTTTTGCTGCAACCGCGAGAGACGCACAGTGGCGCAGACACAGTGGTTAAAAATGTGAGGTGAGTCAAGCTAAACTAAACATGGGTCTGCAATCTAAATGGTTGTCATTCGAACAAACAAACAGAGAAGGAAGGTGCTCCCTAAAGGAGTTGGCGAGCAGCTAGTGGCAGGGGCCTCTCAAAAATCCTCACTTGGCATCGAAAAAACCAAATACGACCATGGAAGAAATCCAAACCGAAGCGGTAGAAGGCCAACAGGAAGAGATCGAGAGTCGGGGAAGTGTTTCCAGGGAGGGAGACTTGCCTGGAAACGTTCGTCGACCGCTTGATAATAGTTGCCACACAACTAAGAGATATTTAAGTAAGAGATTGAAAATGGTGGGTTGTGTAGTGGGAAAATATAAAAAATAAACGTTATTATTTTGCCATGCCAAATGCATTCGAGTCGATACAAACACCAGTACGTCTTGTCTTTCTCAAGGAAAAATAAAGAAAATGATAGATGAATAAAAAGATTGAATATTTCAATATTTCCTCTTACCTCAAGAACCGCATGTCCTACATATGGACATTGAATGTCATTCAAGGGCTGCTAGAACCATCATACGTTGTCCTCTCCATTCTGAAACCCTCATTCAAACGAGGGTTAACTCAGCTAACTCCCCCATTCCCCCCAACTCATAACCTACTCAATAAAAAAACTTCACAATTCCACAGTAAAGTGACGTTCCCTCATTTCTTCCATGACGTAACTTGTCTTTGCTAAATCCTATTTGTAAAATGGTATCATATGCTAATCACGCCCCTCAAATGATATCAACACTGTGAATTTTAGCAAGTTAGAGAACACATTACAAAGGTAAAATCTCATGAATGGAATTCCCTTTTATAGATCACTCTCTCATATACGCAACTACATGACAATTGACAAATATGAATTTAACGGCATGTAGCACAAAGAATACATTTGTTGAAAGCAATTTCTTAATTGAAATGACTGGAATTGTTGGAAGGGTCGTACATCTACTAACGAGTCAAGAATAAAGCAATTTCAGCCTATGTTTAGCACAAATTTCAACATGAAAGCCAATTCAACCCATTCTTAATTTAAATTTTGTTGCTGGTAGTCAATTAGATGCACAACCAAAGTATGTTTAACCAAACTATTCAAAAAAAAATGTATGTTTCTATACTGTTTCCGAGCCATGTTCTTTGCATAGTTGATTTTTTGAGTGGTTAGGAAACAATACCTAATTATAAGGTCAGAACTTGTTTCCATGATTCCTTATCGTATACATGATGTTAATTAACAAAAATAAATAGTCATGATTGGTACAAATCTTAAGAAGATTGACTGAGTAAGCCGAGAAATACGTGGTAGGAGAAAACCAAATGGAGCCACAATAACACGGCTTCTCTGTTTCTTATAGGAGCCATAGTAACATGGATTCTCTATTTCTAATATGAGTGGTGGAGTAATTATATTAGTTATAAAGAGAAGTCTTAGTTCATTACACTATTGTTTGTCTAGAAAATAGTGGCATATGTTACAGTTGTGAGTTCACTACCTGTTGGCTAATACTTTATTACTGACTATATTATGGCTAGCACAAATTGCAGCACTGATGTTCAAAAAATGTTTGGGACATGGGTGACGAAGAAAAGAGATACAAAAAGTTGGAAAGTACCAATTCTAGGCTAGTCTGTTATCAATGTTGACATTGCAGTTAAAATGAACCAAGAAATGCAAAGCACTACTTATGTTACTAGAGATTGTATAAGTAGGTGGTTATAAGGAGGAGTTTTCAAGCATCTTGGCAAAAAAATCATTGGAGGGGGAAATCCTGGAAGTACTGAGGGGGGCCCAAAAGGCCACAAAGAAGACATAAAAAGATTGTGATAGCCGCAGATTCCTGAACTACACTGAATTATATACATGACACACTAGCATGTCCACCATGCTACAATACAAAATTGTATAGATCAACCAACACACCATAAAGGTTGAGTAATAATCCGCATAGGCACCAATTCATTTCTAAAACATAGAAACAAGATTTTCTGATGTAAAGCCTACTCATAATTGGGTCTAGAACAGAACTGGTATGAAGAGATACAAACTACATGCAAAGGTAGATTCTATTTTGAATATGCATTGTTTCAAGAGTGTAACTCATACCTTTCTTTTGGTTTATGACTCGTTAGATTCAATGCTCAAACAGACTTGTGTTTCCCATATCCAAAGCTATCTACAATGCAAACGGCCCAAAAAGGAACATCAAATGTGTAAATTGTATATCTTAAATTTATTGCAGGAAGATATTGAACAACTATAGGTGGAAAAAGAGATCTGATGAGTTACTAAAAGTGGTGGCTACCTCAAACTTTTAGCTTTCCAAAACTTGTTGTTGTCTCTGTGATCTTCTCCGTGAAGGTGTCCGTGGACTCTGGAGAGAGTCAAACCACTGGCATGCATAAACAATACATTTAGTTATGAAAGAAGAGACGCAAGAGGGTTTTCCTTTCCACTGACTAATCTATTCCATCCTTAGGCAGTACCCATGATACTTGTTTCATCCTTCCTCAAATGGAAAGATATTTTCTACCAATCATAAAGTATATATGAGGTAGACTAAGTTTATCTTCAGTAAGAATAAGTATACTTATACAACTTTATATTGCAATAGTCATGGAACAAAAGTATCGTCTCTGCTGAAAATTATGGTTACAATTATAAAAATATTTCTAATCACTGATGAATGTTCTAAAACTGAATTGAATCAACATTCATTCTGAAACCATATTTCCATTGATAGAAAGAAAGTAGTGTATAAAAGGCTACTTCATTCCAAAAGAATGGAGTCAATGATGAAAGTGAAGCCAGTAACTAGCATAATAGTTGTAAACTAAATTACATTTCCATATAAGGTCAGATTATCTACTTGTCCTAAGTGGTATGTCAAGAAAATTCTGTTGAAACCTATGCCAAAATCTGACGTAGTAAATCGAACTTACTTTTTCATTGCATATGTGGTGCTTCTTTCTATCATTGTGATCTATGCCACATAAAATCTATCCTAGAAGGCATTATTGGATGTGCATCCACCTCGATCTTCTGAATGATAATGGGAAAAGTAGAAATGGAACCCCTTATAGCCACCAGGAGCTTGTGAAAACTCACTCAAAATTTCATTGCATATTTTTCTGAAACTATCCTTCTATAATCCCTTTCTCTCTACAATCTACTAAAGATACAAAGGTCAATGAGGTGTTCTTCTACTATTAAAGAAAACAAGATCTTCAAGTTTATCAAGATGCATATATAAGTGAAATTTCTTAACTAATTAATGTGTCTTATACTAGCTCCATCACCAACAGTCAAGATCATCAAAAAAGGCTCCATCAAAGCACATCAATAGATGAACTTAAACCAACTTCAGGCACAAGGAGATCGTCCCAGTAGAAACAGTCTACCCATAACAAGTTGGGAAAACAACCAGCAAAGATACATGCTCAAGAAATGGGAAAAGATACATTCTCCTCGTTCAGCAAGACCATGTTGAGTTCATGGCTCTCATCCTTGACTAGCAGCAGGACTGGTTCCTCGTCAGTTGCTCGGGCCAGGTGTGCTTCTTCAGCTCGTTTCTTACCTCGGTACTCAAACGCATAGTGCCCGAGGTTATTGCAATAAAAGTAACAAATCTTGCTCTTGTCTCGGCATGCATCTCAGCTTCCTTCTCCGCGAACTCCTATTCCATGTCCTCGTCCTCGCGAGCCACCACACCCACATCCACGAGTGATGTGATATGTGGAGTCCTCAGCTTGCACCACCTTAGACTCTGACTTGGGCTCTTTTTTCATCAAAAGCACCTGCTCATGCCTTGCATCATAATCTCTGTATCGTTCTTCGTGTGCTTTCAGGGCCCCTACAACCTCGTCAACCTGCATTGTTTTGAGGTCTCCAAATTGCTCCATCATTGCAGCAATCTGGAGGAATTTAGGCGACACACTCCAGAGAAGCTTCTTCACGACACGGCTCTCGTCCATATCCTCTCCGAGTGACCTGATTTGGTTCACCAGCCCACTTAGTTTTCCTGCGAATTCATCCACTTACTGAGCATCGCTCATCCGTAAGTTTTCGAACTCCCATCGCAGCGCCTGCAGCTTCACTTCCTTGACAAGTTTGACACCAACATGCATCATCCTGAGCGCCTCCCAGGCTTCTCGAGTAGTTTCCTTGCCGGCTAGCTGCAACATAGTTTCTTCTGGAACAACTAGGTAGATCACGGCCAAAGCCATCTGATCTTTTCTTTCCTCAATTTCTCCTTCATCGTCTAAGGCTTCAATTGCAGCCCATACACCTTGGGCATGCATGTTTTCCTTCATTTCCGTTACCCAGATTGGTTAATTCGACTTTGTCAGCATAGGATATTTAAGGGTCACCGAACCCTCCCTTGCTGCCATTGGCTCCACGAGCTCTCCACCCTGAGAGCTGCTGCTTGGTGCTGGCATATGCTTCGACATTACAAGCTCTAATACCACCTGTGGAAAACTAGAGGATCGAATGCACAGAAGCAAATGGACACATAGCAGAAAGAAGCATTGTGTTCTTGAGGAAAGGAGAAAAATTGTCCTAGTTATTTCATAACAACAAAAGTACTTAAATATAGCAACGATACTCCAAGCAAATACTAACTAAGTGGCTACCTACATGCCACGATCGTTTACCCTGATCCAACAATTGTGGATCGACTCATATATAAGACTCGGATTGATACCTTGAATGGTTCAATTCCATTACAGACTCAATGCTAGCTGCAGTGCACGTAGCACTTGGTTCCTCAATACTTTGCCTCCCTCCTATGATGAGTTGTTCACCTGAACATGTCTCAATTATTTCCAACAAATATCCATTGTGATCTATGGGGCCCTGCGCCGGTCACCTCTATTCATAAATATCACTTTTATGCTTGTATTATTGATGACTATTCCCATTTCATGTGGTTCATCCCACTCAAAAATAAAAGTGATTTCTTTGAGCAATTTCACCTATTCGATCGCTATGTTGAACGAAAATTTAAAACTCACATTCGCACATTCCAATCTGATGCCGGTGGTGAATTCACAAGCACGACCTTTCGCCAATACCTGTCCACCTGCGGCATTCTCCATTAGGTCTCTTGTCCCCACATGCTACAGCAAAATGGGGTTGTGGAACGACGCCATCGGACCATCACCGAACATGGCCTAACTTTCCTTCACTCCAGTGGCATTCCGTAGACATATTGGGTCGAGACATTTACCACCGTCGTCCACCTCCTCAATCGCCTCCCATGCACTCATGTACAAGACACCAGCCCCTACCATTCTCTCCACAAATAGCTCCCAGACTACTCCAGCCTACGTACTTTTGGATGTCGTCATATCTCAGCACATTGCCTTTTATGAAAAACACCTCCCATACAAACATTGTGTCCAACCCCCCATGCCTACACCCTTCGTCACTGAAATCACCAGCAACCGTGAATGGTTTAACCAACCTGCCTCCCCCGCTCTCGACCTCCAACCTACCTCCATCCGTCAAGATCCCCGCCTTCTAGATTCCATCCATCCTGCACCACTGCACCCATATCCGACACCAACCCAGCCACCACCCTTACCACTTACCGACCCACCATCGCCTCCCACATTGATCTTTATGTTTTTGTTGTAGTATCTACTCTTATCGAGTAGTTTCAGTAAAGTTAACCCTACCCAGAAAAAAAAGATACAAACATACAAGTATTCATGCTAACCTTGTTGAAGAGTAAGCAAGTGCATATTCCCTTTTTGTGCTACATTGAAAGAAAAATAAAAAAAGCAGGTCTCATAATGTATATGAAATATTATCAGATCCTAAAATTGATATTTGACTGTTCTGAATCAGATGTTATATGTAAAAGGAAGTATAGAGAATTCCTTAGGCCATGCACACTCAACAAAACAAACAACGGGTTTTAATGATATGTGATTCTACTCATTGAGTTCTCTAAAAAAATTAAGCCTAGTGGTATATCAGCAAAAGATACAAAAGGAACATCGGATGCGTATAAGACCTTAGGAAATTAATGTGTCCTCTTGACAATATGATGAAATTTATCAACAAATTAATGTCAAAATAGCTAGTTTATATTACTTAGTCATGCATGGATTGGTATCAAATGTTTTGACAACTCAAATCCCTAGCACATCAAGAAGGCTGACCTATAGTTGTATTAACAAAATACAACAAGCATGTTCTGGATTATAATTGAAAGAAACCAGAGCATCAAGGAGCTTCAAACACTGATGAACCAGATATTGCAGCCACTATGAAGAAAGTTCAATGGACTTCATGAAGAAGCTTGTGGCCAGATGCATAGATACACAAGAGTTATAATGAAAAAATGAGAAACATTGTTATGTGATTTAAGTAAGCAAGGTAGCAATTCTCATGAACAAAATTTGAAGATATATGAAACTTTGGTTAGTAATCAACAAACTCAATTATCTTGCCAACAGTTGGTCGACTTCCTTAGGAACATGGCTCTCCTCAATAATCAAGCACTCATCTCCCTCACAAATCAATGTGTATTTCAAAGAGGCTTGTTGATGGAGGTGGTGGCGGTTTGCCGACCATGGTTCTTTGTGTAGATATTCCAGCTAGTGTTGACAACCCATGGACTTGGGAGCCCATGTCAGAAAACTAAATTTTGTTGGCAACCCCCAATTATGTATAACTTCTAATTAGGTGATAATAGTAATATTTCAAAAAGTAAACTAAAGTTCCAGTAAGGATGGTTCCCTCTATTGAAAATTGCAACATGCAAGAAAAAATAATCTATACAAAAACATAAGTAGTAAAGCAAAACTAGTTCTATGACGTTATTGTTTAGTTCCAATCATGAAGTGTGTCCATGCCCATCCTATGTTAACCTGGTTTATCCATAGATTCGTTTTCATTCTAAACCTTATTTATATGTACATTTTTCTTGACATGATAAAACCTTCATCCATATTAAGAGTGAACATAATATTGTCAAAATTTTAGCTCTATAGTGTATGTCTATATGTATACCTTACAAAACAAATATTCAAGTTTATTTTTCATGAGGGAGGTTCTGGATATTAAGGATAATGAACAACTAGAAAAATATGTGAAAGACATGCAAAATGCTTACTAAAACTTTTCAGAAACCTTGACTTTTAACTTGGCAGAAAAAAATCATTGTGTGCTTTATAAGCTTCGAAATAATAGATTGAACTGGATATGGTATGTCAATCAACCAGAACCAGAGCTAAAGGTATACTGATAATTTTTGTTTTAAATTTTCTTTCAAATGTTTCACTTGCATGAATACAAATTTGAAAATTGGTTTCTCCCAATTAATTCTGTGACTATTAAAGTGACCAAATTTGAAAATTGTTTCCTCCAGGTAATTCAGACACCTTCATCTCTACAGCTCTATTTCAATCATCTACTCCAACATAGACCTCTTATTAGTCACCAAGTACTGCAGGTGGATCGGGAAACATGTCAGGTGTCTTTGGGTAGAACACTCTTTTCTAGACCGGCTTCACAAGATAATGTATTTTTGCAACCAGTACATGTTACAAATAATTTTGTAACTCTCCCTACCATGCCACAAATGGCAATTGATCGTGTAGGTCCATGATCCGTTCAATATGGAATTTCAAGCATGCCAGGGCCTGAAAAGCCATCTCCGATGAGAGTTTCTACATTGTTGACTTGTACGCATTTATCACAGAAAAGGATAACATTTCCTCCTAGAAAATACTATCCTTAAGGTGATGGTTGTAGGTGACGATTATTCTATGAAGAAGGGAAATACAATGTATTCCTAAAGAAGATGCCCTTTTTGTTCCTAGGAAGAATCTGAGGGCACTGCTTATCTGTCTCATTGAGTAGTGGTCATAAAAAAGCACAGTAATATGATTAATTGCAGCAAAAAATGCTTCTCCAAGCACAAGAATGGAAAATCTTAGAGAAATAATAAACAAGACCATTACGTAAATGTCCACGTGAACCATCAAAATCCACAAGTACGATAAATGGAACCATAGTGCTCAGACTGGAAACAACAGAATAGACACCTCTTATACTTTATTTTCTAAAAACAGGGCTGGTAAAGAAGCAGTTGTCTATGAGAATGGCACTGACATAGAGGGATTAATGTTGAAGCTTCCGCATACTGTATACTTCACGGAGCCCCAAATTCATGAGTTTTCTTTTAAAAAAATGGATGAACATGGTTTTTTTTGTCATGTTAAGGACTTTGTTGTTAAGATACACTAATTTGGTATCATCACATTTGAGGAGAAGTTGATGTTATGAGGCTTGACTTGGAATTAGTTTTATAGTTTAAAAATCATGAAGCGATTATACACAAGGACAAGAGAAATTAAACCACATGTTGGACAAGGCCTAAATAATCCAGCAGAAGTCACCCTTTAAAATATGAAGTGTGTCGACAAGAAGACTGCCCGATATAAAACTGGGGGCCCCAAAGTTAATGTCTATAGAGATCTGCTGAGAAGAAAAGCTACAAATCAAGGTGCTGAATTTGTATCTTATGATCCCATTGTACGGGATTGTAAGATTAGGGTGAAACATTTCAGTACTTATGAGTTTGAAGATATAGACAAAGAAGGTGTCTATATGATACTTATGATGGGGGCAGAGATGCAAACAGAGTTGGTAATTTGTTAAAACATTATATTGCATGTGTTTGAATCAAAAGATGCTCACTTGTGATTGTCCCTAAAATGAACATTTCTATTGGGAAAGATGATAATGTGGAGGGGAAAAAAGATGATAGTGGTGTGCTGGTATTGTTTCAAGAAATGACGGACTGTTGGTTCTTCCTTTTTGAGCTTGTCTAAATTCTAATTATAGTGATGAACAATGAGCTTTAGATATCCTCTAGATGGATCCTTGAACAAACTAGTTCTTGACTCTAGCAAAAGAGCAACACATTGGTGTCCACTAAAAATGGGGTCTGTAAAGGCCAATATCAACGTTGTTACACTTGGCAACAATCAACTTAATGTCAGACTGGTTTTCAAAAAGCACGGGGCAATCCCTTTGGCAATGACGACCATATAATTACGAGGAGCATTTCAGCCTTTACTACCAAAAGTGTTTGATAACACTAAATTTTGTGATATTTTAGGCTATTTTTCTGTTATCAAAACTGCCCTTTTCTGCTATTTTCCTCTCTTTTATAAGCACTTTCGCAATAATTGGCCAAGCAATGCTCTTAATCCAATTTTCCTATCTTTTGCAGAGTTTTCCTCGTTTTTGGGCAATAAGGCCGCTCCGGCCCATGAATAAGTCCAATCCTGTCTCGGCCTCCCTGACGCCCGATACAACCCCTACCTGACAGGGGTTGGGCGACACAAAGACGCTCGACGAAGAGGTGCCATGCGAGAAGAAGCTGACGGATGACACACCTTCTACCCGACAGGGAGCCTGGCTCGCCCCGACAACCCAGCTTGTCGGGCGACACAGCCACCCACCGGCAGGTGCGCCGCCTGTCACGACCGATAGCTGACACCATCTACGTCGAGCGACACCTCTGTATCGGCCCGTCCAACGACTGGTGCATAAGGGGGCCACGTGGCGCTTCGAGCACCAACTCTTCTCCCCAACCAGCTGACTATAAATAGCAGCTACAGGGAGCCGAAAAGACATCTTGGTCAGTTCGGAGTTTTAGAACTCAAACAGTTGGGAGTTGAGCCATCTTCCGAGGAGTCTACGAGAGCATACGTGTCGTGCCCCAGTGCTTGTCTCGGGCGACACTAGGTGAGATTCTCCTCATCCCGAGAGAGAGGGGATAGTTCACTTAGGACCGTCCCGGGCGACACTGCGGGCCGATATCGTCCGACATAGATGAGAGACACAAGTGCCCGACATCAGCAATGCATAGCTCTTAGCCCGACACGATATCAACCCGATACGCTTAGCTTGTTGAGCGTGTCGCCCGAGAGGGTGTGCCACCCGACATGAGCATATCGGCCAGGGTCCTTGAGCGATATGGTTGACATTCGGTGCGTGTCGCTCAAGAGGGTGTGCCGCCCGACACCTCTGTATCGGGCTAGGCCTCTGACCGATATCGGGAAGGGGAACTACATCACCTTGTTGTCCTTCTACATCAAGGAGGCGACACCTATCTTTACTTTCTATCATTTAATTCCTTACTTATGCCTTGTAATTAAGACCCTTTATTTGTTTATGGAAATAGAAGATGCTTAATTACTTGTTGCTCTATGCTTGGTGCACAATGTTGGATGACTGCTATGTTTGATAACCGAACTCTAGCTTGCATGTTTGGATCACATTTTTCTTAGCTAAAGAATCGTGTTTTCTCGTCGCAACAACTTCGAGAGTTGGGTTGTGGCTCTAGTGTTTGGTCCGATTCTGGAGTACGAGAGTGCCTGGAACGGAGTTGCTTTAGTGACCTTTCCACTCTAATTTTAGTCCAGTGACCTCGAGAGGGGCGTTGATGCCTTGTTAGAGGTACCCGCTTCGAGAGGAGGGGTACATGACTGGTTCTACCGCCGCTTGTTTTAATGGAGTTTTATCCTTCGTACCTCGCTTTAGCTCGAGCAATATCTTTCTGTTTCTGTTTCATGAAAACCCCTAAAAACTGCTAAATGATTAAAACCTTAAATCTCTCTTGTAGCTCCACTTAGAGATAGTTTTCTTTGTTTTATTTGTGACATCTTACTGCTTCCCTTTTTGGGAATTTATCTCTCGTTATATACCTGCCGGAGTGTAGCGTGTCGATTCCGTGTTCTCAACACTACCCCCTTGTCCCTTTGTTCGACCCAATATTTCTACTTCGACCCCGTAAACAAAGTTGTAGGGGCCTAGAAGGATTCAGATTTATAAATGTAAAAGCTTGACTACCTCAAATCCGCCTCCAATTTTAGGACGCGCGATTTAGGCCGGTCAACTTTTTGGCACCATTGTCGGGGACAAGGCAAAAGTGGTACTGTTGACGAATCCGAATCCACTAACTACACTCTTGTGCCTCAAGCTTAGTAATGAGCTTGACAACACTCTTTTTCTTCTTTACTATTATTCTTTTCCTGAAATTAATAAATCTATCTTCTAACCTTGATACAATAAAGGAATCGCGTCAATGTCTATACAATAGGAAGGATGGTTTGTAGTGGCTTACCTTGTCCCGAGGCTTGCTCGGTGACTTTACCTCGTGATTTGCGCGGTCTTCAGCTCTAGTCTTGTACGATGTCTATGCAGCTCCTTGTGACGTCCCCGGATTTTCTAAAACTTAATCTGATGTGTGACGTCCATATTGAAACCCTCACCTCATCGAGAATCCCGTTTTAAACATCCCACATGAGGCTAAGAAGAAGAAAATCAAGGGAGTCAGAAGGAAACAATCAGTAGCACATGCACATGAACAATAATAAAACCATACACACATGTTCACCATTCAACATATAATTACAACATGAATTGTTACATCACTTGATATTACATATTGAACAACAAACTATAACATATACATGTACTACATCTACACAACAGGATCTTAAGACAACAGGTCCACCTATACATCAGCTCGCCACACAACTCTCAACTATCCTGGATCTTCAAGAGTAAAACCACAACCTAAACAAAAGATTACATGCAGTACACGTCAACACAATATTTCATGAATATTGTACTGAGTACACCTACGTGTCTTTTATTTACCTCTCATCATATCTTGGCAATAAGATAAAACTAATGTACTTGGCAGTTATAAAGAAATATAAGAAAATCATATACTTGCATGAAGATGTTCATTAACAAAAGAAAACACATATTTTAAACTTATTTCCATCATATATCTTGTGCATCTGCCCCTAGGGCTTTGATGTCTTTAGGCCTTGTCATATGAATCGTACATCTGCCCCTAGGGCTTTGATGTTACATATGCCCCTAGGGCTTTGATGTTTATCAATGCACTGTACTACCAAAGAGTTTAGTGATATCATATGATGGATCAAATATCTTATATTTCATGTGTTCATAGCCATAAGTACGGAAAATCAAGCAACATATCATGCAAGAACAATCATATCATCCAATATCATATGCCAAGTATTTTACTACACATAGAAAACAAGCATATTGTATAATAAGCCAAGTAAGAGGTAATAGCGTACCTTCCAAAGAGACATCCTAATCACATATACTCCTGATGTCATCTATAACCTTGGTCAAACCTGATCAAGACAAGATCATATACTATCATCAGGTTCTCATCATCTTACATCTCATCTTAACCCTAATCGTGCTCATATTAGGGTTTCACTTTATCTCATTAGGATATATACATTATCACTTTCATTCTCGTCTTAGAATTATCTCACTGATGTCATTTTCCAGATTACATCTCATGATTAGATCACATCCTTACAATTATTATATCATGGTTGTGTTAAACAAACTTATATGAGTGGCTTGTCAAAACATTTATCAAAACTTCATCTAGTCCAACTGAGGTTCTCCTAACCCATATCATGAGGGTAGTGCCATGCTCACTCTCTCCGAGATGACTCAACTCTATGAGTATCTCACATGCATATACTTTATATTCCCTCTCTTAGTCTAAGGTTCTCGGATAACCTCATTGGCACTAGTGATAGCTTTACAAGCTCGAGCCACCTAAGCACAAACCAAAACATGCTATGACATGATGTTCTCATCACAGGCCTTCTACCCATGAAACATGCTTACCCAAAACTCTCTTATATACACCACTAGATTCCAATGTGGGAAACCACCAACCCAAGCATGAGGCTTCACAGAAACTAACATAGCTACCTCCTCCAGGGTCTTGGGCTCTCTCCCTCACCCGAATGGTAGGCACTCATGTTCATGTTCACATGCACATAACGAGCCTCTCTCTGTCTCTAGGGTTTAGTCCTCCCAAGGACATATAGGGTTCAGCAAGACTATAAGAATCATGGATAAAGCAACTCATCTCAATCACTCAGGAGTAGTCTAGTTTAGGACATATCATATCACATATCTCATATTTCTCATAACTTGGAGTCTAGGTTCTCTAACCTTCTCCCTGTGGGTCTCGCTCTCTCTTGAGCTAACCCCAAAATTGGTCCCAACACTAGAGGTCCTCCTTTGTAAAAGAGCTTGAGGCTCATGCTGACTCACAACCCGTCTTAAGTTAGCATATCTTATCTCATAAAAGAATGCATACTTGCATCATCAAAACTTATCTCAAAACCTAAAAACTAAACTCACGTCCTCAAATACAAACATAGATCATCATAACCATCTTATGTCATCTATATAAGACTTACATCATATCATCAAAACTTATTTCATCTATTCCGTCTATCATATATTCCAACAAGGCTCTAGACATCTAATCTAGAACTACTCTGTCTTCTAGACTGATGTCATCACTTTCACTTAGGTTGCATGACCACCTCCTACTCGTACATATGTGGGGACACATTTTTGTAATACATATACATATTAAAATATTATATAGTTTTTCTCTAAACATATGTGGGGAGAAAAACTATATAATACGAGATGTTTAGAGAAAAACTATATAATAATTTAATATGTATATGTATTACAAAAATGTGTCCCAACATATGTACGAGTAGGAGGTGGTCATGCAACCTAAGTGAAAGTGATGACATCAGTCTAGAAGACAGAGTAGTTCTAGATTAGATGTCTAGAGCCTTGTTGGAATATATGATAGACGGAATAGATGAAATAAATTTTGATGATATGATGTAAGTCTTATATAGATGACATAAGATGGTTATGATGATCTATGTTTGTCTTTGAGGACGTGAGTTTAGTTTTGAGGTTTTGAGATAAGTTTTGATGATGCAAGTATGCATTCTTTTATGAGATAAGATATTCTAAGTTAAGACGGGTTGTGAGTCAGCATGAGCCTCAAGCTCTTTTACAAAGGAGGACCTCTAGTGTTGGGACCCGTTTTGGGGTTAGCTCAAGAGAGAGTGAGACCCACAGGGAGAAGGTCTGAGAACCTAGACTCCAAGTTATGAGAAATATGAGATATGTGATATGATATGTCCTAAACTAGACTACTCCTGAGTGATTGAGATGAGTTGCTTTATGCATGATTCTTATAGTCTTGCTGAACCCTAGATGTCCTTGGGAGGACTAAACCCTAGAGACAGAGAGAGGCTCGTTATGTGCATGTGAACATGAACATGAGTGCCTACCATCCGGGTGAGGGAGAGAGCCCAAGACCCTGGAGGAGGTAGCTATGTTAGTTTCTGTGAAGCCTCATGCTCGGGTTGGTGGTTTCCCACATAGGAATCTAGTGGTGTATATAAGAGAGTTTTGGGTAAGCATGTTTCATGGGTAGAAGGCCTGTGATGAGAACATCATGTCATAGCATGTTTTGGTTTGTTCTTAGGTGGCTCGAGCTTGTAAAGCTATCACTAGTGCCAATGAGGTTATCCGAGAACCTTAGACTAAGAGAGGGAAGATAAAGTATATGCATGTGAGATACTCATAGAGTTGAGTCAGCTCGGAGAGAGTGAGCATGGCACTACCCTCATGATATGGGTTAGGAGAACCTCAGTTGGACTAGATGAAGTTTTGATAAATGTTTTGACAAGCCACTCATATAAGTTTGTTTAACACAACCATGATATAATAATTGTAAGGATGTGATCTAATCATGAGATGTAATCTGGAAAATGACATCAGTGAGATAATTCTAAGACGAGAATGAAAGTGATAATGTATATATCGTAATGAGATAAAGTGAAACCCTAATATGAGCACGATTAGGGTTAAGATGAGATGTAAGATGATGAGAACCTGATGATAGTATATGATCTTGTCTTGATCAGGTTTGACCAAGGTTATAGATGACATCAGGAGTATATGTGATTAGGATGTCTCTTTGGAAGGTACGCTATTACCTCTTACTTGGCTTATTATACAATATGCTTGTGTTATATGTGTAGTAAAATACTTGGCATATGATATTGGATGATATGATAGTTCTTGCATGATATGTTGCTTGATTTTTCATACTTATGGCTATGAACACATGAAATATAAGATATCTGATCCATCATATGATAGCACTAAACTCTTTGGTAGTACAGTGCATTGATAAACATCAAAGCCCTAGGGGCAGATGTAACATCAAAGCCCTAGGTGCAGATGTACGATTCATATGACAAGGCCTAAAGACATCAAAGCCCTAGGGGCAGATGCACAAGATATATGATGGAAATAAGTTTATAATATGTGTTTTCTTTTGTTAATGAACATCTTCATGCAAGTATATGATTTTCTTATATTTCTTTATAACTTCCAAGTACATTAGTTTTATCTTATTGCCAAGATATGATGAGAGGTAAATAAAAGACACGTAGGTGTACTCAGTACAATATTCATGAAATATTGTGTTGACGTGTACCGCATGTAATCCTTTTTTTAGGTTGTGGTTTTACTCTTGAAGATCCATGATAGTTGAGAGTTGTGTGGCGAGCTGATATACAGGTGGACCTGTTGTCTTAAGATCCTGTTGTGTAGATGTAGTACATGTATATGTTATAGTTTGCTGTTCAATATGTAATATCAAGTGATGTAACAATTCATGTTGTAATTATATGTTGAATGGTGAACATGTGTGTATGGTTTTATTATTGTTCATGTGCATGTGCTACTGATTGTTTCCTTCTGACTCCCTTGATTTTCTTCTTCTTAGCCTCGTGTGGGATGTTTAAATTGGGATTCTCGCTGAGGTGAGGGTTTCAATATGGACGTCACACATCAGATTAAGTTTTAGAAAATCCGGGGACGTCACAAGGAGCTGCATAGACATCGTACAAGACTAGAGCTGAAGACCGCGCAAACCACGAGGTAAAGTCACCGAGCAAGCCTCGGGACAAGGTAAGCCACTACAAACCATCCTTCCTATTGTATAGACATTGACGCGATTCCTTTATTCTCTGGTTTGGGAGATGAATTTTTTTGTTTCTGCTGCCTTCTCTGCCTCCCTCAAAACCCAATGAGGATTATCGATATGATTTATTTTGGTTTGTCACCTTTATGTATTGCATACAATGCGAATAAAATTGGCTTTATGCATGTCCAATCCAAAATCCACAAATCCCAATATATATATATGATATGTAATATGAATGCACTCGATACGCATCGCCCTTAAATGAGTTTTGGGGTGGATGTATAGTGTGGTTATGGCTAATAAACCCTATGTGTGTGATTGGTTTTATGTGTTTTCTTACATCTCAGTCTTCGCACTGATTTCCTATCTCTTATTCCTTATGTAACTCAAGATAACTCGAGATTTCTTTCCTACCTTTGCTCTCCCTGAATATAAATCAAGGTTTCCCAATTCAAATGTAAAATATGATAGATCTTTTATTTCCTATTATGTCAAAGAATGACGGACAACCTGACGACAACTGAGATGATCGGTTCAAGGCATGAACCGATCGGTTGGCGATCTAGATGACCAGTTCGAGGAGAGAGACGATCGAGTGGTAGCCATGATGAGATGCACGATGACTAGGTGAACCTATCGGTTGGAGGAGCCAACTGATCGGCTGGTGGCACCCAGACGACTGGGTAGGATGAGCAGATCATTCATGTGATGGGTTGATTGACTCGGACGGCTATAGCACAGAGTTCATCTTGTACATGTTGCATGTGAAGTAGACCTAGATGACCGTGATTCCTCTTGGCTTGAGGAATCACATTACGATGGCCATAATCATCGCTTTTATCGTTTCACATGTTTTCTGTGGGATATAGCATGTATATGATACGTACTCTATATTTTGGTGATTGGATATGTATATGTACCTATAAAAACAAATCCCTCATTAAATATTAAAGTTTTAGATGCCTTCCAAATGTGACACACGTGAAAATATTGATCGACCAAGTGTGGGCATGCCCTAGCGTGATGCACCGTCTATCTCGTGGAAGCGTGAAGGATGAATATGTGGGTCTGCCCTAGCAGGGTGCATATTCATCATGTTGGCTTTGGGTCGGACTTAACAAGGTGACCTATATAGGATCTAGCACCTTGAGGCATGGAGGTGATCATGGCAAGGAGTTGCATATGACATCTTTCAAGAGTTTCATATGATGCAATTGGCAAAAGTTGCCTACTTGGAAGATCTAAGTTGTGGGTGATAGCCCTAGCTGGTTCATGACTTAGAGGATTTTAGGATCTTGACCCACTAGAAGGTTGTACACTGCAATCTTCCGAATTGATGGTGAGGGCTATCAATTTGAACAAAATAGTGGGAGCGATAATTAATTAAAGTCCTAATTATATCATCAACTTTTCAAATCAATCAAATAAGTCAAAATTGAGTTTTGGACTAAAATTGCATATTTTTCCTTTTGTAGTTCAAATGACAACAATCACTTTTTGTTGCGATCGGTCCTTTAAAAGGACAAGATGAATGGGACTAACTTCCATGACTGGTTTAGGACATTGAGAATTGTTCTCACTCAAGAGTGAAAGCTCTATGTCCTGGATACTCCAGTTCCAGTGGAACCTGCTCCTACCGCAGCAAAGCCAGAAAGGGATGCTTATAAGAAGCATTCTGATGATGCCATTGATGCAAAGTTCTTGATGTTGTGCTCCATGAACCACGAGTTGCAGAGACAATATGAGAACATGGGTGTCATTGAGTTGATTCAACATCTTAAGAACATGTATGAAGATCAAGCACGACAAGAGAGATATGATGTCTCCAGGGCATTGTTCAAGTGTGTCACAACAGAAGGAGATCCAGTTGGTCCTCACACGCTCAAGATGATTGGGTATGTGGAGAACTTGACGAGATTGGGATTTCCCCTGAGCCAAGAGTTGGCTACTAATGTGATACTGCAATCGTTGCCAGAATCCTACAGTCGGTTTGTGATGAACTACAACATGAACAACTTTGACAAGTCATTGACAGAGTTGTTGGGCATGTTGAGGATAGCTGAGACACAGATGAAGAAGGACAAGCCTAAGTCTGTGATGATGATCAGCAGCAACAAAGGCAAGTCCAAGCGCAAGGGCAAGGGCAAAGCTAAGAGGGTTCTGATGCTAGCCAGGAGCCCAAGGCGTCTTCAGCTCTCAAGGCAAAGGGAGGAGTGACCAAGAGAGGCAATTGCCACCATTGCCAAAAACCAGGACATTGGAAAAGGAATTTTCCACTCTATCTGGAAGAACTAAAGAAGAAGGAGGCGACAGATGTCTCCACCTGAGGGTGTCATGAAATAAACTTGTAACATTTTTGAGGTATATGATACCAAGATATAAAATGTAAAGCACTCAATAAATGGGGCAAGTTTTGCCGCCATAGATAGGAGTACTTTATTTTATTTTCAGCCTTGAAGGTATGTAATAGAGTTATGAACTACTATTTCATATTTTTCAATGGATAGAAACACATTATTTTTGCATATTGTATGAAAATGATTGCAATTAATAAAGTTGATGTTTCAATCTCAAAAGATTTGATCTTTATGGCAATGCCTTGTTTATCTTGTGGTAATTGATAAGCATAACATAAAATGATACCTAAAAGTTATTTATAAACTCAAAAAATCAAATTAGCATAAATCATGAGAAATTCATTTCTAGTTTCCATATGATGTATAATCTAGACTCTTTTGGTTAGAGAACCAGTAAGAGGCATGAATCTCTTAGACATGATAAATCAATCTTCACTAATGGTAGTGGGAGAATTATTATCCTATTAGGTATGATACATACTTATTGGAGTTAATGCTAGTACTTCAAATGGTGTTTAGAGAAATACCAATATGAATATCTTGAAGTGTTCAAGAATATCATAGATAAAGTAAGAATTTGGTAAAGCGTTAATTCTTGATGAGATCAATGAATGAAATACTTGGACCAAATGTTTGAGAACCTTATGAGTGATTATGATAGTGTATCATAGTGAACTCATGATTAAGGCATGGTGATGTCTAAATCAAAAGGAGTCATACTCTAAGGAGTTAGAGGATAATTATAAAATAACTAAATTCTTCTTAAATAAAGAATACCCTACACTAATAAAGGACATTAAGAATCACAAGGAGTTGTGAGTTCTTATATCCTTGACAGATACACTTCAATTATCTATGTGATGAGTTGGTCATGTGATGAGTCAACTATCTAGATAAATATGAGGAACCAGATTTTGAGTTATGGTTTATGACCATTACATCCTAAAATGACTTCCATGTGAACCACAAGGTATGACCTTGATGGTAGCACCCATTGGGATGAAATCTATAAGTACAAATAAGTCTTAAGTGTTAAGACACATGGATAACATTTAAAGAAGGATGATGCTTGTTGATTGTAACTTAATGACTAAGAGATTTGGCATACAGATACTAAAACCACATTCCTTTGAGGAATAAAACAAGGATGTGTACATGACACAACCTATAAGGTTTATGAATCTATTTCATGCAAATGAAGTTTATAAGTTATAATGGACTAATCAATGTGATTGATTGAGTACAAGAAACTCAGAGTTGGATCTTTACTTTGATGAAATAGTCAAAGGGTTTGACTGATATGTTAAAGAAGGGATCTGTGATTTAGTGGGAGTGTATTCACCTTCCACATGTCGATGTGAAATAGAAATGTTCTAGAATGGAAATCCAAAGTGGAAATTATCTTCAAGGAAGATAGAGTCATTTCCTATGAGATAGGAATACAGATCTATAGAGATAGTTCTTGAAAATCTCTTAACCTGAAAAGGAGAGAATACATTGGCAATCTATATTGAAGTGTTCAGTATGCACATATTCAGTGGGAGAAAATGTGGAGTTACTATCCCAAGGCCAAGTGTCCAATTCTTATGAAGAATGGGAACACTAAGAATAGATATGTATCTATCATGTATGTAATTATCCCATTATCTTGCATGTATGGACATAGCAAGAATAAAATGCATTCGTCATCTTGTATGTAGGACATAACAATATGATATGCTCATCCTGATAACTCGTATGTAGGACATGATGAGTGGATGTTTGTCTAGTTCCAGTAAGGGTTACTGGAATACCATAAGAACTTGATAAGTACTTGAGAAGTACTATTTCTATGAAAATAAGGAAGGGTTCACTGTAAAGAGTTACATTGATGCGAACTTGCAAAAAGGATACAAAATTAATTGCAATATATATGGGATATATATATATATATATAAATGAATGTTTGTTGATTTTTGGAAACGTTCCAATAAAGTTGTTTAAAAGGAAAAGCCAAGTATCCATGTGTTAGATAATAGTAGTGGATACTATATGGATCTAGGAGTTCATATAGATGAACTTATAGTTATTCTGGTCATTGATGACAAGTAAGGAGTGCTTGGTCATACAATGTGGCTAAAGGTTAGCAAAGGAATACCAGATCGCATATTACGACAACTCCATCTGATACATGTGACGTACAACGAAGAGATGAGAGACATGCAATTAATACCGACTTTGGCAAAGTGTTGCCATAACTCACTATGTTAGCACTAGAGTACAGTAACATGTGGGACATGTTTGAAGATCACTATGAATATGATTCAATGGTGATTGGCTCACAGTGCAAGTGGGAGTTTGTTGGTATGTATGCCCTGAGAGCCAATCATGGGATGATTGGTGGGATACATTAAGATTGATTTGATGAACATCAAAGGCAAGCTTCCAATTCTTTCTGGTTCAGTCATATGTGATAATGATAGAACAGAATGAATGTCTAGAGAATGATAGTACTTAATGAGGTATGCTTTCAGGTTAAGGACCTGAACGATGAGATCATACAGATCTTAAGAGTTTGTACATTCTTATTATGTCCCTAGTCAGATGTCATTGTGGAAGGTAGATAGACAGCAATGACACACAAGACTGGATTGTGGTGTTGGTTGATGATAGAATCTCATTAGTCATGATATGGAGATATCAAACCAAACACATAGGTACTTGTTAGAGAACAAGTTTACCAGACAGACCCACCGTGAGTTTGACACATGTAACCATGACATGGCAGTCACCGTCAGTTCTCACAGTGATGGTGGTGAGTGTGATTCTTTGACCTGAAATCACTACACTTAACACATGTCATTGGGTACACTTTGACATCATCAAACGCAGTCCTGAAACATGGGTTGTTATAAAGGTGATGATTGGGTGGCTTTGACACATGGGGCTTTTGAGGGGTGAGTGATAGATATGGGATTTGTCCCTCCTGAGGGAGTTTGATATCCATGGCCACTTGATAAGTAGGATTTAGATAGGCGTGCACACGAATATGTGAATCAATATATGATATTGATGTCATACATATCTCCTCCAATCTACTCTAAGACCAAGAAAATGAATGAATGTTGACAGGATGATTGTTCCATGCCTTGAGTTCATTCGAGATATCAGTGACAAAGGAATTATACATTCACTATAACACTATTCACGGATTGTAGGATTGAAAGTTGTTATCCAACTTTCTATTTCACTTGGTTAGCACTGATGTGTGACTAGGAAGCGCTCTTTTCTTGTGAAGTCATGAGTGTTATGGATTTCACTGCCAATGTGAAATGGACATGCAGGGTCACACACATAGGATTTAACCTGGAAGAGGAGTTTATCCACAAACCATGTTTAGATTGATTACTAAAGGATTTTAGTAGTTCAATTAAACACTCAATCGATTGATAGCTCAATATCATAGTGTTCAAGGTGTTGGACTGATTGATTAGACTATCAAATTGATTGAAATTGTGATTGACTGATTTGCACAGTCTGTTGCCCCAACCGATCGGCTCATGAGATGAATCGATCAGCTCAGGTTTGTGAACCGATCGGCTCAACTGGTGAGACGATCGACTCATGTGGAATGAGACGATCGACTCAAATGTTGAACCAATCAGCTCATGTGACTAATCGAGATCGTTTGGAAAGTCAGAAGACTATTTTGCAAATACAATTTGTTTCACTTGTACAAATTCGATTTGGATAAGGATTAATATTTGATTAATCGGAGACAAATTTGAAAGTCAATTTGAGTTGGACTAGGACCACGAATCGATCGGCTCATGAGATGAACTATCGGCTCATGAGATGAACTGATCGGCTCAGGTGTCCCAAACAACCGGTTCAGTTTGAACCGATCGGTTGAGGTCCCCAAATGATCGTTTCAGGGTTGAAATGACCGGTTTAGCCGGCGCAAGTTGTTTGTTTTGTGGAAAATCTCAAACCCTTCTACTCCTGCATTAATCCTGCATTGCATGGGATAGATAACCATGTCCCATGACCCTCCTATATATAGGGGTATTGGGGGATTCTCTGGTGAACAACTCAGTGCATTAGTTGCTCTGCAAAGTTGTCATTCTCTCTAGTTTTGGTAACCGAGAGAGAGCCTGAGCAAGTGCTACCCGATAAGGGAGGCACAACAAGGGAAAGACAACTGCAGAAAAGCAACTGGTTGTAGGTGAGTGTGTTGGTGACTAGTACACTGACATGAGGGTGCGACTCCTTCTGATTCCTTGTGGGACAAGGAGATCGGAGTTACAGGTGGTCTATGTGAACTACTTTAGAGGCGGGAGACTTCTGCCGCTCAGAGGAAAGTTGTCAATCCTGACAGTCCCGGTGACTCCAGGAGCTGCACAGACATCGTCCAAGACCAGAGGTGAAGACCGTGTAAGCCGCGAGGTAAAGTCGTCGAGTAATCCTCGGGACAAGGTATGCCTCTACAAACCATCCTTCCTATTGTATAGACATTGACGTGATTCCTTTATTCTAGGTTTGGGAGAAGAATTTTTTTGTTTCTACTGCCTTCTCTACCTCCCTCAAAACCCAACACAATGGTCTTTCATGAAGTAGACTTTTTCTTCCTTGTGCCTCTCCTCAATAGTCAACTCAGGATTTGATTTCATGCTATGTTATCCATGGACGCAAGGGGATTTCACCTACACCTTCTGCTCATCTTCCCGATCTCAAAGAGCCCCTCAATTGCTTCGTGCCTCATTTCAATCATCGGGAAGACTCTACTCTTCTCTAATGAGAAGTAGCTTCAGGTTAAAGGTGAAGATCATGATCCTTCTCACAATTGAATTTGTGCATGCACTCACCCTCTTGGTCTGATCTCAATGAGATGTTCTGGGATTTCGTAAAGGGTGTATAGCCCACTATATATATGGCAGGGTCACCTATGATCCTCCCTGACATGGGTGGATTCCACACACACCATACCAGGTCCTAATACCTAGTATGTTCAGATCCTTAGGAATTCCCAAATCTAATAGACCTACCCGCAGGTCCTCTCATGCCCAGAGTCACAAGGATTTCTAAGAACAAGATCTCCAGGAGTCCTTCTCGGGCTGGGATCTAGACAATGACCCAATACCGTAAGATCAATGGATCCGCGATTCAGATCACGAGATCTGGGGTCCAGATTTCCCGTGTCAAAGATAATCAAATCCTTATTCTAAAATAAATCATGACATTTAATGTATTCTAATGATTATCCTTTCACTTTAGGAAACTTACAAAAACCATAACTCTCTCCTCGTTTATGTTTTTTCATCCAAATTTTAAGAGAAACCTTGTATTAACTTTATCTACTCGTGTACCAAATTTGAGTCTGAAATTCAAAAGGATAAATGACTTTTCTTCATATGTAAGTTAACACTTATTTAGGCATAGTTTATTCATATTCTCTCTCTCTTTCACTTTTATTTCTTTATTTGTTTTCCTTTTATCACAAGAAACCATGTGGATCCGAGATCCAATCCATCATGATCAGTAGGGCTTATTATTAGATTTCTTTCCATCATTATTCTCTTTTAGACATATTGGGCTTATTACTCAATAGGCCCATGAAACCATTCATGCAAAAAGGATTATTATCAAAGAAATCCATTCAAAGTATTTAAATCATATAATTTCATAATCATACATCTTATTGGAGAAATTGCATTTCAAACTATATAAGCCCAAAAATTGGGGTTGTAACAGTTATAAAGTAGTCCTTCATCATAAAAAGGTAGTTGTGTGAGAGAATACACATTTTTTTTATATAATTATTTGAGTTTCTAAAATTACAAATTGATCAATATGTATTCAAATAATGCTTTATCAAAGATCATACGAGGGGTTGAATGTAACTTTTACCTTTAGGTTTCAAATTGAGAAATGATCATTATTTTACCCAAAATGTCATGGGAAGAGTTGCATATATTTTTTACTTTTTGTTTATGAATTACTAATTAGGCATTTTGTATTGAAATAAGGTTGTATGTACCATTGTAGAGGGAGTTGACTCATGCTAGTCTTGACACTCGTGTCATCTTTCATATTTTCTTAGGAGTGTGACGCAATATACGTATAAGGTGGAGGTAGCGATCACTTTGACGTGACATTAGGAAGAATTTTTACATGGTGGTATTGTCAAAAGTGGACAACAATTACTATTACTTTTATTGCTTGTTTTTCTTTAAGTGATCTTCTTCTTATTCATTAACACTATGTCATAGACAATTAGTCAATCAGATATGTATTCCTTCGAACCTATCATACTTAAAATATGATTTCCAATTAACTATAATATCATCCCCTTTTCTAGAACAATAGGGTAATACAACACTGCAATTATTGTTTTGAGATTACTCTAGTATTTGCAAACTAGTGCAATTTATGAAATATGCCTAGCTATATAAGATAGGTTTTGTAGGGTTTCTTTTGCGGTCATCTTTGTAGATCTTTAAATTACAAAATAGTCCTTGGATCCTAATATATACCATGTAGGAAAGAGTGTATGAAGTGTCACATGTAATTTATCTATATGTTTAGTAACAAATGAGCATGTTGTTCTGATAAAGTAATTGTATGAGAGAGTAGAAGGGTTTACATGCAACTATTTCTAATAGTCTAATTGTCCCTTGTGATTCAAAAAAGGCTTTATAAATGATTATAGGAGGGGCTGAATGAAAATTTTACTGTGGGAATTCTAAATTACATATTGACCCTTGTGTTACTATATATCAAAAATAATGAGAAGGATGTCATATAATTTCTACATTTAACTTTCTAATTACAAATTGGACCTTGTGTAAATTAATTAAGTCTTGTGCATTGTGTGTATCGTCGCATCAGGTGCTGACTCCTAATCTCTGCACGCACGCTGTCTTTTGACGTTTGCTAGCATTAGGAGTGCAGTGCAACCAATTAGGAGTAGGTGGTGGAAGTGGTCGCTCTAACGCGACACCGAGAAAGATCTGCAATGATGATGTTGTTGATACCGAGATGTAATTATTTTTACTCTTATCTCTTGTTTCTGTTTTTAGTGATCTTCTTCATGCTTAAAAGTGTCTGGTTTGACATATCCGAAACAAGTTTCTTTTTTTGTTTTGATCTGCATGGGCCGAAGCTTACCCCCTCTCCAAACTGGTGCCAGAGCCCGGATGACCCAAGAGGTTGGTAAATACAGCTGACCCGAGCGGATTCGAACCAGCGACCCTTCGTGAGGGGCGCACTGGCTTGACCGTCCGGGCTACGCTGGCCGGGTTATCCGAAACAAGTTTCAACGGTTATCTTATTCGCAATGAATTTCCCTATTAACTCTGATGATATCATTTTTTTCTTTAGCTAAATAGGGCTATGAAAAGCCACGTTCATGGACTTGATAATCATAAACCCGCACATTTTGCAGGAGATATGGCTAGTCTGCTTGAAAGGACGTCCTGTTATGTATTGTTTATAAGAATATAATTTATTTTCTTGGTGCACGCTACATTAAATAACTGTTTCTGTCCTTTAAATATGCCCAATGAGGCCTGTGCTGATAACCAGACCCTTTCAGTTAGCTCTGAGGTAGTATGCGTTGAAACAAAAGTCATTTGCTATATTCAGAAGGCTACTTGTCGATGAGTAGCTGTCCAGGAACAACAAGAAAAATGAACATACGAATAAATATCAATATGTGAATGCAATCGTTCACTCTTTCGTGTGAACAAATTCAGTTTAAATCGCAAAACTGTTCTTGATCTGTTGGCACATAAAAACCGTTACCAGCATTCCCAATCAACCTTCTGTCTGGTTAGCATCAAGAGCTGCGTATTAAAGGACCCAACATCTATGAACACAGGACTGAAAGCAGAAACAGCAGTACAACTCTTGTGCAGACCAACTACCTGCAGAAGTACAATTAGTTCCATGCCAGCCCTTATAAAAAACCTGGAACTGCGATATGAATACTGTAATTGAGTAAGAACTAACATGACTGCTGACCTCACCCTTACCCTTCCTGATTCCAATACTTTCTTAGTGTATCATACGATCATGGATAATACGTTTGCTAATGTGCACTGCGCAGTCGTCCCCATGATTAAGTTACAATCTTGTTTTGTTAACTGTCATTGTGTACGTCCGTGATCGTTTTTGGATTGTTATTAGACCGCCTCAGATATAGTAGTTAGTAACTTGCTTTTAGATTAGACCTCTCACCCACATGTATCTGATAGCTTACAACACACTTGTTTTATTATTCGAAATGATGGTCAGAGGTATTAAATTTAGATACCTGTCATGCATGTAGTACAAGGAATAAAAGTAATCTAGAATAACCTTACCTTCTTGTAATTCGTCTCTCAACGAAAACTTATAATAATTGCCTATTGTTCTTCGTCATCTCATTTGCAGCAAAACCTACCGTAACGGCCCTCGGCCCCAAGCGGCCACTTCCTCGTTATCAGCGGTGGTGCTCCCGATCTAGCTGATATGCTTGTAGTATAGTATTGTGGTCAAACTTCATTTGTTTTTGCCTCTTTAAACCAATTGCGAATGCCAATGGCCTAAATCGTACCAGTGCAAATCCGCGGACCTACAGAACACATGCATGTGCCAGTGAGTCAGTGACCAAATCCGTTTCGATGCACGTTGTGGGTTTTCTTTTTGAGTAATAAGAATATACAAAAACAGTACGGGCAATGAAAGGGATACTTCCAATATGATGTTGCTATCAAATATCAATTTATGGATTGGTTTAGACTTTTTCAACAATTATCGGAGGATGTTTGCAAATAGTTGACAAGGATAATGTTGAGCATAAGGTCGCACGATAGAATGGGATAAAATTCATGAACGAGAAGAAAATGCACAATCATTTAGTCACGCAAACATGAGATTTACGTGATTTAGTTAGGAAGACTTTTTCAAGGGAAGTATGTAAGAAGTTTTACCATATGAAAGAATGTTACATGCCTCTCGAACGAGGTAGAATAATATTGTACAGCATAATAAGATCTTTTCAAATACGGATATAAGATAGTTATGAAACTTAAAAAAACGGGTATATACTTATGTAAGAGAAGATCCGTAATGTGATTATTATTCAGATATGTAAAATAGATCATATTATGCTGTGGGGCATTCATCTCCCCCAACCCCCCATCACGGCTTTTGATGATTCAATCTTCAAAACATGCATCTAATCTAATTTGTACTTGTCAATTGACTCAACTGATACATGGTCCGTTTGTTAGTCATAGTCGTTACTTTAGTTCCAATTAGAGACCCGGAAAAAAAACGAGAGATTTATTTCAACATATAAACGTCCGGCTTCATGTTTGTTACGACAGGGCTGAACCACACCCTCGCGACCTTGACAATAGTAATTATAAAAAAAATCCTTCTAATTTTGTACCAGATCATCAATCCGATCATCAGCATAATACTTAGAGGTATATGATAGAAGTGCAGCATAATATCTATATACAGCGAAACATACCCTGACAATTTCGTACCAGATCATAAATCCAATCAGCATAATACTTAGAGGCATATGATAGAAGTGCAAAATAATTTATATATACTGCAAAACATGCCTTGCCACATGCATAAAAATGTACTGAAAAGATCAATACCGTTTTGATTTCATTGGTTGCATCACGGTTATGGAAAATCTTTTTCCGGCACGTGGGAAAGACCCTTGGGTTCCCACAACGTTTTAACATAAAAACAACTAATGGATTAGGGTTTTAACTACAATCAAGATTAATAAAGGTCT